>JAQJVL010000096.1:0-345000 GCA_035578905.1 Stictocephala bisonia | reverse complement strand
GATAGTTTGATAGTTGAACCTAAATATCGACTACTGTTCATTTTAAGTTCACCAGTAAAGTTAATTTTTTTCTGCTTACCATTATAATTTGAAAACAATAAGATACTTGATTCAAACAAATTTGTTGAAATATTTAAATTGAAATTCTATTTTGGGTATATAGGTTTTATTACTTTAATGATTGGTCCCCTGTACTATAGTTTGTATGATAGAACCTGTCTCCTGGACCCTCGGCTACCTTGGACTGGCCCGGGACGCCCCCCAGCACTGGCAGCCGCCTGCGGCTGTTTCCTTTAATGAGTCACTTACTGGCATCCCCACTTGGTGAACTAACTTTTTTTCCCGGATCACAATTTTTGAATTTTTTCAAATATTTGAAAAGTACATAAAAAATAAGATTAACGATATAAAACTCGATAAAAATTGAACAATATTGAGGTGGTCTGTTTATTTGTATAGTAACAACAATAAAGTAGGTTTCGTGTAACGATATGACGATTAAATTACATTGGAATAATTGACAACAATTCTAATAAAATAATTGTTTAAATAAGCTTATGAGTAACATGGGTTAGAAGTAACAATCGAGTTTCACGAAAAAAATCTACGGTACCAACACTTGGAACATTGGACTTTTGCAGTGGAAGTCTGACTCATGGTGGCTAAAATATTTCTGAGAAGTAAATTATTGCAAGTTTACTGAGTTAGAATAATAAAGCCAAACACTGCGTTATTGAGTAAACATTATGTGTTTTAACGTGATACCATTATAAGTTAAGTTGAGTAAATAATAGAAATAAAATTTATTTTGAGGTACAAATGAATAGTTAAGGCTTACATTAATGATCATATTTATGTAGTAAATATGTGATCCACACTGTTAAAAAGTGCTAGTATATGGAGTGAATTACTGTCCAACTGTAACTGTATCCTGCGGAAGTCGTCTGCCTGACCATGGGGCGGCAGTTTGGATATGGCCTGACTCAACATTCTATAACTACTTAATAGTTGGTGTGTTTGTAAATTAGAAACGACCCTCAACTTTGGATAGAGACTTTTTACTTAAGTTTGCAGTAGTTGCATCATCCTACACCCGTGCAACTCAACATAGTCCATTCCTGACGAGGAAGGTTCATTCCACCGATAACGGTTATAAGATCCAGAAAATTATTCGACCGTCAAACATATCCCAAGTTAACACCTAGTTGGTTTTTGGCGAATACTTATTTGAAATGACCTGAGAAGCAAGTTGAAGAGGTTGTTTTCTAGATTTAATTCACCTTGCACGTTGACCTACATAAATTACAGTCATAGCTTAAATGTGGAGTTATACAATTTGCACACTATTCACATCAAAATAGATCCGTAGAACTGGATAGGCACAACATCGTACAAGTTTTTTTACGATTTTTACCATTTGTTTTCTAGCCCCTATACTCGGAGTTAATATAGTCTCAATATATTTCTTGTACACTCTATAATTTTGTTTACGATTAATGACGTTCTGTTTCAGGTTTCATACGTCAGAAGCCCACTTTGCTTTTCCGTGAAGTTGATTGGCCATGTGGCAAATTATACGTTTTAGTAGGTAAGATTCCCTCAATACTGAACAGGAACTGGTGCCTTTTAGAGGTTCCTCTTTCTACAAACAAGTTTCTTACATTATTTAAGTAATATATGAGGTAGTCCAATAGTTGTGTCGACAGCTATTTCAAAACGTAAGTAAATGGGCAACAACAGTGTATTTTTATGTGTTTCAGACTTACTAAAGTCGCCCTTATGTGGCAGGAATGCAGGAGAGCAACGACACTAGACCAAAGTGAGGTTATGGCAGCCAGTAGAACAATGTCCGGTGTTTATACCCGGCTAACCACTGTTGTTAGCCTGTCGCTCTAGTCGTAATTGATAACTGGTCACTACTGTGATAATTGTACAACCTGGCGCCTCAGCAGTGACTCAGAAGGTCATTAAACAAGATCAGCTCCTGGTCACGACCATACCAATATGGCAGTCTGTGCTACTTAAAGCACTTATCAAGTTTTGCCAAATATCAATAGTCTAAGTCGACTTGCGATCAACATATTTGGAGTTTTCTATTGGAATCAAACAGGCATTCCTCAAAAACGCCTAGAACACGGCTTTCTGTTTCAACGTTTCCGTCCATAACAATGATATTATTGGTACAAATGAAGGTTCAATTGATAGGATAAGACTTGTTATAGTGGGCCATATGATGATGATGTTTGTAAAAATATCATCATTTTAGGTGTATAGCATTTTACTTGTGTATAGAGTTACAAACAAGCAAACTTCACAAACATAAGTTAAAAATAATGTAAGTACAAAAACATAAATATTCGATGAACGATTTTCATACACCACGCTTACCACCCTCAGAACTTTCAGACTCAATTTAATAGATTACTGTCTTTAGAAAGTTAACTTGGTTAACTGAAATAGATAACAATAAATGGTTATACAGTATGTGTAATTGTTGCACTTTATGAAACTCGTGTTGTGACGTTCACTTATTTTTAATTTATTAAAAGTAATTATTAAATTTAAGTTAGTAGATTGATCAGGAACAAGTCATAAACAGCTCAAGTTTTTCATTATTAGCTTATTTGCCGCTACAAAATATCAGTTGACGTTCGACAGCAATAGCAGAAGTTGCAATCTTGTTAATCTCGAATTACATTAGTCGATTTTTGTTACTAATAATTAATGACATTTATTACGGAAAGCTAAACAATGAAACGTAACAAAGACTACATTAACTCATTAAAAGAACCCAATCAGTAGTACATCTAAATATCTGTAATTGCATTCAGTAATCGATGTAAAGTCAGTCTCAGCGATACAGTTGAGGATGGTGTATCATACATAATGTGGGCCAAACGATAACAAAATTAACGTAGTAACGTTGTGATATAGGCTACAAGACCCATTACTACTCACTCAATGGCCATACACACCAGACCTTTGGTAAACAGCAATAAAAAAGACCCTTACTAAGATGTTATCAGTAACATAACTTATCAAACTAGGAACTTATGAGATGTTGGTATATAAGACAAAACCTATTAGACAATGAATATTAAGTAAGTACACAACCTAATACCAAAAACACGTCTTCTCAAGGACTTCCGGACCCGTAAGGATGTAATTCACTTCAACGTCCTGCAACACCTGGGCCAACATAGCCTTGTCCACAAACTTCCCATCCGAAACGTTACGTCGTTATCAGTTGTTATCAACCACTACCAGGTGTTCAGATGCAAATACCATTGTTGTAGGCCAGGCTGATCTCGCCGGACACCGAATAGTCATTTGGTGAGGATATGGACTAAGTAGGGTGTCGTGTTACCACCGGACATTGCATGTCCTCTCGCAGTCGAGATCCGAGAGGGGTTGATGGGTGGAGAAGTAACAAGGTGGACTGAGCATAGACAACTGGATCATTTAATCGAATTATAAACTTAATTTGCACAGTAAACGGTCCTATCGTGAACGACTGTCACGTTTCTGTAAGTGAATTGTGGCCAATTCATCAATTCTGCCAGTCAATATCTAAACACCCCCACATAATAGAATCAATGCCTATATACACTTTACAGCACTAAGAAAATAATGGTATGTCTCTCTTAATAACTATGTTGAATTTTAAATATTACCAGGTGTGTGTAGTTAGAAAGCATTGTTGGTAATGAGTTAAGTTTATTAAATCAATATTGTTTATTAGTTTAATGGTTAAGCTGTGTACAAAGTAAAAATAAAACTTTTAACACTCGCTGCCGATTCTTGTTGCTTAGTAAATAACTAACTGAAATATGCCTCATGATGTTTGAAAGACGGGCTTAAATAGTGTCTGAATTTTTAAACGATGTTTTAAATATGTCGGAAAATGTTGTGATCTATTTTCTATTTTCATACAAGTCGGTTAGATCAGTTTTATGGTACGCCATAATTGCTAAACTATGAACGCGTAAAAGTAGGGAGTCTTCAACGCCTACGTAAAAGTAGCGAGTCTCCAATACCTACGTAAAAGTAGGGAGTCTTCAACGCCTACGTAAAAGTAGGGAGCCTTCAACTCCTACGTAAAAGTAGGAAGTCTTCAACGCCTTCGTAAAAGTAGGGAGTCTTCAACGTTTACGTAAAAGTAGATAGTCTTCAATGCCTACGTAAAAGTAGAGAATCTTCAACGCCTACGTAAAAGTAGGGAGTCTTCAACGCTTACGTAAAGAACTACGTTCTGACTTTTATTCTATAATTGTTATGCAATATCTTCAATAACTGACTTTCTTAACCAGATGAGTTAAAATTTGCAGAGAAAATTTCTGCTCAACTCGTGCGCTATAGACGTAAAAAAATGAAAACGTACCCAGATACACTTCAATTCTGAAAAATAAACAATTCTGGGTGTTTCGACAAGATGTATTCTAATGTGTATAATATTTACCAGTTTATTTAGTAGGCCTATAACATGAGATGTATCTGAAATTATCATGAATACTGTACTTCCAGAAAATATGTAATGAGCGCGAAGGAAATGCATTGGTTTCAGTGGGTCCAGGTGTTGTGCTGATTAGGGCAGTTATTTTTTTATTTATTAACTTTTTTTAGGAATTAGTGATCTAGTACTTGATGAAAATGTATTAAAAATGGGGTAAAGTCCGTAAACAGTTGTTAACAGAATGTAACCCAAGATAAATTAATTTTTGTGAAATTTATGAGCTTTAATATAACCTTTGTGGAGACTTTAACGATAGGTTATGAGACATTTTGTTGTTACTAATCCTAAGTTTACAGGTGACACTTACTATTTAAGTAACATAACTGTGGATGTGTTTTAATTACCATCAATAAGACTCACGATTGGAAAATCTATATTTCATTAGTATAACATGTAATTTTTGTGTTAAACTATTTTGAAACAGAAATTTGATTTTTAATTGATAATTTCAGAAAACAAATTAAGATGTTTAGTAATAAACCTACGCACGTTTTATTTAGTTGTGATCTTAAAATATTCTTATGTTAACTTTAGCTCTTCATATATTAGGCCATATATGTTTTAATGGAGAAAATTTCACATGAACTATCCTTTATTTTTCATTTTATTCAATATAAAAAAAATCTTTACACGAAACTCATAAATATCGATTAAAAACGTTTAATTTAGTTTGGCATGATGATGTAAGTATTTATCAACTAGATTATTCAATAATTTAAATTTAGAAAAACATTTATTACTCTCTACGTTTCATGATATAGTTTGACAGTCAACAAAATGCTGCATAATAAATTAATCAGTAACCAATTAAAATATTATAACTTATGAAGACATTATAATGTTATTGTTTACTTCAATGTATACTGTATAATACTGCCTAATTACTAAAAAATACACAACGAAATTATTTCGAACAAATAAAACTTGTTTCATCTTTATTTATCTAGCCGTGAACAAACATCCAGAATTCATAATAAGTTTTCTTCGTTTAGTTCTTTAAACCCAAGTAAGCTTAATTTTAGATTATTGATGTTTATTTATTTTTTTTTTTTGGCGTTGGATTGTCAATGATTGTTAATTTTGCATGATTGTTAATAGAAGTCAAAATATAACGTTTGTATCTATCCAACACTTGAAGCGTTGGAAATATAACGTTTGTATCTATCCAACACTTGAAGCGTTGGAAATATAACGTTTGTATCTATCCAACACTTGAAGCGTTGGAAATACAACGTTTGTAGCTATCCAACACTTGAAGCGTTGGAAATATAACGTTTGTAGCTATCCAACACTTGAAGCGTTGGAAATATAACGTTTGTATCTATCCAACACTTGAAGCGTTGGAAATATAACGTTTGTATCTATCCAACACTTGAAGCGTTGGAAATCTTCAACACGTTGCAGTAAGTAGGGTTTTAACTTTCTTATAATATATTTGTATAATTAATAAGTGTTTCATAGATATTTTTATAACAGACGTTATTGTTGCAAGTTTCTTAGTCCTGTGTAAAAAAGAGATAAAAAATTTTTAATTCTTTAAATAATGAATGTGTTTGTGCTTGACACAACAATTGATCCACGTTTTAGTAATTTTTCATGTAAGTACTTTATCACAGCAAAGAATATTCTTTTAATTGAACTATTTAACTCTTTCAGTTGAGGGTTGAGTAAGGCTATGCATTATTTATACAAGGTTTAAAAACTCGCTAAGCATTTTATAAAAAATAGTTTATCATTGGTTGTAACGCAGATTAAATTAGTATATTAAACCCGTTCTGGTTAGATTTGACAACTGATCAAGTAACTGAAACAACAATCATCCATCATAGATACTTCGTTAGTTAAATGACATATTTAACTCATTCCAAGTGAAGTTTGAGATTTGAACAAGTACTTCCGGCAAAATTAGTCTCGGCTCTTCTTTAGTTAATTTAATATATTAGGGTATAAACTTTTAGCGTGTAGTTTGTGGTTTAAAATAATACTCAAGCAAAGATCACTCTTCTTTAACAATGCTTGTATTTTATAATTTAAATACTTATGTAAATTCCTTGAAATCATCTCGCCCAAAAATTGCATATATCATCTTTTTCCGTATCTAAATGATCGATTACATTTTATTTGTACGCTTTTAAAAAGTACCGGCCTGCTTTAAACTGAAATCACTGGTCTCCAATTCTCTTGTCTCTACCTTAGACTTGCCCTAATCGATTGATGATGGAATGCGCTTCAACCGTAACTAAATCACACCCAGCCATCATCACAGCCTTGGCATACCTTGCTTTCACTTACCTTACAATTCCTATTCGATTTTCACGAGAACGGTCTCTAGGAGTTCTTTTATTCTTTATGAAAAGATTCTTCAATCAGTTGAAGTACAAGAATTATTGAAAATATGTTTTGATAGAAATCAATGAATAAATAAAACAGATGTTTATTAAAAAAAAAAATAAAAATAAAAAACAAAGTACATTACAGTTATTTAAAACAATAACTAAATAATAAGAGTAAGATGATAATATATTTAGCTGTCAATTAAATATTAAAAACTGAAATAAAACTAATTCATCACTGTTTGTAATAAATAAAAAATAGGCCTACATGTATTAAATAGGCATAGGACTGGGTTGCATTAAGATATTATATAACAATTTAGACAAACAAATTAGAATAACACAAAAAGTTCAGTAATTCTAAACTTAATAAATAATAAATCTTTTTTCATCCACTAGACAAAATACAAATATAAGGCTGATGTATGTGGCTAGAACTTTTATATTCATATTTTTACAAAGTAAAATATTTTAAAATTTTAAAACTTACTACAGTAAAATTAAGTTATAAAATTATACTCTTAATTGTTAAAAGTGTAAAATCCATAAAATACAAACAAGTATTCGAATGTAAATATAGAAATCGTCAATGACTTGTAAGTTCAATCTAGTGATCATAATGTGTGGTTTTTAATTTAAAATCCTTAAGAATTACATTTAAAGTTTTACAAATATAACTTTTAAACTACTATAAAATAGCGATTTTTACTAAAAAATAATCTTGTGGGCCACTATGACAGTTCATATATGTTACCATCACCTCACCTATCAAATGACACTTAATGTTGTAATACGATCAATATTACGGATGGAATCCTTGAAACAGAAGGCCATTTTTTCCCCCGTGAAGCGAATTGGTTCACGAGTACAACCCTTACGTTCAAGAGTATTCAGGATGTTGAGTAACCAAAAGTGAACCGAAACGGAATTGCGTGAGCGAAGAAAAATTGAACTCCAGAGAGGAGGTAGACACAATAATTCTTGACTGGGCGTGCTAACTCGACTATTATACAGATGCCTGGTGCAATATTTCAGAGTGAAAAGAGAGGCCAATGTTCCTGTCTAAATGGATGCTGGATGAGGGCGGTAGCTCGCGACTGATCTTCGACATCAGTACAACCACTGTGAAAAGCCATTTACTTATACAGAAAGCTAGACAAACGGGAGTACCTCAGAGAGTCATAATTAGACCGTTTCTATTCAACTGATTTGTATATTTTATTGAGGTTGTGAAACTATGTTTGTTGTAAAATTGATTTATATTTGGCCTTTCACTGTTTCAGTGCGTTTTATTATCAGTTTTAAAACGTTTGAGCATAGTTATTTTTTAAATATCATATGTATAGTATTATCGGTAGCGAAATTGGTTCAAGCCCAGCATCATAAGTTAAAGGTTCTCAGTTCGATCCCAATCTGAATAATGTCAAAGTTCGAATAGGACCAGCTGATAACCACCGGCTTTTCATTTGTCACTGGCGTAATAATTAATTACACTTTCTAAGGAATAGTCGGCCTTAGTTTGTAACAATTACCATATTCGATCATCTACACTCATCACACTTATTCGAAATCCATATTTGCCCATATATTGACGATCGGCGTCTATGAATTAATTAATTAAAAAAAATAAATACATATTGTTTCAATAAATTAACATTCAATAGCTACTGCATAATTTTTCCAACCAAAACCTGAATATTATGTTATTAATACAGAGTATAATTGTTCTCATCCTATGGCTTACACCTCTACAAACTATTCTGTTCATTCATTTTCAACTAGCTGTCGTTATGTAAAATCACTAACCGCACAATGGTTATTTTCATCTTAACCTAAAATGAATTTAATTTGGCTTAAGAAATTAAATTAAATTCAATAATGAAATAATCTATAAATGTGTACACTGTGTTTGCAGTAACACTAGGTGTGCTATGGACTGTGCTATTGTTAAACAAACTGACAGCTTAAAATATCTTGGCTTAACTCTTGATCAGGAAATGAATTGAAAAATCATATAGAATATTTGAAAAAAAAAGTATATTAAGAACATTTTATTTTTTGAAACATTTATGTCCAGACAATGTCCTAAGAACATTATACTACTCGCTTGAGCATAGTAGATTAGAATATGGTTAATTTTGCTGGGGCGGAACCTTTGAAACCAATCTGAGGACCTTAATAATCCAACAAAAGAAATTTATAAGAATAATTTAAAATAAAAGCAGAATTGAACCATCACGGCCATTGTTTGTTAGTCTAAATAACTTGCCTTTAAAATATATGTTCATACACAAAGTTTTAAAAATATTTTACATTCTAAGTGGTAACTAGCCAGTAGTACATAATGTATTTAAGTCTAAATTATGGAGGAAAGATGATATATTAGTTCCTAAACCTAATTTAACCTTCTTTACAAAGTGTTATTGCTTTTTAGGACCAAACATTTTTAATTCAATTCCTGAGCCTATTAAAAAATGTAAAAATCTTAGACTTTTTCAATGAAATTAAAATCTTGGCTCTTAAAACATGAATGCATTGATTTTCTGACAAACATAAAAATGTAATAAATAATTATCTTTAAACTAATGAATTTTAATCATGTAGGTGGGATTTAAATGTGTTTCAAACTATTATCTTGCGCTTTCAAGTTTTTTTCATATTCTGAAGGAACCTCAACACAGGCTCTGCCTAAAGAGGCCCTATATTTTTTGAAAGATTAGTTCTCTATATTAGTTTAAAACATACTTTATCTGTGCAATAAAAATAATAAAAGTATTAAGTATACTATATTATTACGTATGTTATATAATGTAATACTAATTTATTTTCTTGTGTACTGTGTTTAAATTTTGTTGTTTTACATATTAATATTCTTAAAAATGTATTATGCATATACATATTTGTACAATCTTGTATCTTTCAAAAAATAAAATTTTCTAATCAATGGTCAATATCTTTTTATCGTGAATTTTTGTGGTGTAACCTTTCCTGTATTATTCCCTCGCCTCATCTAAAGAATACAGGAGAGGCCAACTGCTGGTCCAGTAGAATTGTTACCTGTTATGATCAAGGTGCAACTCGGACCTCGGAATCTAAGATCGTTTTTGTAACCTTCAATGGTTTATGGTGAGGTATCTGCCCTTTTATAAAATGAATTTAAAATGAGATTAACTTATAAAAACACATTTCAAAGCATCCTGAATAACTGTTTGGTTTTTTCTTTCTCGAAGATGCATGTTTGAGCATTCCTGACAATTTTCGATCGATATTCGATATTTTTAAGCGTTGAGGAACACTGTCAATAAATTCAGTACTATTTTTTTTTAAAAAGAACAACTATTGCCTTCTAGAAGTTGTTCTATTTCAATTATTATGAGATAAAACAAAATAATGTTGGAGTACATAATTACTATAAGTATCCTAGATTTGAATTTGCCTGAGGTAAACCAGCTGGAGCAGTTGCAATGGAAGTTGATGGCTGCCGTATCGTGCCATAAAGACCTAATTAATTACACTTACGTACTCTCTAACGGAATCGCGATTTTACGATCAACTTTGGTGGGCCAAGTGAAATTATTACACCAATAAGAGGCACGTTTTCCATATAAATTGGAAATTCATTTCAGCGGCCGGCTGTTGAAAGAATGAGATCCTATAAAGATATCAAGTTAATTGAAAATAAAAATAAATCATCGCCAGTTTGATACCCTAAGTGACGTGCACGTGCACGTGTTGTGTACTTAATGATCATTTGTGATTAGAAGTAGCTTATTCTGATTTTGTGGAAATGAGATCAGATAAATAGATAGACAGTAAACCCTGGCCTCATTAGGAGTTGGGCGAACTTTTAACATGAACAGGTTTATGTTTTACTGTTATATTGTGCTTTTGAAAGAAACTGAGGGTGGATTTTCTTTCAGTTTGATTCTCCTTATATACCAAATAATATTAAGGTGGGCATTTCCCAAACTAAAAAGCCACCGCTGGAAAGTCGATAGTCCTATAGTAATGAATTAATTATGGACTAATTAGAAATTTGTATTCTTTGCCTCTAATATAATAGACATACAATCTTTCCGTCAGTGGGATAAATTATGCTGTTATATTTCAGTTGTATGGTTTATGTTTTATTATTAGTGAAGTTATACTAAACACAAAAGGTTAAACATTGAAAGCAAAACGGCAGTGCTTGATTAGTTATCACCTCCTCACATAATTAGGCCTACTTCACTCCAATGAACAAAACGGCAGTGCTTGATTAGTTATCACCTCCTCACATAATTAGGCCTACTTCACTCCATGAACAAAACGGCAGTGCTTGATTAGTTATCACCTCCTCACATAATTACTTCACTCCAATGAACAAAACGGCAGTGCTTGATTAGTTATCACCTCCTCACATAATTACTTTACTCCAATGAACAAAACGGCAGTGCTTGATTAGTTATCACCTCCTCACATAATTACTTCACTCCAATGAACAAAACGGCAGTGCTTGATTAGTTATCACCTCCTCACATAATTACTTCACTCCAATGAACAAAACGGCAGTGCTTGATTAGTTATCACCTCCTCACATAATTACTTCACTCCAATGAACAAAACGGCAGTGCTTGATTAGTTATCACCTCCTCACATAATTACTTCACTCCAATGAACAAAACGGCAGTGCTTGATTAGTTATCACCTCCTCACATAATTACTTCACTCCAATGAACAAAACGGCAGTGCTTGATTAGTTATCACCTCCTCACATAATTACTTCACTCCAATGAACAAAACGGCAGTGCTTGATTAGTTATCACCTCCTCACATAATAGGCTACTTCACTCCAATGAACAAAACGGCAGTGCTTGATTAGTTATCACCTCCTCACATAATTAGGCTACTTCACTCCAATGAACAAAACGGCAGTGCTTGATTAGTTATCACCTCCTCACATAATTAGCCTCTTCACTCCATGAACAAAACGGCAGTGCTTGATTAGTTATCACCTCCTCACATAATTAGGCCTACTTCACTCCATGAACAAAACGGCAGTGCTTGATTAGTTATCACCTCCTCACATAATTAGGCCTACTTCACTCCATGAACAAAACGGCAGTGCTTGATTAGTTATCACCTCCTCACATAATTAGGCTATTCACTCCAATGAACAAAACGGCAGTGCTTGATTAGTTATCACCTCCTCACATAATTACTTCACTCCAATGAACAAAACGGCAGTGCTTGATTAGTTATCACCTCCTCACATAATTACTTCACTCCAATGAACAAAACGGCAGTGCTTGATTAGTTATCACCTCCTCACATAATTACTTCACTCCAATGAACAAAACGGCAGTGCTTGATTAGTTATCACCTCCTCACATAATTACTTCACTCCAATGAACAAAACGGCAGTGCTTGATTAGTTATCACCTCCTCACATAATTACTTCACTCCAATGAACAAAACGGCAGTGCTTGATTAGTTATCACCTCCTCACATAATTACTTCACTCCAATGAACAAAACGGCAGTGCTTGATTAGTTATCACCTCCTCACATAATTACTTCACTCCAATGAACAAAACGGCAGTGCTTGATTAGTTATCACCTCCTCACATAATTACTTCACTCCAATGAACAAAACGGCAGTGCTTGATTAGTTATCACCTCCTCACATAATTACTTCACTCCAATGAACAAAACGGCAGTGCTTGATTAGTTATCACCTCCTCACATAATTACTTCACTCCAATGAACAAAACGGCAGTGCTTGATTAGTTATCACCTCCTCACATAATTACTTCACTCCAATGAACAAAACGGCAGTGCTTGATTAGTTATCACCTCCTCACATAATTACTTCACTCCAATGAACAAAACGGCAGTGCTTGATTAGTTATCACCTCCTCACATAATTACTTCACTCCAATGAACAAAACGGCAGTGCTTGATTAGTTATCACCTCCTCACATAATTACTTCACTCCAATGAACAAAACGGCAGTGCTTGATTAGTTATCACCTCCTCACATAATTACTTCACTCCAATGAACAAAACGGCAGTGCTTGATTAGTTATCACCTCCTCACATAATTACTTCACTCCAATGAACAAAACGGCAGTGCTTGATTAGTTATCACCTCCTCACATAATTACTTCACTCCAATGAACAAAACGGCAGTGCTTGATTAGTTATCACCTCCTCACATAATTACTTCACTCCAATGAACAAAACGGCAGTGCTTGATTAGTTATCACCTCCTCACATAATTACTTCACTCCAATGAACAAAACGGCAGTGCTTGATTAGTTATCACCTCCTCACATAATTACTTCACTCCAATGAACAAAACGGCAGTGCTTGATTAGTTATCACCTCCTCACATAATTACTTCACTCCAATGAACAAAACGGCAGTGCTTGATTAGTTATCACCTCCTCACATAATTACTTCACTCCAATGAACAAAACGGCAGTGCTTGATTAGTTATCACCTCCTCACATAATTACTTCACTCCAATGAACAAAACGGCAGTGCTTGATTAGTTATCACCTCCTCACATAATTAGGCCTACTTCACTCCATGAACAAAACGGCAGTGCTTGATTAGTTATCACCTCCTCACATAATTACTTCACTCCAATGAACAAAACGGCAGTGCTTGATTAGTTATCACCTCCTCACATAATTACTTCACTCCAATGAACAAAACGGCAGTGCTTGATTAGTTATCACCTCCTCACATAATTACTTCACTCCAATGAACAAAACGGCAGTGCTTGATTAGTTATCACCTCCTCACATAATTACTTCACTCCAATGAACAAAACGGCAGTGCTTGATTAGTTATCACCTCCTCACATAATTACTTCACTCCAATGAACAAAACGGCAGTGCTTGATTAGTTATCACCTCCTCACATAATTACTTCACTCCAATGAACAAAACGGCAGTGCTTGATTAGTTATCACCTCCTCACATAATTACTTCACTCCAATGAACAAAACGGCAGTGCTTGATTAGTTATCACCTCCTCACATAATTACTTCACTCCAATGAACAAAACGGCAGTGCTTGATTAGTTATCACCTCCTCACATAATTACTTCACTCCAATGAACAAAACGGCAGTGCTTGATTAGTTATCACCTCCTCACATAATTACTTCACTCCAATGAACAAAACGGCAGTGCTTGATTAGTTATCACCTCCTCACATAATTACTTCACTCCAATGAACAAAACGGCAGTGCTTGATTAGTTATCACCTCCTCACATAATTACTTCACTCCAATGAACAAAACGGCAGTGCTTGATTAGTTATCACCTCCTCACATAATTACTTCACTCCAATGAACAAAATTCGTCCTCAAAACTGTCTTAGGAACTCTAGTGGAAGACATTCTATATCGAATCTGATAGATTGTCAGAAGCAGCCGCGATCACCAGCTGATACTACCAGCTCAGCGTGATACTACCAGCTCAGCGTGAGCACCCTTTTCTGCGCTGATTGCTGACGCTGCCTTTGTCGCTGATAGTAGCGACTTCTAGCCAGCTTCGTCTGACCCAGGCTTTAAATATGTTCGACTTTTGTCAGTGCAGGTACGCTCGCTAGCTTACGTTTACTCGCCGCTGGTTCGTGGTCAGACAAGGCTGCTTTTTGGCGTTTTGAGGGCAATAGCAAGTAGCGGCTTCCTACCAGCCCGTCTGACTCCGGATGAAGTCGCTCCATGAAAAACGCCAGAAATATGAATTTCTATATAAAGGATTTAGTCTGTAATAATGATCGTATCGTAACACTTCATGTGTCAATTAATAGGCGAATAATAGTTGACAGTAAGATTGATCATTTTAATAATGTTTTTAAAGTTTTATGTGTGTAACTTTAATGGCCATTTTTAAGATTTTTAATTAAAATGCTATATCAACTTATGGTCTACTAGATTGAATCTTTAATAATCATACAGTGTTCACTGCTATATAACTCATTATAATAATATATAGTATAGTAGAAATATAAAAGCATATTTTGGCCCGCTGACAGTAAGATTGTGTGTCTACTATGGGGATGTCGACTTCTTCCTGGCTTGGCAGTTTAGGAAACGTCCGTACCGTAAAAATCAGGTCTGGCAGAGGAGATCTGGTTACAACACGTTCATGTAAGACTGTTATTTAACAGATCCGTCAATGGATCGTGGTGGGTCTCATACTTTATGCTGTTGCTAAATTTCCTTGTAGAGGTGCTTTTTGAAGCGACAGATTCTTCAGATGAGGCAAATCTCGGAGGACAACGTTCCAGATTATCTAATTTCAAGAAGCATGGAGAATTACAGTGGCGCGATAAACAAGTAGGCCTATTAAGGAAGTGAACCTAGGAGGTGATAATTCAGTGGCTTGCAGAGAAAGCGGGCACACATGCGGGCAACACGGGTATGCCCGCATTCCCCAACATCACTTAATTCAATTCTCACTTTACGTGCACATTAAGGTGTTTCCCTAGATCTAATTGTGAACAAGTGTTCGGCCTAAAACAAATGAATCGCCCACATCGTGTTTGACACAGTTTTTGTTTATGGCCTTCAAGCAGGAAATGAAATTTAAACAACAATGACGGCTTTTAAATGATAATTAACCCTAATATTATTGGAATTAATTGTAATACTCCTTCCATTTAATAGAACTACCAAGCAATGTTATTTTGTTTTACTTTTTTGTTTCGGAAAGCTGTAATAGGAATACATTTCTAGATTTCATTAAAACATTTCAAAAAGATAAAATTAAATGTTTAACTATAATTTATTAATTTAGTTTTACATTATGTCCTTATGATTGTGAATTATGTTTTATGTAAATATTCAATCAAGTCAGATTACTAGTTTAAGCCTTGTTGTCTGCACATATTAATTGTAATACGTATCTTTTATGTTATCTGACAAAGCCGTTTAAATTTATATTAAAGCGACTAATCGACATTTTTAGTATTTAGTAATTAAAAGTGAGCAACTAATTAATCTGCTTTATAGATGTATAGGGCTTTCGATAAATTGCAAAATTATTTGTATGTTTGTTGTGTAAATTTAATTGTTCATAAGAATGAATATATCATATCACATTTGTTTATAGTATGTTCCATTAAATGCCATGTTTTAAAGAAAATTACTACAAAGCAAGTTGTTGTATTACCATATTGGATATAGTATTTTTATTTATTAGAGTGTTAGTTTTTAGAAAGGTGTCGTTGGTTACAAAACATACAACTTAGCAAGATAATAATAATTGTTCATTTATATTCATATAACTTGACAAAAATAAATAGCATTTTCATTAAATGTACCTGAGAAATAAAAGATTGAGTAAAAAATCAGATTGACATTTGTGTTGAGTTCCGACCGAGAGTGTAGAGAGGTTCGTGGTTCTGGTCCCCGTACCTTTCGGACTTTTTTACCAACGATTTTTACCACTTAATAATCTTTTCGGTTATTTTTTCAATGATAAAGTTTTCATATGTTGTTATATTTATTGTATATTTTCCGTAATTGTGCATATGTGTGATAGTTTTTAAGAAGACGAGACTTTCTGAAGAGTCCGTCGTAATCCATAAGAATGTAGTAATTTAAGGAGTTTTTTTACATTCATTAGACGAAGAAAATTAGTTTAAATTGAAGGATACTATAGTTAGTAACACTTGAAACAATAGGAGTTTCCATAGCTATCGAATTGTTGTTTTTTTATTTATTTTACAAATGAAGCGTTGGAAATCTCCATCAAATTTACCACTCATGAACAATCCAACAAACGACACTATTGAACCGATTTTAATGGAAATTTTCTGCAGCTAAATACTAGCTGAGTAGTATGTTGTTAAAAATGTACCATTCAACATGTCATTATTTACAAAGACAACCAAGAGGTATTCATTCCGAGGCCTTGCCTGTGGGGGCCGTCCTTAATCTTAGTTTAAAATTAGAGAACTGAAAAATGATATAAAAATTTGACATATCAGAAGTGAAATTGTGATTTTTCTAGATAAATAGTTAGTTTTATTTTGTTTCACAACAAGACGATTTTACAATACTCGTAATAAACTTATATGTTGGAACAGTTTTTCAACTGACTGATGCTTTGGGCCTGTGTGACCAATTATTTCACCACATAAAGGAACAAAAAACAATAATTTCTCCACTCAAACAAAGCATGGAAACTCGTCCAGGAGCTCATACGTCCATTCGGTACACGACAAATATGTGAGACATTTCAATATCGAGGGCCGTGCCAAGAGAACCGGTTCGGTGAAAAAATCGACTGACGCATTTGGAGCGCGAGAGCGTGCGAGAGTGCGATCACAATAACGCACGCACGCGACGTCCACTTACACCAACACACAGTCACACAGTACACCTGGACCTTGTGTTCGCTATTAGATATGTTAATGCGCGGTTTCTTGGGCGTTTCTCTTCAATTTATTTTCCAGAAAGCCAAATTAATCAACCAGCCCACGCGCTCTACATTACCGACTCCAAGTCTTCCGTTACAGTTTCTGAGAAAGTTGCAAGTTTCTAATGTGATCCATCAGCAAGTGCTGGCGGATATCAACTCTATTTCGACCAGCAATTAAAAGGAGATTATAAAAATAAAGTGTCCGTTTCCTAAACTGCCAAGCCACTCCCGGAAAGTCGGTAGCCCTGTAGGCAGACAATCTTGTCATCAGCGGGCTAAAACATGCTTTCTATATCAACTGTACGGTTTGTATTTTCTGTATTACTATAGTGAGTATATCACTGTATACTATACACTATCACTGTATGTGCATGGGTGGGTGGGTCACTACTACTGTACGTGTATGGGTGGGTCACTATCACTGTACGTGTATGGGTGAGTCACTATCACTGTGAGTATATGGGTGAGTGAGTGTTTCCACGTTTTGATAAATAGGTAGTTATAAATTAAAATGAAATGAATAACGTAAAACGACTTGTTCTTATTCTTAAGCAATCAATGGCATTAGAAACCTCACAAATATTGGAGACAAATATAGGACTTTAGTGAACACTACGATCCAAACTAATTGACCATAAGTTGTTATTATGAGTTTTAAATATAAAATGGTCAATAATGACATTAGAAGTGTCACATATTTAACTGTAAACATATATAAAAATAATCTTTCATTTTTCAAATAACACAAGTGTTGTGATACGAGCATTATCACGGACCGAATCTTCGTATTAAGGCATATTTGTGGTGTTTTTCATGTAGTGAAACGGCCCCCTTAAGATTGATTAGAGCTTAGGTTAGCTTAAAGGCATGGAAAGGCATGCTTAAAGGCATGGCATGTATTCAGGAACTCGTTAAAGTCTAAGTGGGAATTAAGTTTCAACTAGGAAACACACGTACGCTTCGCGTGCTAACCCCGTCACTTGCTGAGTTCGTGACGCCTCGGCCTTCGGCCTTGGCATGTAACTTAAACTGTAGATCTATTAAGTAAAATCATATTATTTAAATTCATTTACAGTAGCTAACTCACTGCACTTGACTTGCACGCTATTTATAGTAGGTACCTATAACAATTATAAACAACCAATGTTATTACTGGGCATATTTCCAATGTTTTCATTTAGTTAACAGCTGATACACACAGAAAGACATGTATTAGCTCTTTTATAGTTAACTTGATATTTTACTGTGCTGATCTCTATGTTTAACCTAACAAATTATTTAGGACATTTAACATTTGTTTATGCCACCAGCTGGTCAATTAGAATTAATCTCCATCTTTAGTACCGTGTAGGACGAAAACCTATGGGAATTTAAAAAAATCTTGCTCCGTTACGACAAAAGACATCAAAATGATGTTTTGAATAAAAAAGTTTCACCAAAATCGGTCAAGTATAAGTTCAGAAAGTAAGTGAACTAAATGACCCGATTGTTTTAATATACAGGGTGTCTTTTTTAAATGGACCACCATTGTGATCTTGGAAATCGTAAATCTGACATATAACTTTCAATGGGTAACCTTCCCAAGGTTCCTCTACAAGAGGTTGTCTCATGCAAGTGCGCATTCATATCGCGCAGGTAGCAATTACGTCATAGGGAGGCCTCAGCTGTTTTTCCTAGCTTCACTGATGTAAACAAAACAAACCGGAACAACGTAACATCTGATATCCGTTGTTGATTAATTTTGATTATGGTGTTTTATACTGTGGTATGGCTTTGTTTTGAATGATTGTGAATTCATATGACTATGTTTGTGAAATGCCTGACGTGAGGTATGCCGTTGCAGTTTGTTAAAATAGCCGTATAATATTAAAATCATAAATTTTTAAATAATTCCATAACATTCTTGAAAACAATACAGTAATGGTTTTTAGTGTGTAGTTTTAATTGTTCAGCACACTGTGTTGGAGGCACAGAGTAAATAATACACTTACTCTGTGGTCGGAGGTCTCCCTCTGACGTCAAAACTCAGCTTATATAGACCATATGAGAATGAGACAACCTGTTGTATAGGACTTCAATTTTAATCTTAAAAAATAAAGATAGGCGATAATAGAACGACACTTCAGTATTGAATACTTCTCATTTCAAATTCAAATGTGAACCCATATTTGATATACTGTACACAGGTGTTGTGATATGCATTGTTGTGCTACTAGAGGCAAGGACGGTGGCTCAAGAGGTTTTGCATTCCAAGGCTGTGTTCGTCAACACATTGCCAGATCCAATCAATAGTGCCCCAAAACTAAAAGAATTTAAGACTCATCTAAAAAATAAATTGACATAACACGCATTGTAGAGTAAACGAGTCCGTGACACACATTTGGGATACATAATAATTTGTTAACTGACCGGCGAAATGGTGAAACAATTCCAATGAATGGGAGAGAGTGGATGCACATATTGTAAGTTTGAAAGGGCGGAGTATAAATTTTTAGGTAAACAATCACGATTTCTATAAAATTATAACATTTATGCGAAACATTTGTGTTCGCATAAATGTAAATTTATTTAAGTAAGGGTTTACGGAGTACAATATTTATATTTGATCAATTTGTCGTTATATTGTTTATTACACGTCAACTTTGCTATATTAGTAGGAATCTGGCCCAGTAAAACCATTTTTATTCTAATCACTAACTAAACACTTTATAGCTTTAAAACAGTAACTTTATTATAAAGTAAGCTACTTTGGTTGTTTTGACAAAGTTAAAAAAATGACATGATAAGACAGTCTTCTGTGGTGTTTGAAACTACACAGAAACTTGCTTAGGAAAGCAGTAATAAGGAATGTCTCTGACTCGTCAGCTTAAAATATTGCAAACTTGCTTTAATGTTAGTCAAGAATAGTATTTCGTAATTGTGCCATGAGCTGTTAATAATGTGGACTATAGTAAATATAAAGTGTTAATGATACAATAGGGACATTCCACTCAGCTTAGTGTACAGTGTACAACTAAAATTTGTGTAGTACATGCATATGCAATTTTTTAATTTTTCAGAACACATTATTAGTTAAAAAGAAAGAGTTTAATCATTGTGTTAAAACTCCGCGAAATTTATACTGGCAATTGTTAAAAAAAAAATAAATAAATAAACAAGAATCTTACATCGCAATTTTTTTACTATCCGAATTTAATATTTTTTAGCTTCAACCAATGGCGTTCAGTAAAAAACTGGATCATATTGTAGCTAAAAAGCAGACAACTGGCTGATGTAGTTTAAAGACAGATTATTCTTTTAGTCTAAATCTAAAACGTCCACATATTTCCTTTATTTTAGTAATAATTCTTGGTTTGCTTTTTTTTAAGATAGTAAATTTAGATTAAGAAAGTGTGGAGCAAGGTTAAGTATTTTTAAATAGCTTTAAGAAAAATACCAGGATATACTAGAAGTTGTTGAATGTATTTAAATTAATATTTATCAGACAAGAAATTATAGGAAGTTATAAATATAATATCTCAAATATATTTTAAAGATAAATAGTTTAACTACCGGATGATTTTATGCTTTTCCACAAAGGCCCAAACTTTGGTCTTCGATATGTCCGTCTGAGAACAAAGTTGATACTCTGTAAAGGCAACATTGTTCTTAGAACTAGCCAATTTTCTAAGAAAGATAAATAATGTGTGATAAATGATGATTTTACAAGGATTATAACACGAATTTACACTCTTTTTCTTATGTTATAAATTGATTTGATTAAGTTGGTAAAACGTGTTAGCACTTTATAAAAGATACTACAACGGAATTACATTTTTATTTTATTTTATTTTCAACGACAGTGTCATTTACAATTGTGTAGATACACATAAAAACAATGCCTTACAATTTAACTGATTAATACATATAATATAGTATAAATTAATAGATACAACATTCAATAATAAATACAAAACATGCAGATATCTACAGATAATGAACTTGATACAGTGGTTACATTACAGGTGTATAGAGAAGGTGGTGTAGAAATGGGGACCAGAGGAACCAATTATTTGTGTGGTCGGGTAAAGAGGACGGAGAAGATTTAGAAGGAAAAGTGGATTCATATATTGTCGAAGTAGACGAGGTTGAGTGTGAATAGTTTTTTCCTGAATGATGGAGTGAATCGTGGAAAAAGTCCACATTGCAGGCGACAAGATTGCCCATCTCCTGTAATCTGCTCATTGGGGCATTTTTGAGGTAGTTTGTTCTGTGGTATTGATGGGCAAATGTATCCTGTGATCTTGTTCTGACAGGAGTTCTCAGGTTGACTTTTACCAATAATTCTGGGTAATCGACAGTTCCTTTAATGAGTCAATTGTATTATAAATTATAAAAACATTGGTTAGTTTCTTTTTATAACCAGTGATTTATTTTCCAATTTGCAAAGACATTTCTAAAGTTACATTGTAATTCCCTCCGGTGGCCATAAGAACTGTTTCATGGTCGAATTTAATATTTCTTACCTGCTTCATTTATTTATTCTTAAGACGCCGATCTTAAATATATGCACGAATATGGATTTCGAATATGTATGATGATTGTAGATGGGCAAATGTAATCGTTGTTACAAACAAACTAAGGCCATCTATTTACAGTGTGGGTGAGTTTGTGGAACATTCTATATCATAGAGAATATCCATTCTATTCATTCCAATTTTGTATATCATAAATTAAAATTAGTCTTTTGTAATTTTATTTAACTTTATAATAAATTAAATAATAATAATTATGACGCATGAAATACAAACAATGTTTGACAAACACAATAAAGATTATCTCTAAGTCTATTAATGTTAAGGTTGAGTAGAAAAGAGAACTCATAGTCTTAACTACGTATAATAAAGCCGTTTTTAGTTTCATCAACTTATAGCCCAATAAAAAATGAATATTCTGTGGGAATCAGCTGATCCCTTTCAACATTTGATATGACTCTGATTGGGATAGAATTAAGGACTTTCCCTTATGAAGCTGGGCTCTTACAAAATTCGCTACCGACCAATTAGCATTATTCATTAGTAAGACGCCGATCCTAGAGATATGGGCTTAAATGAGGGCAGAATGAGTGTGATGAGTGCATATGAACGAGTGTAGTCATTGTTACTAACTAAGGTCGACTGTTCCTCAGAGAGAACCATTTATTAATAGCCTATTGCCAGGGCAACTAAGAGACCTACGGCTTTACGTGGAATCCGAATCACATATTTTTAATCTTATTTTCAGCTCACTGACAAAGCTGAAACTCAGTTCTATTCCCAACATAACATAACATCTCAACTTCGACTACCACCCAATATGGACTTCTCTAGTTAGTATCCACGTCTATGGCAACCAATGAGTGGACGCCGTGTCGGAATTAAGAGAACTGAGTATAGATAACCCTTGATTATGTACACCTACAATAGATATTCCATCTAATAGGAATATTTCTGCCTGTAATTTGGTTTGTTAATATAGGCCCGCAACCACATCTAGTTTAAACTGCATTACATTTACATGGGACTACACTAGCGCTCCACAATGGACCACAAAAACAGCTGATATTTTGAGACTCAAAATGTAACATTGGATGAGAAATCTGTTTGTGTATAAATCAAATATATCACCTATCGCCTACAATCTTCACAAAATGTTGTCCCCACGTAGCTGGGTTACAGCACTGCACCACTAGTATCGACTTTTAATTTAAATAGTAGGCCTATGTGAAATTAAATTTAAAAATAAACAAAGCCGTTATACAATATTCATTCCAGAGTCAGATCTGCCAGACTTGTATCCCGATTACTGGATCCACATTGTTGTAAAAAAAGTGCGGAACTGTCAGCTGCCTCCAGTAAGTCGTAAACAGCTGATTCCACAACCGCGGAGTCCCCACAATAAACATGTACGACGACACGTATGTCTGCTTCGTTACAACCAACTTTCGGCCTAATTGGCGGCCGAATGTACGATAAATCGCCGTTTTTTCGTCATAACCCCGTTTCCCGCCGTATCGAGGCGGTCCCATCGCCAAAACTGCATTCGAATCCGCGTCCACGTTCAATCAACTTGCGCAAAACAAAGGTCGTTGGTCGTTCCGGGCGTTGTTATAAAAACAAAAACAACGGACGGAGGTATTTTTTCCGAGGAGAAATTAGTCGTAAATTTGTGCCGGTGGTTTGTTAAGTAGGCCTCAATAAGTCGGTCCTCTCGGATTGATTAATCCTCGGGATTACAAGTGTAAAACTTGGCTCTCATTAGGCAGAAGTGAGCGCAGCGAGCTGTCAGCGGCCGACATCGGCGGAATTGAGTGATCCGGGCCTTTTACATAAAAAACTAGTCTGGCAACATTAAAACTCGAATATAAGTGCGAAATAACGTGTTCAGGCCCATTATCGATATTTAATCTTTAACCACAACTTCCGGAACAATTTCTCTTTCATTAACTTGTCTCGTGGACAACGTTTTTATTTAACTAATAGCAGTACTTACCTGTTCTTAGTAGATTGTATGCTAATATTTCAAATTTTAACATTTGAAACCCTCAGTTTAAAGCTCAACTAAATCAACAAGTTGTAAACGAAGTGTCTAGAATTACATTTAAAGAAGGTTATATTATAAATTGAACAATATTTTTAATGCAACAAGTAACAAGTTAGTAAACAATATAAAATAAATAGTTCCAAAGAATTGGCACAAACTTTCCCCCATATTAAACACTAAAAACTAACACTTTAAAAATTAGCAGTTTAATTCCCAAGTATGTTTTTTCCATAACTCAAAAACTAGTCAAGTTAGAGACATGTGGTTTTTACTAAAATAGTTTAAATTGTAATTCACATCTTTCCTGAATTTATAACCAAAATCCTCAGAGTCATTTTGGTGAAAATTCCATTTTTTATGTTTTTTGCCCATGAAAATAAAAGAAATTTCAAAATAGTGAAAAATGGTTTGGAGATATTGTATAAATACACCTAAATACCAAATTTCATAAAAATTGATCCATCCGTTTGGTCTCCAGTGAAATGCACATACACACAGACAGCCCACTTTTTTTGTAAAAAAACTTTTTTTGGACGATCTCAATACTTTTTCTATGCTAATGCGAATGGGATATAGTAAATGAATAAAGATTAATTCATTAAAAATATTGTTCAATTAATAATAACTCATATCGTAATATTGTTTTCTAGAAAATTTAATTATAATTAAGTATAAATAAATAAAAATGTTTCTTTAAAGTCGTGATGGTAAGTTTTAAAAATTAATATAAATTTGTTAGGTATATATGTCGTATTTCACAACTTAAATTTGGTTTTATTTGAAAATGAAATACAACTATTCGTATATTAATACTAAAATTTAAGAAACAATGACTAAAATAATATTTAGATTCTTTAAAATAATCGGCATCTGAACCTAAGTGCTTTCACCACATCGACCATTTTATATACATAAATATTAATGCTACGATTATTTTATTTAGTAAATTTAATGTTCCCAAAAAAAGAATTTCGCCTTTTTTAATAAATTTATTAACATTTAAATTTGCTTATTATGTAAAGGTTTATGTGTCGTAACAATTGTTATTAATATGCCCAAAAAAGAGTAAAACCATTCATTTTACTATACATGGAGTATTATTTATTATACTTTATATATTACTATTTATAAAGTATAAAATACATTCTTTATACTAGAACCATAGTTTGTAATCAATGGTAAAACCGAACAAAAACGTTAAGAGTTCCTTTCAAATTTAGTATCAACTGTATGAGGCCCATATATCTGTGACCGGTGAAGAACTAGGTACATTTAGTATGGAAGATAGTCTTTATTTATTGTCATTACAGTAGGCTATAACATAGATACGCAGTTTCATTTTGTATAAGTCAACACAAAAATGAGATGTTTAGAAATGATTTGAGCACTGTTTTGCTACTGACAAATATGTAAATATTTAGAAACATTTTACGACTTTTACTGTCTATGATTTTTATTTATTTATCGCGATTTTATTCGATAGTAGCTCCTGCGGGACTTCCAAGTTATAGCCTATATGAACTTGCATGACAAGTGTCACGGTTTAAAATACAACAATGGACTGAAACGAATACCGAACACCACGTTTTAGAAAGAAACTATTACTGTATTAGAGGAATTGTATTTGTTTGAAGTAATAATGCAATTACTGTAATTGTAACCGTTGATAATAGAATATTTCTATCAATGCGATTAAAAACAAATTGATTTTGTTATTTTTTAAAATCATTATAATGGGTTGTAGCATTGTAAAAGGTAGTTGTATATTATACTTGTTTAGTATGACAGTTTTATATTATATTTGTTTAGTATAACAGTTTTATATTATACTTGTTTAGTATAACAGTTTTATATTATACTTGTTTAATATTACAGTTGTATATTATACTTGTTTAGTATAACAGTTTTATATTATACTTGTTTAATATAACAGTTTTATATTATACTTGTTTAGTATAACAGTTTTATATTATACTTGTTTAGTATAACAGTTTTATATTATAGCGTAGTTGGTTCAATCCCAGCTTCATGTGCTAAAGGTTCTCAGTTCGATCCCAATCAGAGTCAATACATTTTGAGAAGGATCAGCTGATAACCACCGGCTGTTCATTTGTCATTGGGCTATTAATTAATGACACTTTCTAAGGAATAGTCGGCCTTAGTTTGTAACAATGACTACATTCGCTCATCTACACTCATCACACTCATTCGAAATCCATATTCGCCCATATCTTGACGATCGGTGTCTTATGAATAAATAAATAAATATACTTGTTTAATATAACAGTTTTATATTATACTTGTTTAGTATAACAGTTTTATATTATACTTGTTTAGTATAACAGTTTTATATTATACTTGTTTAGTATAACAGTTTTATATTATACTTTTTTAATATAACAGTTTTATATTATACTTGTTTAGTATAACAGTTTTATATTATACTTGTTTAGTATAACAGTTTTATATTATACTTGTTTAGTATAACAGTTTTATATTATACTTGTTTAATATAACAGTTTTATATTATACTTGTTTAGTATGACAGTTTTATATTATACTTGTTTAATATAACAGTTTTATATTATACTTGTTTAGTATGACAGTTTTATATTATAGTTGTTTAGTATAACATTTTTATATTATACTTGTTTAGTATAACAGTTTTATATTATACTTGTTTAGTATAACAGTTTTATATTATACTTGTTTAGTATAACAGTTTTATATTATACTTGTTTAATATTACAGTTTTATATTATACTTGTTTAGTATAACAGTTTTATATTATACTTGTTTAATATAACAGTCTTATATTATACTTGTTTAGTATAACAGTTTTATATTATACTTGTTTAGTATAACAGTTTTATATTATACTTGTTTAGTATAACAGTTTTATATTATACTTGTTTAGTATAACAGTTTTATATTATACTTGTTTAGTATAACAGTTTTATATTATACTTGTTTAGTATAACAGTTTTATATTATACTTTTTTAATATAACAGTTTTATATTATACTTGTTTAGTATAACAGTTTTATATTATACTTGTTTAGTATAACAGTTTTATATTATACTTGTTTAGTATAACAGTTTTATATTATACTTGTTTAATATAACAGTTTTATATTATACTTGTTTAGTATGACAGTTTTATATTATACTTGTTTAGTATAACATTTTTATATTATACTTGTTTAGTATAACAGTTTTATATTATACTTGTTTAGTATAACAGTTTTATATTATACTTGTTTAGTATAACAGTTTTATATTATACTTGTTTAATATTACAGTTTTATATTATACTTGTTTAGTATAACAGTTTTATATTATACTTGTTTAATATAACAGTCTTATATTATACTTGTTTAGTATAACAGTTTTATATTATACTTGTTTAGTATAACAGTTTTATATTATACTTGTTTAGTATAACAGTTTTATATTATACTTGTTTAGTATAACAGTTTTATATTATACTTGTTTAGTATGACAGTTTTATATTATACTTGTTTAGTATAACAGTTTTATATTATACTTGTTTAATATAACAGTTTTATATTATACTTGTTTAGTATAACAGTTTTATATTATACTTGTTTAGTATAACAGTTTTACATTATACTTGTTTGGTATAACAGTTTTATATTATACTTGTTTAGTATAACAGTTTTATATTATACTTGTTTAATATAACAGTTTTATATTATACTTGTTTAATATAACAGTTTTGTATTATACTTGTTTAGTATAACAGTTTTATATTATACTTGTTTAATATTACAGTTTTATATTATACTTGTTTAGTATAACAGTTTTATACTATACTTGTTTAATATTACAGTTTTATATTATACTTGTTTAGTATAACAGTTTTATATTATACTTGTTTAGTATAACAGTTTTATATTATACTGGTTTTATATAACAGTTTTATATTATACTTGTTTAGTATAACAGTTTTATATTATACTTGTTTAGTATGACAGTTTTATATTATACTTGTTTAGTATAATAGTAGTTGGATATTACTTAGTACTGGAGATAAGTTATTACTTAGTACTGGAGATTAGATATTACTTAGTACTGGAGATTAGCCATTACTTAGTATTGGAGATCGGATATTACTTAGTACTGGAGATTAGTTATTACTTAGTACTGGAGATTAGATATTACTTAGTACTGGAGGTTATATATTTCTTAGTACTGGAGATTAGATATTACTTAGTACTGGAGATTAGCCATTACTTAGTACTGGAGATTAGATATTACTGGAGATTAGACATTACTTAGTACTGGAGATTGGGTATTACTTAGTACTGGAGATTAGACATTACTTAGTACTGGAGATTAGATATTACTTGTACTGGAGATTAGACATTACTTGGTACTGGAGATTAGATATTACTTAGTATTGGAGATTGGGTATTACTTAGTACTGGAGATTAGATATTACTTATTACTGGAGATTAGACATTACTTAGTACTGGAGATTAGATATTACTTAGTACTGGAGATTAGACATTACTTAGTACTGGAGATTAGATATTACTTAGTACTGGAGATTAGACATTACTTAGTACTGGAGACTAAGCGGACACTGTACCTAAAATATTTTAAAATAGAACAGGGTATTATTGTGGCCTCAGATTTGTTTTATTATTATTAATTAATATACTTATATTTACAAATATTAATACAGACTTTGTGGTGTTATCTCCCTAGCTAAAATCTGATTTCTTGACTATTTTAATTTTAAATAGAACATTTTTTTACATACTGTAATCTATTTACATTTAATATATTCTTAATTCCTATTGAATTAATATTATAACTAACAATAAATGTTCAGTATATATATCATAATAACAATAACCAAAATACATACATATAAACAATACCAAATAACATTATACTACCGAATATTATTTCCCCTTGTCCATTTGTTAGTTACTATTTTATCCATTTCAATTTATACCTTGAAATACTTCCTAGAGAGATAGGTTGCCGTTATTAAACATAATTGTAAATAATAGACCAAACTTTCGACGTTAAAACACAATGTCTCTGTTTATTTGTTCACTACATATTTCGGTATTACCATAACATCATCAGGTGAAATACTCCCCAGATTTTCTTTCTGGACAAATTAAACACCAAACGAATACAATATAAAAACGAGTTATATTTATGTACTATCGTATAAAAAACTGTTATATCATATTTGGTGTGTTGACAGGTCAGTATATTATTTTTTATCCTCAGTTATGTCTTAAATTACTATATTTTTGTTCATCTTCTCAATTTGCAATCCATACTCGCCATCATTTGATGATCATTGTTGTCACTTGACTGTACAAAGAGTGAACAATTACCATTGCACACAAGAGACGAAGGACAAATTCCCTCCTGCGATACGGGACACACCTGCTTCTCCCCTCCAGCAAACACAATGGCCCGCCCGATCATTATCTTCCAGTCGCACTGTGACTTTGAACCTTTTTGATCCCATTTGGGACGCTCGACCCGGTTCCATAAACGATGTATTTATTTACTTCATTTCCACGGCTGCGAAATCCGAACCACCAGGATTTGTGAAAAGGCCGACGAAAATTGTATGATAAAAAAGTCGCCCGGGGAAGATTTATGGGATTTGTGAAACGCGATTAGAAACCGCTTTCTTAGCGTGTCTGTCCACAGATCAGGGCTTCGGGAGCCGGGCTTAGTATACCTACATGGGTCTTGTATCCAGGTTGGTCTGCTTCTGTCTTGTCATTACCACTAACCAGAAAACTAGATTTAGGTATGCAAGCGTATATTACGTTGGAACGGTGCACAATGAATGGGTATAAGACCAACCACTCAGTCTTATTTTAAACTCACTGGAATATAATTTGTTATGTATATAAAGAATATGATTTCATTCCTCCTTGCAATACAAAAAACTAAAAGACGCCAGCCAATTTTGATAGTTTGTTATAATCGAGTGACGTATAACCTTTAGATTACTTAGCCGATAAGTCAACGTAACCTTGGATTGCATCGTTATTGTAGCCGTTTATCAAGAGTTAAAGTTGTTCCAAGCGAGGAAGGATTTTTTAAAACATAGTTGAAGTTTGAATTATTTGTTTAAATATACAGTTACACATTGATTTTTCCAATATATCGAGACGATTGTTTATCGAGCCAAAACAGCTGTCAATTTTTGGTGAGTCATATTCAAATAATTAATTTCTGTTGCTTTAATTTATTAGGAACAAGCTGTTTACCCGTGCCTTGCTACGTCAGTAACTTATAAACAGTAATGTTTTAGTTTATTTTAAATATTAAATTTCAATGAGCATCACTTAGCCTATTTCAAAAGTGTTCATTCTATTTGTTTATGTCTAATAGTTTAAGGTATCTAATAAATAGAGTAACTCCATTACATTAACATTGAAACTTTAAAGGCCACTGGGGTGGAGCCCTTGAGTTGGAGGAAGTGAATGAAACCATGCCAGAAACCTTGCTGAGAGAGAACTTTACAACTTCCCAAAGTCATGGTGATCCGATGGGTGGTTTAGTAACGCATCAAGGACAAACACATATACATTTGTTTATATATATATACAGTGTAGAAGAAGAGTCCCAGAACAGATTAATAATTTTTTAACGGTTATAGACTAAGCAATAAAACTTGGTATGTAATTACTGCATCAATTAATCTAATTTTTGAAGTAACTGCAATTTTTATGTCATGGATGGCCCACAAGGAGTCAGACGTAAATCTTAAATAAGAGTATAGTTCAAGTAGTACATCAAATTAAAGGTCTTTAGTAGTATAACATTAACCCTCAAATCCGAATTAAAAAGGTTCCCTCTTTAAAAAATTACGCTGGTTTAAACTTTTTTAAATTACAATGAAGGTCCTGTTCTTAACCGTTTAGTATTCTTTTCTTAGCTCAAATTGAAAAAGTTATTATGTGTAAATGCCTACTGGACTTAAGAAATAGTTTTGTTAGGGTCGTTGATGACTATTCACTTCCAATGGATGATGATCCAAAAGGAGTTCGACAAAAACACTTCAAATAGCATAGGTCAAGATGTACATTATTTTAAGGGGGTTGTCTAGCACAGATGAATACCATTAACAGCATTTAAAGAGGTTGATCCAGTACAAAATGGCAGGTGTACAAGGATTTTCTTGGTTATAGTAAGACATTGCATTAGTGGCCACAATTGAAGTGCGCTAATAAATCAAAGAGGAGTTGCTGCTGTATGCATTATACATGTCGCACAAATTTACTTTATGAAGTTAAAAGGTTTATCAATTCGAACATTTACTATAAAAATATTTGATAAGGAAGTATCACTTATTTCCATTAAAATTTTTGAACATCTGCCTTTTTGTACTGGATCAACATTGTTAAATGCTGTTTATGGTATTCATCTGTGCTAGACAACCCCCTTAAAATAATGTACATCTTGACCTATGCTATTTGAAGTGTTTTTGTCGAACTCCTTTTGGATCATCATCAATTGGAAGTGAATAGTCATCAACTACCCTAACAAAACTATTTCTTAAGTCCAGTAGGCATTAAAAAAGTTTAACTTTTCCAACTTGTGCTAAGAAAAGAATACTAAACGCTTAAAAACAGGACCTACATTGTCATTTTTAAAACTTTAAACCAGCGTCATTTTTTAAAGAGCGAATTTTTTGAGTTCGGATTTGTGGGTTTATGTTCTACTACTAAAGACATTTAATTTGATGTACTACTTGACCTATGCTCTAATTTAAGATTTACGTCTGACTCCTTGTGGGCAATCCCCTGATATGACGAAAAAGGCAGATACTTCAAAAAATAGATTAAAGAGTGCAGTAATTATGTACCAAATTTAATTGCTTTATCTGCAATCGTTCAAAAATGATTAATCTGTTACGGTACTTTTCTTTCATACTATATAGATTATGAAAGTATGGGTCATATTTTTATTGTGACCTTACTTTTTTTTGTGCCCGTAGTTTATATTCGAGATCAGATTTTTTTGAATTTCCATTCATGATATCTTTGCCACATATATGACGCTTTACGGTTGGAAATTCCAAAATTTATTTTAGATTTGACATTTTAATTATTTAATTAATTCATAAAATTCTCGTGCAGCCATCACCCCGTTATTTTGAATCATATTAGCTTCATTTATGTTTGTGTGTAAGTCTGATGTGTGTTTTTTTTATACCTACTTAAAAACTTTTCAAATTTAGTTTCAACATTTGAATATTTTTTTTTTATATGGAATAAATCGATTAGTGGTTACAGGAGACAACCATGTGTACTGATTTGGCTAGGGAGTCCGTCGAAAAACCAAGGTTACAACAATAGCGGTTTCCAACATTCAGAACATGTTTGTACCTGGCAAGTTGAGATTCACGTTCTTATAATGTTAAGGTACATGTATTTTCAGTACACCTCTCACTGAAGTTGTTGTTAGTAAGTTTATGGATAGTAGCATCCCCAAAGTTGTTAAAAGAAAAATTGGGTGTTGTAAATGGATTCATTAGTGGAGGATTAATTTAAGTTATAAGTTTAACAGCCAAAAAATGACCAAGATAACCATGTCGTTTCCTTCCTTAGGACCTTAGGAGATGCATAAAAATTTCCATAAGAAGCATAAACCTTAGTGTCAAAGGTCGCTCTATTTTCTTTAGCTTTAAAAAGTATTCGAGAGAGTGCTCTGCTCTGATTTAAGTCAGTGCGAGAGAGACAGAGCTAGTCAGCAAACAGTGTGATGATGTGATCGACATATGTAGTCGATGCGCACTCTCAAACACGTTAACTTGAAGGAAAATACGCTCTGTCTGATCTACCGGCTACTTATAGAACTAACGTTTTCAAGTTATGCACCAGGCTGAATTTTTAGCACAGTGTCTGCACTTATTATGAAGATTTGTATTGCTAGGACCTACGATGCTATGAACTAGGATAAAAAAAGTAACAGCGTGGTTTCGACTCAAGGATGTTGAATCCTATGAACTACGATACTATGAATGTACCACCGCGTTCTAGGTTCAAGGATGTTGAATGCTAGGACTACGCTGTTATGAACTACGATACTATGAAGGCACCAACGTGGTCTCGACTCAAGGATGCTATGAACTACGATACTATGAAGGTACCAACGCGTTCTAGGTTCAAGGATGTTGAATGCTAGGTCTACGCTACTATGAACTACGATACTATGAAGACACCAACGTGGTCTCGACTCAAGGATGTTGAGAATGTTATGAACTACAATAATATGAAGGTACCAACGCGTTCTAGGTTCAAGGATGTTGAATGCTAGGACTACGCTGCTATGAACTACGATACTATGAAGGCACCAACGTGGTCTCGATTCAAGGATGCTATGAACTACAATACTATGAAGGTACCAACGCGTTCTAGACTCAAGGATGTTGAATAAATGAATGATCCTACGGTATACACAGTTGGTTCGTATTTGTCTATAACTAAACGTCAAACAGCCATTATCATTTTTAGAATTAGCAATAATTATGATTATATAAAAACAGTGTTCAGAGTGTGTTTCAGTGGTACAAAAGGCCACTTGTGCACACATTAAGTACCAGTACCAATTATTTACAAACTCAGTGCCATATGTGGAACTTATTATGCCCCCCGGTGAACATCGAGGGCTTACCTGAATAGTAATAAGTGGCGTCTGATTCAGGATTAATTATTTTTACGCGCCGATGAAATATCAACGTTTAAATGGTTCAAGCTAATTGACGAGTTATATTATATTGCAATTGTGTACAGCTGCTTTATTTTATTTGTTTAGGGAAATGTGGTTTATCTCCACGTAATTGATACTTGTTTTACAATTACCTCCATAATTATTGGGAATTATGTGATTCAAGCCTGATTGGCCTTAATGCCTGTTCTTCATTTATTTATTTTGTTTAATCTAACTAAATGGAGTTTCAAAACAAGGCATACTCTTTAATTATAAAATTAATTTTTTTCTGTGGGATTAATCAAAACAATAATGTACATAAAGGATTGTTTTCTCTTTTTGCTATCAAATATTGGATTGAGTATTATTATTTGTTGTTCAGTTATTGTAAACCATCAGCTTGACTCATCGTGCATGTGCACTCTCCATTACTGAGTCCTTTTGGGGAATCCCAGGTCTGGTCTTTCAATAACCATGAAACTCTCTTGGCATGGCTGGCTAGTTTAAAACAGACGCTAAGAACTCTTGTCAATCAGAATATAAACTCCAACTCACTATTTAAGAATGATTTGAGTTTGAGATGAGCTTATAAGTTGGTATATCTAGAGCATATGTATCAAAATCAGGAAGTTTCTGTATAGATCCTGAATGTTGTCTATTTAATATAACATGGTATTGAGATCTGGTGAATGTTTAATGTATTTGGAACAGCCAGGAAAAATGCAGAAGATTGAAAAACATGGGACCAAGATTGCTTCCTTGAGGAACGTAGTGTCAAGGATAACAATAAGTCTAAGTTGGTATAGTTTGCAGCATTTATTATTATTTGTATTTTTTCAAGATATAACCTAGTCCAATTAATAATAGTATAACCAAAAGATATAATTCCAGCTTATCTAACAATAATTCAACAAAAGATTATGGGTTCAAAACCATTTGATTAATCTAACAAAAATAACTCTAATTTGGTTACAAAGTTGTATGTACGCTATGTGGTTTTGATGAAAATATTATATATCCAAACCCTTGAAAATTATGTAACACTTTATCTACAGTTAGAACAAAATAGTTTTTAATTAAATTCAAACTACACCTGAGTTTTCGTGAGTTTTTATAATATTGAGCAGCAGCAATGACATCTTATGTATGATACCCTAGCTAAATAGCAGTCTTTGCTCAATTTAATATTTGTAAAATAAGTTTACTCCTTTGATCACCATTCTTATAAATAAATATAAAGACAACATGTCAATGTGTGATTTGTCTTACTAAGTACAGTAATACATAACTCTCCTCCACACATATTAAGAAGCACTCAAGATTAACTAGTGGATTATTTAACCTAAAAAAGTAGTTTCAGGTTCAATAATTACAACAACAAAACCTGACATTTATACATACATACTTTATAGTTAAAAACTATTTTCATCTTATCCATTTAAGTGCACAAAACTGGAGATTACTAACAAGGACCGGATAATACAAAAATACAATCAGTATGGCAATATAAAATACTGTAAGTTCTTGAACTAATATTCGAAGTACTATTACGTCACTGTGTTCTTCTGTGTTTAATTGTAATTCTCCATTCGTTTCTCAATAAATAACTTTAGTATTTTCAAATAAACCATTGCCAATTTCAATCTAGTGTGACCTAGTCGACTTATATCTTTGCATAAGTTGACTAGGTTTATGTACTCGTATATATGATATGGATATTTTAATGAAAAGCCCTTTGAGATGGCTTGCAAAAAAATGGTTCTTTTTGTTACATATGTGACTAAAAATGTGTGTTCTACATATTTTTCATAAATTGTAATGAATTTATCAAAATGAAATATAGGAGAATCACTGTGACGTTTCCAACCCCTCAAGGTGAGGGGTAAGTACCCACCCGCCCATCGCTAGTGTCGATGACTGTCGCACATTAACACCACAGAGACATGGAAAGGGAGGGAACATCTGTTAGGAACAACGCAAACATATTTGCACAGATGTGGCGTCTTGGCGAGCTTTTTGCCTCATACTTCATCGCACAAACAGACAGACACTCGCAAAAACAACCCCTCACTTGATTTCCTCTTGAGTCAAGTTGTTTCTCCATTTTTTTTGTTTTTGCATTTTATGAATGTTTATTATGTAATTTGTTTATGTTGTGTCTATGTTGGCAATATCCTTTATGATTGAAAATGTTCTACTATTAGAATCGTAACATATTCAATTAATATTACCTACTAAATGCTTAGTCTATTTGTCAAATATATTACATGTTCGATTTTTTTCGGGAGTAGGGAAGCGATTTTCGTCGACTTATCCCTGCAGGAACGATTGGTTTTCACGAAACTCCGGCGAGTTTCTTGATGTTTCTAAAAGGTCATGTAAATTTAAGTTCCCGGCCTTATTTGACGCAGTTAAAATACTCATAAGGATGTTGTATAACTCCATCTTAGCCTTACTTACGCCCGAGTTCACACCATGCAAGAATGACAATGGAAATGGGACGGAGATAGACAGCTCGGCTGATCGGAGATCTGCAATGTGGGTGGGCCGAGTTCACCCCAGCCCCGACTATGGCTACTCCCAAGCATACACATCTTTAAAATAGGGAAAATCGATGCCCTTACGGGGACTCTGAAGAAGATAACGTACTCCACAAGTTTTTTCAGAGTGGGAGGTGGGCAGACCACAGACGGAGGCTCGAAGTAGACATCGAACAACTCTCAACTTACACCTTAGACAGGAAGATGAACTCTGAACAACAGAAATGGATTACCGCGCGCTTGTAAAATAAGGAGGTGCTGATGACAAAGAAAGACGAATGGTGGTAGAACTGCATCAGACAACCACACCTTGGAAAAAAAATTATACGGACCTCTCTAATTAGGGCATGAGGTGAGTACCATCTTGAAGTACCGATTATAGTGGTTCCAAGGGGATCAATGCCTAGACTGATGAGTTCTTCATGTGGATGAATCCCACAAATCGAGGCAAACCTCATGGAGCCCTGAAAGTGCATAACACATTTTTCCATCGTAAATAAAGGTAAAAATAATAATTCCAACTGGCTGATGTGTTGAGGTCAAATTTTGAATATTGTTTGCTTTATTATTTTACTGCTGCTTAAGAACCACTCAAATATTTTGATACACCTCATTTATCATTAAAACTACATAATAATTCACTATGTTTAATTTTTTAAAAACCTTTCTGGCTATCAAGAAAATTCAGAGGGAGTCGCCATACTCTTCCCATAAGAGTAATGTTAAATTCAGCACAGCATTATGACTGCATTGTATTGAATTATAACTGTCGGAAAATTATAATTTGAACATAGTTGGGCATCGCGGATAAGCTACTAGTGGGTCCAATTTGTAATTTAAAAAATTGACTTGTAATTAAATAAAAATAGTGAATGTTAGTTTATTAGATTATGTTTTTTATCAAAATACTAATGAAAAATCAGCATTTTAAAAGTGTATTTACTGGTAACTTTTACGATCTTTCAAACGATGTAAAAATTATAACTTTCTGACAACTTATTAAGTCACAGTGCTGTTCTGCTTTTAACATTGCTCTCATTGGAAAAAATTCAATATGCAGACTTTTGACTCTTAACTAAAAGCATCATACCTTTAAAAATTGTAAATGAATTTATCTAAAAAAAAAAGAAAAACACACAAACACATTTAAATTATATTTTCACTGTGAGTAGTACACAGAGTGTGTTTTATTTTGATAGCGAGCGGCATATATCACCACACAATAGCTTTGTTGTGTTATTCAAAGTTCACGTATGGCGCAGTCACACTTGTCCAGGACTAATTAAAAAACTTGTAGATCAAACCCCTTTCCTGGATACTTGACACAAGCCAAAACAGCACTGGCAAAGCAAAAATAGTTTTACACATATGGATTAGTTTCAACTAGGCTACGGTACCATGTGAAGTGCGGACTACACGTATGTCAATTAAGACCCGTATGAAAGGCCCTAAGAGTACGTGAAATATATAACCAAGGGGTAGGTAATTAACATATGGTGCTATGTGTGGTAAATCTTTGTTCTATATGGTGGGTGGGCTCGTTGTGTTCTAGAACATAGAAAAGAACCTGTTTAATGAATTACTCACTTCCATTCTGGAGTGTGGTGGATAAAAGAGACTTTACAAATGTCAGACCCATTTGTTTACTAACAACAAAATTAAAGAGACAAATATTTTACCGACTCTTTATTCTTCTCTAAAAAATAAGAATGTCTTATTATATAAGAAGTGGATTTGTAATTTAAATTTGTTACTTGATTTAGATGTGATTTTGGAAAGAGGAAATATTTTAAATATTAATACTATACAATAGAATATGTTCAAGTCACACTAACTATTACCTATAAAAGGTATAACAATTCATAGTCTGAATATTACTATAGTAAAAATTAAACATTTAATTATGGTAAGAAATAAAACTCCAGTTTCTTTTAATGGAAACAAGAATTATAATTTTGACGCGTATTATACCATTATAAATGTTCTACCTTACTTACATAAATAATCAATGAACAAAGTTATATTATTGCCTCACACATTATTTATTTATTTATTTATGACTCTTTACATAACAGCTACAGGTAAAAACCTAATACAGCCATTTTGACAAAACTATAACTACACAACAATTATTTTCAGTACAAGAATAAGTAAACTATGCTAAAAATATATAATACAGGCTTAACAGTAATAATCAACTATGTAGCGCGAGCTAACAAATAATACTTATCCAAACATAACTTTAGAAACAAAAAGAAGTTAAATATTGCAGTGAATATCCATTTTATGAAAGTGAAGGAAATTTATTTACTTCAATTAAAAACAAACTCATTTTTGAATTAAAAACATCTATTTCTGTTTTAAACTTATTTAGTAGGCGAAGTGCTTTAAACAAAGACAAATTATAAAATTGTACAGTAACACTTCGAGGTATGTAAAAAACTATGGATGAACGCAAATTACTTCTAGGGACATATAACTTAATTTTATCTAATAAATGAGAGCTATCAACAAAATTGTGTAATACTTTGAACACCAAAATGATATTTGATTTGGCTCTTCTACTGGCTAACGATTCAAATGAAAACAAAGCTATCAATATATCTGTTGAGAGATCTCTAGGACAAAAAATATTAAATCGTTTAAAATAGGTATCTTAAGAATCTATTTTGAATGGCCTCTATTGATGATATGTGGTAATGTATATATGGATCCCAGATTGGGGCACAGTATTTTAGTCTGCTTCTAACAAATGAAAAATACAAACCGATTAGTTTCTATGGAAGAAAATAACTTGGTGTTTCTGGTGATAAATCCTAGCATTTTGAGTGATTTATTAATCTTTGAGTTTATGTGAATGTCAAATTTGAAAAACAAATCAAAGATTACACCCAAATCCTTTATGTGTGCAACATTTTCCAATGGGATTGCATCGATGTTGTATCTTGAGGGATGTATTCCCTTTTTCCTCGAGTATGTTACAAAAAAATTTTTTTTATGTTCAGGCATAATTTGTTTTCTGAACACCACAGAGCGAGTAAATCGAGAGAAGCCTGTAATAGAGTTACATCTCTATCACTATTAATCATTCTGTACAACTTTAAAACAGTTTAAGTTTTTTAAAAAACAGTTTTAAAACAGTTTTTACAAATTAAAAACAGATTATGTATACAAATCCTTCAAGCTAATATCAATGGTCCCTAAAGGATTTACCAGTTTGTGATCAACTTTACTAGCCACTTAATCTAACCTAACCTGACCTAACCTGAACTTACCTAACCTAACCTGACCTAACCTAACCGTAATTGCAATAAAAAAGTAGTTGTAGTGAATTAACGGAAAACATCCAAATTTCCCACAGATTCCCATTTAATAACGTTTTTATTATTCTTCGCAAATGGGTCATCTAGAAATCAACTTTAACTTTTTTTCAGCCTTCCTATTTGCCCAGTATTGATTTATGTTCAACTTAATAGGGTCATGAGAGCCTCACATGACACTCTCATGGCAACTCCACTTTCTTGGCTCCCAGTGCCGTGTAATATGGCCCCTCCAAAGATAAGAGCTCAGGAGGCACTACTTTAAAAATGTCAATGTAAACCCCGTGTAAAATAGATTGTTTTTAATTTTTTTAGAAATATTTGGAGCTATAACATATACGACATGTTTTAGTAAAATAACGGAAATTTCATCCCACCACAAGATAATGTGTTTTAGTAAAATAACGGAGATTTCCTCCACCACAAGATAATGTGTTTTAGTAAAATAATGGAGATTTCCTCCACCACAAGATAATGTGTTTTAGTAAAATAACGGAGATTCCTCCCACCACAAGATAATGTGTTTTAGTAAAATAACGGAGATTTCACCCCACCACAAGGTAATGTGTTTTAGTAAAATAACGGAGATTTCATCCCACCACAAGGTAATGTGTTTTAGTAAAATAACGGAGATTTCATCCCACCACAAGGTAATGTGTTTTAGTAAAATAACGGAGATTTCATCCACCACAAGGTAATGTGTTTTAGTAAAATAACGGAGATTTCATCCCACCACAACATAATGTGTTTTAGTAAAATAACGGAGATTTCCTCCCACCACAAGGTAATGTGTTTTAGTAAAATAACGGAGATTTCATCCCACCACAACATAATGTGTTTTAGTAAAATAACGGAGATTTCATCCCACCACAACATAATGTGTTTTAGTAAAATAACGGAGATTTCATCCCACCACAAGGTAATGTGTTTTAGTAAAATAACGGAGATTTCATCCACCACAAGGTAATGTGTTTTAGTAAAATAACGGAGATTTCCTCCCACCACAAGGTAATGTGTTTTAGTAAAATAACGGAGATTTCCTCCCACCACAAAGTAATGTGTTTTAGTAAAATAACGGAGATTTCATTCCACCACAAGGTAATGCGTTTTAGTAAAATAACGGAGATTTCCTCCCACCACAAGATAATGTGTTTTAGTAAAATAACGGAGATTTCATTCCACCACAAGGTAATGTGTTTTAGTAAAATAACGGAGATTTCCTCCCACCACAAGATAATGTGTTTTAGTAAAATAACGGAGATTTCATTCCACCACAAGGTAATGTGTTTTAGTAAAATAACGGACATTTCCTCCCACCACAAGATAATGTGTTTTAGTAAAATAACGGAGATTTCATTCCACCACAAGGTAATGTGTTTTAGTAAAATAACGGAGATTTCATTCCACCACAAGGTAATGTGTTTTAGTAAAATAACGGAGATTTCCTCCCACCACAAGATAATGTGTTTTAGTAAAATAACGGAGATTTCATTCCACCACAAGGTAATGTGTTTTAGTAAAATAACGGAGATTTCCTCCCACCACAAGATAATGTGTTTTAGTAAAATAACGGAGATTTCATTCCACCACAAGATAATGTGTTTTAGTAAAATAACGGAGATTTCATTCCACCACAAGGTAATGTGTTTTAGTAAAATAACGGAGATTTCCTCCCACCACAAGATAATGTGTTTTAGTAAAATAACGGAGATTTCATTCCACCACAAGGTAGTGTGTTTTAGTAAAATAACGGAGATTCCTCCCACCACAAGATAATGTGTTTTAGTAAAATAACGGAGATTTCCTCCCACCACAAGATAATGTGTTTTAGTAAAATAACGGAGATTTCATTCCACCACAAGGTAATGCGTTTTAGTAAAATAACGGAGATTTCCTCCCACCACAAGATAATGTGTTTTAGTAAAATAACGGAGATTTCATTCCACCACAAGGTAATGTGTTTTAGTAAAATAACGGAGATTTCCTCCCACCACAAGATAATGTGTTTTAGTAAAATAACGGAGATTTCATTCCACCACAAGATAATGTGTTTTAGTAAAATAACGGAGATTTCATTCCACCACAAGGTAATGTGTTTTAGTAAAATAACGGAGATTTCATTCCACCACAAGATAATGTGTTTTAGTAAAATAACGGAGATTTCATTCCACCACAAGGTAATGTGTTTTAGTAAAATAACGGAGATTTCATTCCACCACAAGGTAATGTGTTTTAGTAAAATAACGGAGATTTCATTCCACCACAAGGTAATGTGTTTTAGTAAAATAACGGAGATTTCCTCCCACCACAAGATAATGTGTTTTAGTAAAATAACGGAGATTTCATTCCACCACAAGGTAATGTGTTTTAGTAAAATAACGGAGATTTCATTCCACCACAAGGTAATGTGTTTTAGTAAAATAACGGAGATTTCATTCTACCACAAGGTAATGTGTTTTAGTAAAATAACGGAGATTTCCTCCCACCACAAGATAATGTGTTTTAGTAAAATAACGGAGATTTCATTCCACCACAAGGTAATGTGTTTTAGTAAAATAACGGAGATTTCATTCCACCACAAGGTAATGTGTTTTAGTAAAATAACGGAGATTTCCTCCCACCTACAAGATAATGTGTTTTAGTAAAATAACGGAGATTTCATTCCACCACAAGGTAATGTGTTTTAGTAAAATAACGGAGATTTCCTCCCACCACAAGATAATGTGTTTTAGTAAAATAACGGAGATTTCATTCCACCACAAGGTAATGTGTTTTAGTAAAATAACGGAGATTTCATTCCACCACAAGGTAATGTGTTTTAGTAAAATAACGGAGATTTCATTCCACCACAAGGTAATGTGTTTTAGTAAAATAACGGAGATTTCATTCCACCACAAGGTAATGTGTTTTAGTAAAATAACGGAGATTTCATTCCACCACAAGGTAATGTGTTTTAGTAAAATAACGGAGATTTCATTCGACCACAAGGTAATGTGTTTTAGTAAAATAACGGAGATTTCATCCCACCACAACATAATGTGTTTTAGTAAAATAACGGAGATTTCATCCCACCACAAGATAATGTGTTTTCAATTCTTGTATCATATGAATAGTTTCGTTTTCTGTTGAAGTTTTTTAATGAAGTTTTTTAACCTGTTACTATTTAGAAAAATATGAAGAGTGGATACATTCATTATATACTCTAACACTTGCTGCTAAAACTACCGTGTTTGTCATGCGAATTTCTTTTCTATTAGCATACATTTTGATACCTTTTGCAATTGAAGAATGTTTTTGTTGTTTTCATATTTAAAACTAAAGGTAAAAATTGTTCATTTGCAATACAAAAATGTTTTTAAAATATTGAAACTATAATAATTTTATTCAGTAAGTTAAATATTTTCCATTTCTATTGTAAACTGTTATAAAAAAGGCCCTATTTTATTTCTTGAAGAAAAAAATAAAATAAGAAACAGTTAGTAGAAACAGGGTTTAAGCTATTAGGTTGGATTATGGCCTTAAAATGTTCTCTTTGATCTTGTAAATTTGGTGATCCTAATTCATTTAGATCTTTCTCTAAACGTTTGCTCTATTGATTTAATTTTTTTAAATGGATAGATTTATTGTAAACATTATGTTATTGTACATTTTTTATTATTAATTTTTTGATCAATGTGATAAAAATATATTTATAATTTTTTCACATTTTTGATGTAGCCTACTCACAATGTGATGTATGTTATTAAAGTTGTTATTGTTGGTTCCTTATTTGTTACTACGTATTGAAGTAAAAATTAACTTTTGTCCTTTTTCTAAAAGGCATTTAATAGATAGGAAATACAGTTAGCCGTCTTAACTTACTTAATAGTTTTGAAATTTAAGAAGCTGTAAAGTCAAAAGGAATTCAACAAAATACACAAGAATAAACAGTTAACTTATAATAAATCCTGAAAACAAAAGTGTTAATACTACAAGAGTCAATCTCAAAGTTGCATTTTGTAAATTTAGTACACCAAGAAAACCAAGGAAAACTACAAATATTTCCATGGTAAATGACGTCTGTATTATTAGGCCTCTTAAAATGAGAAACATAAACCATTGCCTATCTTAGTGAACATTAAGTCAGAACCTAGCGAAGGCTGTGTATTCCCAGGTAGCCTCTTCGGGGGTCCTGTATGGAGGTTAGTACATAACTATAATACATACATTCAGGCAGAACCTAGCGACGGCTGTGTATTCTTAGGTGGCCTCTTCGGGGGTCCTGTATGGAGGTTAGTACATAACTGTAATACATACATTCAGTCAGAACCTAACGACGGCTGTGTATTCTTAGGTGGCCTCTTCGGGGGATCTGTATGGAGGTTAGTACATAACTATAATACATACATTCAGTCAGAACCTAGCGACGGCTGTGTAATCTTAGGTGGCCTCTTCGGGGGATCTGTATGGAGGTTAGTACATAACTATAATACATACATTCAGTCAGAACCTAGCAACGGCTGTGTATTCTTAGGTGGCCTCTTCGGGGGATCTGTATGGAGGTTAGTACATAACTATAATACATACATTCAGTCAGAACCTAGCGACGGCTGTGTATTCTTAGGTGGCCTCTTCGGGGGATCTGTATGGAGTTTAGTACATAACTATAATACATACATTCAGTCAGAACCTAGCGACGGCTGTGTATTCTTAGGTGGCCTCTTCGGGGGATCTGTATGGAGGTTAGTACATAACTATAATACATACATTCAGTCAGAACCTAGCGACGGCTGTGTATTCTTAGGTGGCCTCTTCGGGGGATCTGTATGGAGGTTAGTACATAACTATAATACATACATTCAGTCAGAACCTAGCGACGGCTGTGTATTCTTAGGTGGCCTCTTCGGGTGTCCTGTATGGAGGTTAGTACATAACTATAATACATACATTCAGTTAGAACCTAGCGACGGCTGTGTATTCTTAGGTGGCCTCTTCGGGGGTCCTGTATGGAGGTTAGTACATAACTATAATACATACATTCAGTTAGAACCTAGCGACGGCTGTGTATTCTTAGGTGGCCTCTTCGGGGGTCCTGTATGGAGGTTAGTTCATAACTATAATACATACATTCAGTCAGAACCTAGCGACGGCTGTGTATTCTTAGGTGGCCTCTTCGGGGGATCTGTATGGAGGTTAGTACATAACTGTAATACATACATTCAGTTAGAACCTAGCGACGGCTGTGTATTCTTAGGTGGCCTCTTCGGGGGATCTGTATGGAGGTTAGTACATAACTGTAATACATACATTCAGTCAGAACCTAGCGACGGCTGTGTATTCTTAGGTGGCCTCTTCGGGGGATCTGTATGGAGGTTAGTACATAACTGTAATACATACATTCATTCAGAACCTAACGACGGCTGTGTATTCTTAGGTGGCCTCTTCGGGGGATCTGTATGGAGGTTATTACATAACTATAATACATACATTCAGTTAGAACCTAGCGACGGCTGTGTATTCTTAGGTGGCCTCTTCGGGGGATCTGTATGGAGGTTAGTACATAACTATAATACATACATTCAGTCAGAACCTAGCGACGGCTGTGTATTCTTAGGTGGCCTCTTCGGGGGATCTGTATGGAGGTTAGTACATAACTGTAATACATACATTCATTCAGAACCTAACGACGGCTGTGTATTCTTAGGTGGCCTCTTCGGGGGATCTGTATGGAGGTTATTACATAACTATAATACATACATTCAGTTCAGAACCTAGCGACGGCTGTGTATTCCTTAGGTGGCCCTCTTCGAGGGATCTGTATGGAGGTTAGTACATAACTATAATACATACATTCAGTTAGAACCTAGCGACGGCTGTGTATTCTTAGGTGGCCTCTTCGGGGGATCTGTATGGAGGTTAGTACATAACTATAATACATACATTCAGTTAGAATCTAGCGACGGCTGTGTATTCTTAGGTGGCCTCTTCGGGTGTCCTGTATGGAGGTTAGTACATAACTATAATACATACATTCAGTCAAAACCTAACGACGGCTGTTTATTCTTAGGTGGCCTCTTCGGGGGCCCTGTACAGAGGTTAGTACATAACACTATAATACATACATTCAGTCAGAACCTAGCGACGGCTGTTTATTCCTAGGTGGCCTCTTCGGGGGTCCCCTGTACTAAGGTTAGTACTTAACAATATAATACATACATTCAGTCAGAACCTAGTGATGGCTGTTTATTCCTAGGTGGCCTCTTCGGGGGTCCCCTGTACTAAGGTTAGTACTTAACAATATAATACATACATTCAGTCAGAACCTAGTGATGGCTGTTTATTCCTAGGTGGCCTCTTCGGGGGTCCCCTGTACTAAGGTTAGTACTTAACAATATAATACATACATTCAGTCAGAACCTAGTGATGGCTGTTTATTCCTAGATAGCCTCCTCGGGGGTCCCCTGTACTAAGGTTAGTACATAACACTATAATACATACATTCAGTCAGAACCTAGCGACGGCTGTTTATTCCTAGGTGGCCTCTTCGGGGGTCCCCTGTACTAAGGTTAGAACATAACACTATAATACATACATTCAGTCAGAACCTAGCGACGGCTGTTTATTCCTAGGTGGCCTCTTCGGGGGTCCCCTGTACTAAGGTTAGTACTTAACAATATAATACATACATTCAGTCAGAACCTAGCGACGGCTGTTTATTCCTAGGTGGCCTCTTCGGGGGTCCCCTGTACTAAGGTTAGAACATAACACTATAATACATACATTCAGTCAGAACCTAGCGACGGCTGTTTATTCCTAGGTGGCCTCTTCGGGGGTCCCCTGTACTAAGGTTAGTACATAACACTATAATACATACATTCAGTCAGAACCTAGCGACGGCTGTTTATTCCTAGGTGGCCTCTTCGGGGGTCCCCTGTACTAAGGTTAGAACATAACACTATAATACATACATTCAGTCAGAACCTAGCGACGGCTGTTTATTCCTAGGTGGCCTCTTCGGGGGTCCCCTGTACTAAGGTTAGAACATAACACTATAATACATACATTCAGTCAGAACCTAGCGACGGCTGTTTATTCCTAGGTGGCCTCTTCGGGGGTCCCCTGTACTAAGGTTAGTACATAACACTATAATACATACATTCAGTCAGAACCTAGCGACGGCTGTTTATTCCTAGGTGGCCTCTTCGGGGGTCCCCTGTACTAAGGTTAGTACATAACACTATAATACATACATTCAGTCAGAACCTAGCGACGGCTGTTTATTCCTAGGTGGCCTCTTCGGGGGTCCCCTGTACTAAGGTTAGTACATAACACTATAATACATACATTCAGTCAGAACCTAGCGACGGCTGTTTATTCCTAGGTGGCCTCTTCGGGGGTCCCTGTACTGAGGTTAGTACATAACACTATAATACATACATTCAGTCAGAACCTAGCGACGGCTGTTTATTCCTAGGTGGCCTCTTCGGGGGTCCCCTGTACTAAGGTTAGTACATAACACTATAATACATACATTCAGTCAGAACCTAGCGACGGCTGTTTATTCCTAGGTGGCCTCTTCGGGGGTCCCCTGTACTAAGGTTAGTACATAACACTATAATACATACATTCAGTCAGAACCTAGCGACGGCTGTTTATTCCTAGGTGGCCTCTTCGGGGGTCCCCTGTACTAAGGTTAGTACATAACACTATAATACATACATTCAGTCAGAACCTAGCGACGGCTGTTTATTCCTAGGTGGCCTCTTCGGGGGTCCCCTGTACTAAGGTTAGTACATAACAATATAATACATACATTCAGTCAGAACCTAGTGACGGCTGTTTATTCCTAGATAGCCTCCTCGGGGGTCCCCTGTACTAAGGTTAGTACATAACACTATAATACATACATTCAGTCAGAACCTAGCGACGGCTGTTTATTCCTAGGTGGCCTCTTCGGGGGTCCCCTATACTAAGGTTAGTACAAAACAATATAATACATACATTCAGTCAGAACCTAACGACGGCTGTTTATTCCTAGGTAGCCTCTTCGGGGGTCCTGTATGGAGGTTAGTACATAACTATAATACATACATTCAGTCAGAACCTAACGACGGCTGTTTATTCCTAGGTAGCCTCTTCGGGGGTCCTGTATGGAGGTTAGTACATAACTATAATACATACATTCAGTCAGAACCTAACGACGGCTGTTTATTCCTAGGTAGCCTCTTCGGGGGATCTTTATGGAGGTTAGTACATAACTATAATACATACATTCAGGCAGAACCTAACGAAGGCTGTGTAGGCCTATTCCCAGGTAGCCTCTTCGGGGGTCCTGTATGGAGGTTAGTACATAACTATAATACATACATTCAGTCAGAACCTAACGACGGCTGTTTATTCCTAGGTGGCCTCTTCGGGAGTCCTGTATGGAGGTTAGTACATAACTATAATACATACATTCAGTCAGAACCTAACGACGGCTGTGTATTCCCAGGTAGCCTCTTCGGGGGTCCTGTATGGAGGTTAGTACATAACTATAATACATACATTCAGTCAGAACCTAGCGACGGCTGTGTATTCTTAGGTGGCCTCTTCGGGGGATCTGTATGGAGGTTAGTACATAACTGTAATACATACATTCAGTTAGAACCTAGCGACGGCTTTGTATTCTTAGGTGGCCTCTTCGGGGGATCTGTATGGAGGTTAGTACATAACTGTAATACATACATTCAGTCAGAACCTAGCGACGGCTGTGTATTCTTAGGTGGCCTCTTCGGGGGATCTGTATGGAGGTTAGTACATAACTGTAATACATACATTCATTCAGAACCTAACGACGGCTGTGTATTCTTAGGTGGCCTCTTCGGGGGATCTGTGTGGAGGTTATTACATAACTATAATACATACATTCAGTTAGAACCTAGCGACGGCTGTGTATTCTTAGGTGGCCTCTTCGGGGGATCTGTATGGAGGTTAGTACATAACTATAATACATACATTCAGTCAGAACCTAGCGACGGCTGTGTATTCTTAGGTGGCCTCTTCGGGGAGTCCTGTATGGAGGTTAGTACATAACTATAATACATACATTCAGTCAGAACCTAACGACGGCTGTGTATTCCCAGGTAGCCTCTTCGGGGGTCCTGTATGGAGGTTAGTACATAACTATAATACATACATTCAGTCAGAACCTAACGACGGCTGTGTATTCCCAGGTAGCCTCTTCGGGGGTCCTGTATGGAGGTTAGTACATAACTATAATACATACATTCAGTCAGAACCTAACGACGGCTGTGTATTCTTAGGTGGCCTCTTCGAGGGTCCTGTATGGAGGTTAGTACATAACTATAATACATACATTCAGTCAGAACCTAACGACGGCTGTTTATTCCTAGGTGGCCTCTTCGGGGGTCCTGTATGGAGGTTAGTACATAACTATAATACATACATTCAGTCAGAACCTAACGACGGCTGTTTATTCTTAGGTGGCCTCTTCGGGGGCCCTGTACTGAGGTTAGTACATAACACTATAATACATACATTCAGTCAGAACCTAGCGAAGGCTGTTTATTCCTAGCTGGCCTCTTCGGGGGTCCCCTGTACTAAGGTTAGTACATAACAATATAATACATACATTCAGTCAGAACCTAGTGATGGCTGTTTATTCCTAGGTGGCCTCTTCGGGGGTCCCCTGTACTAAGGTTAGTACATAACAATATAATACATACATTCAATCAGAACCTAGTGATGGCTGTTTATTCCTAGGTGGCCTCTTCGGGGGTCCCCTGTACTGAGGTTAGTACATAACAATATAATACATACATTCAGTCAGAACCTAGTGATGGCTGTTTATTCCTAGGTGGCCTCTTCGGGGGTCCCCTGTACTAAGGTTAGTACATAACAATATAATACATACATTCAGTCAGAACCTAACGACGGCTGTTTATTCCTAGGTGGCCTCTTCGAGGGTTCTGTACTGAGGTTAGTACATAACAATATAATACATACATTCAGTCAGAACCTAATGATGGCTGTTATTTCCTAGGTGGCCTCTTCGAGGGTTCTGTACTGAGGTTAGTACATAACAATATAATACATACATTCAGTCAGAACCTAATGATGGCTGTTATTTCCTAGGTGGCCTCTTCGAGGGTTCTGTACTGAGGTTAGTACATAACAATATAATACATACATTCAGTCAGAACCTAATGACGGCTGTTTATTCCTAGGTGGCCTCTTCGAGGGTTCTGTACTGAGGTTAGTACATAACAATATAATACATACATTCAGTCAGAACCTAATGACGGCTGTTTATTCCTAGGTGGCCTCTTCGGGGGATCCCTGTACTGAGGTTAGTACATAACAATATAATACATACATTCAGTCAGAACCTAATGATGGCTGTTTATTCCTAGGTGGCCTCTTCGAGGGTTCTGTACTGAGGTTAGTACATAACAATATAATACATACATTCAGTCAGTACCTAACGACGGCTGTGTATTCCTAGGTAGCCTATTCGGGGGTCCTGTATGGAGGTTAGTACATAACTATAATACATACATTCTGTCAGAACCTAGCGATGGCTGTTTATTCCTAGGTAGCCTCTTAGAGGGTCCTGTACTGAGGTTAGTACATAACACTATAATACATACATTCAGTCAGAACCTAACGACGGCTGTGTATTCTTCGAGGGTTCTGTACTGAGGTTAGTACATAACACTATAATACATACATTCAGTCTGAACCTAACGACGGCTGTGTATTCTTCGAGGGTTCTGTACTGAGGTTAGTACATAACAATATAATACATACGAGTAATTTCCATTTATTTATAATTATCAGGTAAATACAATTGTACAGTTTTTTTTAGTCTAAGATGATAGGAACTTTTGGATTGCATTTCGGTTTACGAAATGGGAAATTTATAAGTATGGTTTATTTTAAAGTTTATACAAACTTTAAATATAATAATCTTTACCAAGTGTAAATGTCTGTTTACACTTTCATCATCCAAACCTTTCTTTGATTTATGAACATAGTATGCCTGAAAAATGTCAAATATCTGAATTTGTGAAGAGATTAAACTTTATATTGTGTAATTTCCAACAAATTTTGTAATTTTAGATATCATATCACATTTTGACGCACACGTATTTTTTAAATGATAGAACACTTATTATTTTGTGTTCTATGAGTGAACTTCATGCTGTCTTTATTTAGCAATGCCATTATGTGTTACAGGACAGCATGCACTGTATATGGCAGAATTTCCTTAGCAATGTCTTGCTGGAAAATGCATACTTCATTGAAGGGGACACTTTCAGCTGTCTGCCAACTTGGCTAGATGAATGGGAAGTTGTTATTAAAAGCACAAAAGCCACTCCTAAATGAGGAGTGAGGGCTTATTCAATTGGCGAGTGTCCAGTTCCATTCTGGAGTGGGAAGCCATCTGAGATTGAGACAAAGGTACTTTGTTCCATCCGGAAGCAATCCCGCCGAAGTCTCGGTTCCCTGAAAGCTTTCCCGAGTGGCTGTACGATTAATCAATGAAGAAGCGAGAGCTGGTAATTACGAAGGACAATGTGAGCGCAGACCGAGTCTAATTCTGGCGCCAAAACTCGGACCCTGGACTACGTAAGGGCTTTGTCCAACGACTGTTGAGTACCAGAGCCGTCGGCCGTCCCAGCACTATCGAGAAGAAGCGATTCACATAATGAGTGCAATGGAAGAAGTATTGAGCTACGATCTTATTGGGATATTCATCTCAGGGTTATCAAAGATACAGGTAGAGACGTGAGTTCTTAAAACACATCAACACGTCTTCGTTATTTAAAGAAAACACAAAGTTTGAATATCGAAAGTGAAATTCTAGTGGCAAATGAAGTCAGTACAAATTATTGTTCATGTTGTTTCTTTACATAGAAAATGCCAACGTGCAATTGGTGAATGAATAAGTAAATCTGTTTTCCCATATCATAAGCCTCTAACTACCTCCTTTACCAGTGTGGTGGCTCAGTTGCTAAGGCTTCGGACTGTGGAGGGCATGGCCTAGGTTCAAATCCCCACTGAGCAAACAGGACTTCACTCGTTGGATGAAGTTCATGTACAGGCCTGCAGGCCCATGTTAACAACCTTGAGACATTTTATTTGAAAGAAATACAAAACCAGACCTTTTCCGTTAATTCACTACCAAACCATAACTTAGGTCAACCTAACATAACCTAACCAAACCTAACACAACCAAAGTAGTGGTAGTGAATTAACGGAAAATGTCCAAAAAACATATGTTCTTTTAAAGTATGTTTAGACACTGTGTAAAATCAATCTTACACCAATGTATATATTTTTTCATAAATTTATTACCATTCTCATTCTATGGAGGGATGATTCGTTTATTTAACTATTGCCATTGCTGCTATTTTTAATTCAAAGTTAAGTAATGGTGTAGGTTCAAAAAGTTGTAGATTTGTTAATGGTATATCTATTTTTCCCATGTACTAAGCCACACCGCGTTCTCCTGCGGTGAAGGTGGAAGGAAGGTGTACGTGAGGCTCGATACACAATCAATTATTGGCAGGACGTCTTCGTGCTGGAATGTCCTCACGACGCCATATTCGATTCGCGCGAAAACACTATCGTACTTCCGCTATGGTGAAACCCACATCCTGTGCTTTGCTGTTTGGGTTTCAATTGAATGCTTTTCATGACCAATGTCCTTGTATAGCGATTTTTATTTCATTGTGGTCTTCCTTAGTTGAAATTGAATACCAATATGTTATACAAAGTCGAAAAAGACATGTTTTGTGATTATGTTATTTAGAAAGGAACGTAGTTACTTAATTCTTCTAGGAATGTCGTTAATTTCAAATTCATATGAAGGTGTCAAGAATGGAATAGCCTAAGTGGCAAGTCATGTCCTCAGCTGAGCTATTCTAGGCAATTCAAGGCCGTACATTACATTAGAATGAAGACTTCATCACATCCATTGTTTGTTACTAGTTAAAATGCAGCAAGCTAGGAAAAAAACAGTGTCGCAGGAGGAAATGAGGTAGTACGACTTCCAACCGCCCTTTGGTGACGTATGAACTCTGAACTCTACATTTCCACAAAGTATTGTTCCAGCAGATTGATTAGGCATGCGAAGACACCTGCGAGGTGAGGACGAGTCATCGACACCGGAAGTATCGGGTATCCGGCGGATCTGCCGAAAACTGAAGTTACAGACTGCAGTAGATATGTGTCTCGCGTCGCATCTTGGGCTGCTGGAACCCCTTCCAAGCGCAACTCCACTTTCCGCGCCGGGTGTGATTAAAATAATAAGACACGCTCCATACACGGCGAGAGTTGAGGTTATATTTACAGCGGAATATTAACCACTAACCGATGACAATTGTTAGCGAGCCGGCCAATCAGAGAGCCCATCTCCGACAACAATGGAGTCTAGTGTGATTGGCTGGCGGTCCATCATTGTCGAGGACCTTCTAGATATTGGCACTGCGGTGGCGGGTGACACGCGTCGTTCACTTCACCCCGATCTCGCACGTCTCTACTCCGGACGTCTTTGCCAGTGAATGGCAATAAGCGGACGAGGTCGACGCTCTTGGTCAGCACGACTTGCACGGACCAGATCTCCCAAATGAATTGTTCCACCTCATCTGCCCTTGCTAATTAAGAAGGGGCGTGATTGAATAATGGCGCTGGAAAATTGGAGTCGACCAAGAAAGCCTTGTTAAGCTCCTCTGTACACTACTCAAATTACTGTGAACCCATTTAGCTCCGAGACTATTTGCTAGGTTTCATATTCTGGATTGTTTAAAAGTCAGTTCTGATGAGTTGAAACTTCATGAATATTTATTTACTTCAATCGTTTTACAGTTGAAAAATAAAGTTCAACATAATATATACATTGATTTTCAAAACAACCACTGTCAAAATATATTATGAGTGGTCGTTTTAACCTGAGAAAATAAGCTGTATTAAACAATACTAACGTTTACCTCTCGATATAAATTTTGTTTAATTAACATGAACGATTGTCAGTTTAATTTCTATCAAAAGCTTAACATTTTCCCGGCCCTTTCTAGTATATCTTAATACAGGTATGTTTACTGTTAAGATAAAAAATATTCACTTGAAAATATCAGAGTAATATAATTTATTTTAGTCTATTGTGTGTATAATTTTCGGCTTTTTGACATAATTGATTCTAAATAAAAACACAAAATGACTACTAGGTTGTTTACAATGCAGTTTGTTGTTTATTTAGCTGATACATTTCAGTTTATCATTATCAGACATATCGGACTTTTCAGAAGAATTCAAAATTTAGGATGTTGGTCCAAAGGTTTTTAAGGTTAATCCAAGACGACAGTTTGTTGCAGTTTTCAGATAACGTTAAATTACATCAGAATTATCAGATTCATGAAATTTGGTCAGTTACTCATCAGTCGATTTTCTTAACAAAGAATTCATTATTTTAATTTTCTGTACCATTAAATAATGACAATTATAATTAATTTGTAAAAATACATGTTCTTTTTTATTAAAATACCTTTATTTATAAGCCTCTTTATGTGAACAATTCATCTAAGCCCCATTCAATCGTGCCAATCATTACTGAAAAGTTAAGTGTGACCTGGATTCAATTTTCATAAACGTTCCTAAGACTCAAGTTGAGAAGTATTTTATCTCGTTTGAGTCAATTTTACGCATCACATGTTTCATGTGTTCGAGGAAATAATATTATCTTCAATGTATATTTAGCATAAAATCATGTTTACTAAGAGCTAGTCTCATAATTTTGTACCAATTGAAATAATCATTATTAGATAGAGCAAAAAGAAAAAAATTGATCTGATTAGATTTTAGTACCTATCCTAAGGATAACGTGTCTTCAAAGTGGAAACCAATCATTCTTATTGACTTTTTTTATAAAGCCGGTGATAGTAATTCTAGCATGAAATGATTACAAACCACATTAAAAAAATAAAATAAATAAACAGAAACCTCAAACAAATTAATAGAAAATACTTTGACACTGTATTAAACAGCTCATTGTTTTACTTTCTTTTGCTTTGCTCAAATGAAATCCCATTTCACTAGCCTAACCTCAAAGAAAATGTCCTCCAATTTAAATAAATTATTGATTACAATCCTATAACGTACCCCTTTCGATTTTTCAGTTGGAAGTTTACACCATAGTTTAGGTAACTGCACATGGAAAAAATATACACAGCACGGTTTTTTTGTAGGTAGTTTACATGCTATCACAGCTTGACCACTATGGTTGGTTGGTTCGTACTGAATGCGAATTATTGTTTGATGCTGAAATTTGCTTGTATTCATGTTGAGTAGCATAATATTGGCAACTTTGCCAAGATCTGACTAAGAAAGAGCTGGTTTCTCTACATGGTAAGTTTACGTATTGTAACAATAGTGTTTCTTGAACTTTAAGTTAAACTTGATGATCTCTAAAAGTAAATTAAAAAGTTTCCAAATAATGTTCTTCGACTTACCATGATCATCTCCTATCTGACCCAAATGATATTTTAAATTTATGTTACTCATTTAAAGACTATATGAATTTTCTTTGGCAAGACCTTGCCATTCTGATCAAGTGTAGCAACATGTTTAAGTTAGACTCAATCCCTTGATTCCTTTCAAATCTGTATCCAATGAGTGTGCCATTTTTGTTGGGAGTTACATTCAATAAATGTCCTACATTGCAGGTTCTGTCACCGACCCATTTCGGTATCGAACAGTTCGGCTCGACCTATGACATCAACAGAGCTGGTTAGACGGTGTCAATGCACGCGTCGTTCGCGATCTTAGATTGCGAAATGCAGCTTTGATACTCAGGCTCGAACCAATTAAGATGGCGTAGATAGCGTGGTTTACAGACCGCAATGGTCGCCAGCTGAAAGAAAGCTATTTTGTGTATTCATACGGCTCTGAGCTCCCATTGATTCAATTATGCCAAAACAAAAGCATTCCACCGGTAGAAATCGTGATAAAGTACATTAATCAAGTGGCTGGGCGAGTTGCGACAGAGGTGGGGCTAGCGACACCCTGGGTTTGGGAGAGTGTGCGTGTGTGCGAGTGACCCTTATTGTTCGCTAACGTGGTATGTAAGTTTGCTATCCGGTGTTTACAGTGGCTTGATTAAGTTGTACTTTATGACTGCTGGTGAAATTTGTAGACCTTTCTTTTCCTAGTTTCGAACTATGTTAAATGGACCAGTTAAGCTCAACATATCCATCACCTCGAGGGGATTTCAATATATGTTGTGTGTATTTGCATTTGCTGCAAATGTGCCAACTAATATTAGGTAACTTCAAACCTATAATGTTTCTAACCGAACCTGGCGTGTTAGGCAGTTCATTTTTGGACGAATCTCGTGGTTATTTGAAACTTAAACATGAAATGAAGCAAAAGCCCCACTAGTTTAGGGTTCACAGTAAGCATTTTTGCGATCGACAATTACTACGAGACATTAACACGTACCCCCACTTAAAAAACAAAATTATGAAAATACTACATAACCAATTTCCTTATTAGGTTTAAAATTCATAATGATCAAGTTCGTTCATGATTTATTTATTTTGGATTGCTTATTTACATTTGTCATTAAGTTTTTGAAAATCGATAAACACTCTTCTTCACTGCACATGGTAAAAAATTAACTTAAATTCCTCTGAAATTGATTTTAATTGTATTGAGTAAGAATTGTAACTGTATAAATTATCAAATATATCTAAACAAAGGCAAACTGAACTAGCCAATTGAGCCAAAATGGTCAGAATGTTTTCATTTTAATTGCAGGTAGTAAGAGTTTGATTTGGTTGGTTTAATTTAAATTTTACAGTACTTTAAGTTTTAGATCTTATATTTCACAATCTTGTCATGCTGTTCCTTCCTCTACCCTTTCTTTTGTCATCCTTTTCTTCTTTCTAATTTTCTCCCTTTTACCCTGCCTTTCTCATTTCCTTTTTATCCTTATTTTTACTTTCATACCAGTTCCTTTTCTTCCTACTTTTTTCTAAATTCTTTAATTCCTACATCGTCCATCTCTCTGTTTGGCAAATGAGGTCTTTTTCTTCAACAGTTAATTCTAAAATTGAGATTTCCGCATTCTTCTGCTTCTAATAAAATTGAATACTCCCGGTTTTCAAGGTAACCTATTCAAAAAGGATACATCAATAAGCTCCAGGTTTTCCTGTATTGATGTTCCCTTGGATTGCGATTTGTTCCAGCTCAAAAAGTTTTTCACTTAACTGTGTTCTCAAGCTGAGAGTATCGCTTTAGTTCTGTTACAAGTCACGGGCTATTCTGCTGTATCAACAAAGGTATGCTGCTCAAAAATATTTAAGCCACTAAGGCACACTCGAGAACAGGCGTTGCTAAGCGTATTCCTAATTTCCGGAAACGGTATTAGAGAATGGTAAAGATGGATGGACGGAGTGAGAACTGTTACGACGTTGTTTCTTTTCTTCAGGTACATACAGCGGTTTTCAACTGTCACTATTCAGTACAGTTGAATGAGTTGCCACCGACAGGTAAATACTACCATTAGAAGAAAGCGAATTGCTCAACTTCTGAAACTTACCCAGTTGATGACGATACAACTGACGTCATCCACATGATACTTTTGCATCCCATGCTCCCATGGTCTTGCTTCCAGATCGGTTGAGACTGTGAGGAGTCACCAGCTGTTTCTCACCGTTAATCATCCCCTGCAGGTAATGTTCCACACTGCCGGTATTTGCATAACGTCGTGTAACGCTGATGTCTGTGCCTTCCGCCAAGTTAATACGCTTGCATTACCATTTGGCGATGTTCTCTCATTTGCACACAATATCTTGCTAGAGTGGAGCCGATGGCTCAATGCACTTGGCACTTGTACACTACACACATACTCACTCACTGGCTTCCGCAGGATACAAACCCTTCTGAAGGGATCTTGAAGATAGGATAGAAACAAATATTTCAAATGTTGACACCAATCTGTTCATACACGCATAAATAATGGTACAAAACTGTTTTGATAAAATAATCATTGGACGTAAAATATTATATTATAGTACACATAAATACATGTAGAACATGTGTTCGTAAGAGCCAATCGTTGTACAGAAAATTGTTGTATTTGCGATGTTTACTTTAAAAATGTCCTGGTGTTCGTAGGAAACTTATTTTATGTCCTTGCAAAAAGGGTGATAAGACAAGTTGTAAATACTGTGTTAATGTTCACGTAAAAATGAGTGTGTCTGCACACACCTATGTGCACAACACTGGGAAGATAAACATGTAAAATAATTTATGAACAAGCCATTTTTTGTACAATATATTGATAAACCTATGTGGGTGTATACGTCATCAGTAGTACAAAACTGTGAGTGTGTGCATGTTGTTATTTGTACACATCTTGGGGCTGTACAAAGCATTGCTTGTACAAAATATGAGTTGGTATGCACGTTAATTTCAATAAAAGCTGATATGAGGGTGGGAAATGCACAATTACTGTTTTTCTTGGTCTTTTTCAACTCTTTAGCCATGGAAATATAACCATTAAAATTATCAGGATTCAATCATTAAAGATCTGTTTTACGGTTAATTATTTTTACAATTAAATAAGTACTTCATACATATCTTTCCCCCAACCCGTTGTATCTTCATTTCAACCCCCTGTAACTACTGTTTGAGCCCTAAGGTTTTTCTGTGGCCATTCAACAAAATAACAGTATACATTCACCTTCTTATTCTTTAAAATCGAACAAAAAAACTAACGATGAAATAAAATTACACTATTAAAATTTTAAAATATACCTAGAGACGAACTGTATTTTATCTTAATCTTTTTTTCGTATTTTTCAACACAAGGGTAATTTTTATTTAGTATTATATCTTTGTTACGGGACAACGTTCCAAACCCATCGAAGCTAAATTTAGTTAGACCTCCCAGTATTTAACTTTACTCCCTGCATGGAAATCAGGAGTGTTAACCACTAGGTTGCTAGCACTGCCAACAAGAAACCTAACAAATCAGGAGTGTTAACCACTAGGTTGCTAGCACTGCCAACAAGAAACCTAACAAATCAGGAGTGTTAACCACTAGGTTGCTAGCACTGCCAACAAGAACCCTAACAAATCAGGAGTGTTAACCACTAGGTTGCTAGCACTGCCAACAAGAAACCTAACAAATCAGGAGTGTTAACCACTAGGTTGCTAGCACTGCCAACAAGAAACCTAACAAATCAGGAGTGTTAACCACTAGGTTGCTAGCACTGCCAACAAGAAACCTAACAAATCAGGAGTGTTAACCACTAGGTTGCTAGCACTGCCAACAAGAACCCTAACAAATCAGGAGTGTTAACCACTAGGTTGCTAGCACTGCCAACAAGAAACCTAACAAATCAGGAGTGTTAACCACTAGGTTGCTAGCACTGCCAACAAGAAACCTAACAAATCAGGAGTGTTAACCACTAGGTTGCTAGCACTGCCAACAAGAAACCTAACAAATCAGGAGTGTTAACCACTAGGTTGCTAGCACTGCCAACAAGAACCCTAACAAATCAGGAGTGTTAACCACTAGGTTGCTAGCACTGCCAACAAGAAACCTAACAAATCAGGAGTGTTAACCACTAGGTTGCTAGCACTGCCAACAAGAAACCTAACAAATCAGGAGTGTTAACCACTAGGTTGCTAGCACTGCCAACAAGAAACCTAACAAATCAGGAGTGTTAACCACTAGGTTGCTAGCACTGCCAACAAGAAACCTAACAAATCAGGAGTGTTAACCACTAGGTTGCTAGCACTGCCAACAAGAAACCTAACAAATCAGGAGTGTTAACCACTAGGTTGCTAGCACTGCCAACAAGAAACCTAACAAATCAGGAGTGTTAACCACTAGGTTGCTAGCACTGCCAACAAGAAACCTAACAAATCAGGAGTGTTAACCACTAGGTTGCTAGCACTGCCAACAAGAAACCTAACAAATCAGGAGTGTTAACCACTAGGTTGCTAGCACTGCCAACAAGAAACCTAACAAATCAGGAGTGTTAACCACTAGGTTGCTAGCACTGCCAACAAGAAACCTAACAAATCAGGAGTGTTAACCACTAGGTTGCTAGCACTGCCAACAGGAAACCTAACAAATCAGGAGTGTTAACCACTAGGTTGCTAGCACTGCCAACAGGAAACCTAACAAATCAGGAGTGTTAACCACTAGGTTGCTAGCACTGCCAACAAGAACCCTAACAAATCAGGAGTGTTAACCACTAGGTTGCTAGCACTGCCAACAAGAACCCTAACAAATCAGGAGTGTTAACCACTAGGTTGCTAGCACTGCCAACAAGAACCCTAACAAATCAGGAGTGTTAACCACTAGGTTGCTAGCACTGCCAACAAGAACCCTAACAAATCAGGAGTGTTAACCACTAGGTTGCTAGCACTGCCAACAAGAAACCTAACAAATCAGGAGTGTTAACCACTAGGTTGCTAGCACTGCCAACAAGAACCCTAACAAATCAGGAGTGTTAACCACTAGGTTGCTAGCACTGCCAACAAGAAACCTAACAAATCAGGAGTGTTAACCACTAGGTTGCTAGCACTGCCAACAAGAAACCTAACAAATCAGGAGTGTTAACCACTAGGTTGCTAGCACTGCCAACAAGAAACCTAACAAATCAGGAGTGTTAACCACTAGGTTGCTAGCACTGCCAACAAGAAACCTAACAAATCAGGAGTGTTAACCACTAGGTTGCTAGCACTGCCAACAAGAACCCTAACAAATCAGGAGTGTTAACCACTAGGTTGCTAGCACTGCCAACAAGAACCCTAACAAATCAGGAGTGTTAACCACTAGGTTGCTAGCACTGCCAACAAGAAACCTAACAAATCAGGAGTGTTAACCACTAGGTTGCTAGCACTGCCAACAAGAAACCTAACAAATCAGGAGTGTTAACCACTAGGTTGCTAGCACTGCCAACAAGAAACCTAACAAATTTAAAACAGTTAAAATGTACACTGTAAAATTTAAAGTATATAAATTAAAATGTTTAATAAATCCTAATAAAAACAACTCTTGGATTGATATCTGGTATTTTTTCAGGAATTGAAATAATAAGTGATAAGATGGTAGATTTTTTGTCTATTCTTCTACTCATGGGATTTTTTTATATGATACACAATATTTGTTCGAAGTACTTTTGAATATTTAAACACAATATCTATGTCATTTACCTTTGTGGGTAATCTCTGTAAGAAAGTGTTAACAAACTTTTAATACTTTTTAAATGATTAATTTCACTTAGAGCTTGTCTAAAACCTTACCAAAGACATAGATTATCCAAGAATTTATGAAAACTGTGATAACTGTCATTTTTGATATGTATTGTTTATTTTTTCAACATTATTTAAATCGGTATATATTTTAAAAGCTATTACGGAATCCAGATGCTGGCTAAATATATAAATCAATTATAAACATTATTTCATAATTAATTAAAACTATTTTTTGTTATATGAGAGGGTACTTTTTACATCAACAATTAATTATTGATATCAAAGTTACAAACGTTACGTCAATTTTTTTCTTATGCCTATTTTCCTATTACTATGAACATTTGGCGTTTCCCCCTTGTGGCATCCTCACATATATGGATTTCCAAGTAAATTAAAAACGAAAGTAAATTTGGAATAAAGAGGTCCCACCCGAGTCTTACGATTTTTATTATGTTCGATATTGACCCCTAGAACCCGAATTCATAGGAATGTTCCCCCGGAAATACTAATTTTGACAACAAAATTTGAAAAATGAAAAAAATCACATATACAACTATGTAAATTATATTAATATTACGTTGTTTTTTCATTTAAACACAAATACTCGTATGTTCCAACTCGTATCGACAAATAATAACCGAGCTATTCAATAAAAGAGTGTAGGTTGATTTGGTTAGGTTAAGTTAAATTGGTTAGGTTGAGTAGGTTAGGTTTTTATAGATTAAACTAGGTTCAGTTAAGTTAAGAAGGTTTGATTCGATTTTTGTAGGTTATGTCATTCTCGTTAAGTTACCTAGTATTTATATAAAATGCACCCACCAAAATACTAGATAACGAACTAAACCTAACCTTTCATTACTTAAACGACTAACCTAAACTAACCAACCTACCTATTTAATTAAAAAAAACTCAGTTATCTCTCGTAGAAAAAAAATATAGGTTTTCGTAGAAAAAAACAAGAAAGGTACGGATGTAATATTTGTTGTTAATAGTAATGTTCGTTTAGTAGAAAACACATTAATATAATATTGTAATATGGGTACGTTATTTTAGTGTGAACAAAAATGTATTTCTTTTCTTAATTTTTTTGTCAAAAATTGGTATTTCCGGGTTGGGATTCATATGGGCACTGCTTTTGGAGTGCCCATATGAACTAGTTTTAATCTTTTTACTTTTTTAACTAGTTAACATATTTTTAGTCATCATTAACTAGTTTAAAAAATCGAGTAAATCAGGAGGGCATTTATAATCGATATTTACTGTACTGGCAGCTCACGGTGTATCAGTGTGTACGTCATGTAATCTTCATTACATTCAGGCTATGTTAGGTCATGTAATCACTTGTGGCGAGTGGATTATCAGTGGGTGGCCTCCGGAACCTAGCTCGGTGCGCACTTCGGAAACTCTAACGCTGCGCACTTTCAACTATGAATACAAATGCGCGAGGCTTCATTGCCTGCGACTACTCCCACTTTTAATGTAAGTCTTAGACAATGGCGTGTTTTCCCATTCGATGTGCACATCACTGCAACTGCGCAAACTGTGGCTCCTTACACTCATGTAGAACTTTGCGAAACAGTTTTTCAAATTATCTGCAGGTTTTATGGTGTTTCTTTACCAACAAAATAAATGTTAAGTTTTGTTTGTGCTGAAATGTTGTCCAGAGGAGAGTAATTTAATCAAGTTCCAAAGTAAACTTAAACGCTCGACGTTAACCCTCCTACCACCTCGACGTTAACCCTCCTACCACCTCGACGTTAACCCTCCTACCACCTCGACGTTAACCCTCCTACCACCTCGACGTTAACCCTCCTACCCTCGACGTTAACCCTCCTACCACCTCGACGTTAACCCTCCTACCACCTCGACGTTAACCCTCCTACCACCTCGACGTTAACCCTCCTACCCTCGACGTTAACCCTCCTACCCTCGACGTTAACCCTCCTACCACCTCGACGTTAACCCTCCTACCACCTCGACGTTAACCCTCCTACCACCTCGACGTTAACCCTCCTACCACCTCGACGTTAACCCTCCTACCACCTCGACGTTAACCCTCCTACCACCTCGACGTTAACCCTCCTACCACCTCGACGTTAACCCTCCTACCACCGCCACCTTACGCACAAGTTGGTACTATATAAAACTTCAGTAATTATAAGAAAATGTTATGGATTTAAAAAAAATTTTCTATCAGAAGTGTATCAAGAAAATTTTCCTAGTTGAAAGATACGAAAAAAATTGATACGGTAATGGATTGAATAGTAAATGTCCACGTTTCTAAGATATTAAAGTAAACATACTTATCAATGTTAATATTATATAAAATCCAACAATGATCTCCTCACTAATCACAAAATGTACAGAACCAGTGAACAGATACTGATGACATTTTGAGAAAATTTGAAGAAATAAGAACGGATTTCTCGAAATTCCATTCGTAGGCTGTAAAAACAGCTCCTCAAAATTTCCTTTTTTCCACAAGAGTGAAATAAATTATTAAATTAATTGATGTCGATGTTACTCTTGTGGAAAAAACATAAAGATGTCGGCGCAGAAATTAAGTGTACCCGAGTTTTGAATGTTTCTAAGAAACTAAGAGGCCTATGACTCCAGTCATACCGCTGTTTTCTTTGTTCAATTATGCGTTATGACATATGAACCTGAACACTTTATTATAAATTATAATAATTTTTAACTTAGTTGGAACAAAAAAAGTACCGGAATTTTAACTAGTTTTCACAATGCATCAAATTTACACCGTTATTACTCAAAACTCCGTTCATGTAGCGCATTTATATTTTAATACGTGGTTGATAGGAATGTTTCCTATGTTTTATAAATTTTAGAATTTAATAATTTCACGAAAAAAGTCTCAATTGTATGAAAAATTATTTTCTTGGATTCTAGAGGTCGTAAAATTAATTATTTGGTCTTGATGTAATCCTTACTACATAATATAGTTACGATACACCATATAAAAGTAAAAGGTTATTATAAATATAAAAGTAAATGCAATGATTTTATATTGATCTAGAATACAAGAAAACAGTGTTTTATACAATTGATGGAAACTTTTTTCGTGAAATTATAACATTCTAAAATTTATAAAACTTATACGAAACATTCCTATCAGCTACGTATTAAAATATAAATGCACTGCACGAACGGGGTGTTTGAGTAATAACGGTGTAAATTTGATGCATTGTGAAAACTAGTTAAAATTCCGGTAATTTTGTTGTTCCAACTAAGATAAAAAATTTAGAACTTATAATCAAATGTTAAAATTTTCAAGTTCATTTGTCATAACGCATAATCAAACAAGGAAAACAACGGTATGCTTGGAGTTAGAAAACATAGGCCTCTTAGAAAACAACCTTCATACTCGGGTGCACATACTTTCTGCGCCAACATTAATACACGATTGCACTACTGTGTATCATCCTAAAGTAGACTTATAGTTCTAGTCTATGACATTTTATTCTACAGGAGAACGGCAGTAGGCTGAGCCTATATTAATGTTCGGGGAAGGGTAGGCAAGCATATACAGTAGTACCACCCCGTAGCAAAGTAAGAGCTGTCGGCTACTACCTGTATAACACTGTTTGTAATATATAATATGTTGTTGATTTTTTTCAGCTACTGCCTTGATATTATATCCAGCCTGGTTACATATTACTTGATTTTTAAACAGCTGGCATTAATACTCCGCTACGGGTGGAAGCTCTTTAGAGACTCTTCACTGCAATATTTTTAATAATATTTATTTTATAGAAAAAATCTAAAGGCTAAATATACCACACAATAATCTATTAATTTGTCACTACTAAAATAAGAATAAACGTAAAGGGAACTGTGCAACGGCTCTGGTACTCTGGTATTGCTTCGTTTGATCTGACCCTATGTTTTTCTCTCTGGTTTAGATAGCTGTATCTATTGGTTTTGTTTTTTTTAGTGATAATAATATTTATTTCTGAAAAAATATACAGTATAAACACAAGAATACATCATTCGGCACAACATTGCTCATAAATAAACCAAGAAAGAATGAAAATTAACAATACATTAAATAGAACAATATTGCATCGGTTTTGTCTGTGATTGTTCCTTCTTCTTGTTTCTAAGTTCTGGCTTATAATCTCCCAGCTATTCCTCTCTTTCTATCTTTGCTAGCATTTATAGGTCTGAGTTTTCTTTATTAATATTATTTCTTTCGTGTATATTTATTTTCCTCCAATAACATTTCCAAATCACATTTTAAAAACTGTTGTGGATTTATTTGTTAGTTTCTGTAATACGTAATGCATTTTTGGGATTTTTAGGACGTGTATTTATTGTTGTTTTAAAATATCAGTAAAAATGTTACAATAAAAACTAGTGTAGAAATTTATTATAGGTATTTAACATTCTTATGAAAACAGTCGAATTGGTCGACCTGTAAAACTTAAAGTACGGCCCTCGCATCACGAAAATTTCCAAAATTATTAATTTATATTTCAAAGATTCGGTTCTTAATAATGATTGTATCACACTTGAAGTGTCATTTGATAGGTGAAAAATTGTTTTAGTGGACCATAAGGTGATTTTTGTAAGAATTGAGTACTATTTTAATTGTTTTACTGTAAGATAAATGGACCTTTAAATATCATTCTAGTTTGAATAGAACGACATGTTGGACATGACATTGGAATAGACATTCACTGATGGTAAGACTGAATGTCTACTGTAGGACTATCCACTTTCAAGCCTACCTACTGGCTTGGCAGTTTGGTTAACGGATATTTTAATCTATGTATATGTAAAAACATGGTTTCACAGTATGCTATGTTATATGCATTTAATTTTTATTGTTACAATATAAAAAAATAGTAAAACTATTAATACATGAAATAAAGATAATATAAGATAAAATACTTTTTTTAGAAGCAGTTTTTTATTAGTTTTTTTAATAAAATTAATCAATCTATACTGTTAATAACCTGACTTTGGGGATCTAAACAGAACGTATAAGTTACAAAATGGTTATATCATTTTATAATGTTTTAAGAATTAAATAGAATTTGTATCTAAACTAAATATTGCAGTTTATAACGATACATGGCCTATCGTAATTATTGAGGGTTAACAAAACCCATAATACATAGAATACATGGAATAGAAAAAGTTTATTCAAAAAATCTTACATAATTTTGGCCCCGCTAAGTAACAAAAACATACTTGTCAGCGGGGTCCATCTCAACTGTAACGTATAGTAAATGATTAATATATATTAGTATATACAGTATTAATAGAACTGTATTTATTAAATAGCCTAATTATTTAAACAATTTTTATCTATTCTATGAGAAATTAAATTTTGCAATGCTCATTTTACTAACGCTAATGTTTTGAAGACGTTTAACATATTTCATGTTTATTAATAACGATACAAATTACGAACAAGTGAGACGTCAAACATCACAAATGTAAGGCAACTTAGTACTTATTACGAACAACTGAGACGTCAAACATCACAAATGTAAGACAACTTAGTACAAATTACGAACAAGTGAGACGTCAAACATCACAAATGTAAGGCAACTTAGTACTTATTACGAACAACTGAGACGTCAAACATCACAAATGTAAGACAACTTAGTACAAATTACGAACAAGTGAGACATCAAACATCACAAATGTAAGGCAACTTAGTACTTATTACGAACAACTGAGACGTCAAACATCACAAATGTAAGGCTACTTAGTACAAATTACGAACAAGTGAGACGTCAAACATCACAAATGTAAGGCAACTTAGTACAAATTACGAACAAGTGAGACATCAAACATCACAAATGTAAGGCCACGTAGTACAAATTACGAACAAGTGAGACGTCAAACATCACAAATGTAAGGCAACTTAGTACAAATTACGAACAAGTGAGACGTCAAACATCACAAATGTAAGGCAACTTAGTACAAATTACGAACAAGTGAGACATCAAACATCACAAATGTAAGGCTACTTAGTACAAATTACGAACAAGTGAGACGTCAAACATCACAAATGTAAGGCAACTTAGTACAAATTACGAACAAGTGAGACATCAAACATCACAAATGTAAGGCCACGTAGTACAAATTACGAACAAGTGAGACGTCAAACATCACAAATGTAAGGCAACTTAGTACAAATTACGAACAAGTAAGACGTCAAACATCACAAATGTAAGGCAACTTAGTACAAATTACGAACAAGTGAGACATCAAACATCACAAATGTAAGGCTACTTAGTACAAATTACGAACAAGTGAGACGTCAAACATCACAAATGTAAGGCAACTTAGTACAAATTACGAACAAGTGAGACATCAAACATCACAAATGTAAGGCCACGTAGTACAAATTATGAACAAGTGAGACGTCAAACATCACAAATGTAAGGCAACTTAGTACACATTACGAAGAAGTGAGTCATCAAACAACACAAATGTAAGGCAACTTAGTATAAATATTATGGTGATTGGTTATGGTAACCACTTTTACCGATGTTTATCATATTTTGTTCTATCTATAACTTACTAACTAGTCACACCGTAACTTTGTAGTGATTGGTTATGGTAACCACTTTTACCGATGTTTATCATATTTTGTTCTATCTATAACTTACTAACTAGGCACACCGTAATTTTGTAGTGCTTGGTTATAGTAACCACTTTTACCGATGTTTATCATATTTTGTTCTATCTATAACTTACTAACTAGTCACACCGTAATTTTGTAGTGATTGGTTATGGTAACCACTTTTACCGATGTTTATCATATTTTGTTCTATCTATAACTTACTAACTAGTCACACCGTAATTTTGTAGTGATTGGTTATGGTAACCACTTTTACCGATGTTTATCATATTTTGTTCTATCTATAACTTACTAACTAGTCACACCGTAATTTTGTAGTGATTGGTTATGGTAACCACTTTTACCGATGTTTGTCATATTTTGTTCTATCTATAACTTACTAACTAGTCACACCGTAATTTTGTAGTGATTGGTTATGGTAACCACTTTTACCGATGTTTATCATATTTTGTTCTATCTATAACTTACTAACTAGTCACACCGTAATTTTGTAGTGATTGGTTATGGTAACCACTTTTACCGATGTTTATCATATTTTGTTCTATCTATAACTTACTAACTAGTCACACCGTAATTTTGTAGTGATTGGTTATGGTAACCACTTTTACCGATGTTTATCATATTTTGTTCTATCTATAACTTACTAACTAGTCACACCGTAATTTTGTAGTGATTGGTTATGGTAACCACTTTTACCGATGTTTGTCATATTTTGTTCTATCTATAACTTACTAACTAGTCACACCGTAATTTTGTAGTGATTGGTTATGGTAACCACTTTTACCGATGTTTATCATATTTTGTTCTATCTATAACTTACTAACTAGTCACACCGTAATTTTGTAGTGATTGGTTATGGTAACCACTTTTACCGATGTTTGTCATATTTTGTTCTATCTATAACTTACTAACTAGTCACACCGTAATTTTGTAGTGATTGGTTATGGTAACCACTTTTACCGATGTTTATCATATTTTGTTCTATCTATAACTTACTAACTAGTCTCACCGTAATTTTGTAGTGATTGGTTATGGTAACCACTTTTATCGATGTTTATCATATTTTGTTCTATCTATAACTTACTAACTAGTCACACCGTAATTTTGTAGTGATTGGTTATGGTAACCACTTTTACCGATGTTTGTCATATTTTGTTCTATCTATAACTTACTAACTAGTCACACTGTAATTTTGTAGTGATTGGTTATGGTAACCACTTTTACCGATGTTTATCATATTTTGTTCTATCTATAACTTACTAACTAGTCACACCGTAATTTTGTAGTGATTGGTTATGGTAACCACTTTTACCGATGTTTGTCATATTTTGTTCTATCTATAACTTACTAACTAGTCACACAGTAATTTTGTAGTGATTGGTTATGTTAACCACTTTTACCGATGTTTATCATATTTTGTTCTATCTATAACTTACTAACTAGTCACACCGTAATTTTGTAGTGATTGGTTATGGTAACCACTTTTACCGATGTTTGTCATATTTTGTTCTATCTATAACTTACTAACTAGTCACACCGTAATTTTGTAGTGATTGGTTATGGTAACCACTTTTACCGATGTTTATCATATTTTGTTCTATCTATAACTTACTAACTAGTCACACCGTAATTTTATAGTGATTGGTTATGGTAACCACTTTTACCGATGTTTGTCATATTTTGTTCTATCTATAACTTACTAACTAGTCACACCGTAATTTTCTATAGTTTTAATCAATTGAAATATTATAAAATGTATCAAATTTATATATTTTTGCATATATTGCATCTGGTTTACCAATACAAATACTATACGGGGTGTCTTTTTTAACTGGGCCACCATTGTGATCTTGGAAACCATAAGTCTGACAAAAAAATTTAAATAGGGAACTTTATCTTGTTTTTGGAGAAAATTAAAAATACATATTTCAAGTTTTGAAAAATGGCCGTCATTTTCCAATATGGCAGTCAACTTTGTTTTTCTTCATAGAACACCCTATATTTCATAATAGTTTTAGATAAAAATTGTAATTTTAAGACTTTTTTATCCTTAGTAGTTTTTTGATATTTTGCTTAATAACATAGATATGAGAGCTCAAAATGTTCAGATTGCTTATTGAGCTTTCCAATGAAATAAAAAAAGTTTTTATTGTACATTAAAAAATTAACTTAATCTGCAAACAGTACAACAAACATTTGGAAAATGTATGCCTACCCATCCTTTATTCAGGATTTGACAGTATTAAATTATAATACATAGAAATGTAATATGTTACTATTTTATAAAAAATAAATTGATGTTGGCAACACTGTTACCATTATCAGCCGTTTATGGCAACTTCCTATACAGATCGACAGCTGTATTATAAGTAGTGTTAAACAGCTGATAATGGTAAGAGTGTTGCCAACACCAATTTATCTGTGACACAATAATAACATATTTATTTACATTTCTGTGTATTAAAATTTAATACACTAATCTGTCAAATCCTGAAAAATAGAATAGCTAGAATACATTTTCCAAATGCTTGTTGTAATGTTTGCAGATTTATCACTTTTTTAATGTATTCTTAAAAATTGTATTTTAATGGTAAGCTACATAAGGAATATGAACATTTTGAGCTCTCATATCTACGTTATTAAGCAAAATACTAGCAAGCATAAAAAAGTCTTAAAATTACAATTTCTATCTAAAACTATCATAACATTTAGGGTATTCTACAAGGAAAAACAAAGTTAACCACCATATTGGAAAATGGCGGCCATTTATCAAAATTTGAAATATGTATTTTTAATTATCTCCAAAAACAAGGTAAGGTACCCCATTTAAAGTTTTTTGTCAGACATGGTTTCTAAGATCACAATGGTGGCCCATTTAAAAAAAGACACCCTGTATACATCACCCCCAATTTAAACAAGAGCTATGTTACAATTGTAAACAATCTGAGGCAATGTTACTAAAATATTTTGAACAAGGTAATATTACATCAAGGCACATCATATATATATATATATATATATATATATATATATATATATATATATACTGCACTTTAGGAGGTCGTTTCCCAAACTGTCAAGTTACCGCTGGGAAGTCGATAGTAGTCATACGATCTTACCGACAGAGGACTAAAACATACAGTTCTATTTCAACTCAACGACCAACGACCAATAAATCTTTACTGTTGCATTAATTAATTTACGAGTTTATAAAAAAATTACATTAGTAAAAGTCTTTTTACAATAGATATTTTTTGTAACAATATTTACTATTATATCCTTTAATAGTAACGATTATAAGAATGTTAGCTTTGAGAAGAAAAAGCCACCATTTTGTTGAAAACGTGTCCTCCAATGGGAATCAAGGATGAGAAGTCACGGGTGGCTAGTCATAAGGGCATATACGGGCAGAGGATGCGGACCTGACTCGTACTTAACGTCATGGCCACCATTGTACGTGGCAACTCGAGTTGTAAGGAATATCGAACAGTAGGCCCATTATATCGGTACCTACACTTCAATCAACAAATTGTCCATTTCTTCAAATCCCTACAAAAAATTGAAATAAAGTCTACAACCTAAATTAAAAACATAATAATTAAATGTACAAAAACATTTAATTTAAAATAACAAATTATTAAATACTTACAATCAAACTATTAAATAAATAACAAAAGCATTTTGCAAATAAAAACATTCAGCTATACTAAACATTAGTTACAAAAATTGTCCAATTTACAATAGCTCAAGTCGATTTTAATTCAACAAGCTTGCTACAGCGTCCGTGAATTTTCACCAAGTATGTAAATTGTTTTTTCTTTTTTTCAGGAATATTAATAGCAATGTTCATATGTACAGAAGTGTTTATAAAAACGACTATTAATGTTGATGTATTTGTAAAATTTAGCAATAAATGACTTATAATGTATAAAACAAGTCAGCATACGCCACACAAGAAAATAACAAAACAAGACCTGAAATCCACTGCCACACAAGAAATAACACAATACAAGAAATAAAAATAACATAGACATACCTTACAAAAGATTACAAAAACACTAAACCAACATCTCATCCAAGTCACACAAAATAGAGTTCTCTAACATAAATGCAAACACACAAGATAACATACACTAAACATTAATCCCAAATTATCCCACCCCAAAAAGAAAAAAAAAAAACAAAAGAAAAAAAAAACAAAAAAAAACTGACCAATCCCAGACTATGCCCAAAGACAACAGACGTGCACCCAGTCTTGAGGAGAGCGGCGGCGAAGAAAAAGGTAGAAGGTAAAAGTCAAATTGTCATTAAATAGTTTTTGGATAAAATGTTGTTTCAATTTGAAAATAACACTGAGCTTGAAAAAGTTTTACATACAGCTTTAGCTTGTTTTTTTAGGGACAATGATTACCGTACATGAACTGATAAGTGAATTGATTAGACGAATCTATAACTTCACATATTTTATCATATTATCTGACTAAATAAATAGAAAAATATTTCAAATTGCTAAGCTATGATGATTACAAATGTGTTAACATTTTATAGATCCTTAAGGTGGCCGTTCCCAAACTGCCACGCCACCGCTAAATGGACATACAATCTTACAGTCAGTGCGCTAAAACATGCCGTATCCCAAACTGCCACGCCACCGCTAAATGGGCATACAATCTTACCGTCAGTGGGCTAACACATGCCGTTTCCCAAACTGCCACGCCACCTCTAAATAGGCATACAATCTTACCGTCAGTGGGCTAAAACATGCCGTTTCCCAAACAGCCACACCACCGCTAAATGGGCATACAATCTTACCGTCAGTGGGCTAAAACATGCCATTTCCTAAACTGCCACGCCACCGCTAAATGGGCATACGACCTTACCGTCAGTGAGCTAAAACATGCCGTTTCCAAAACTGCCACGCCACCACCAAATGGGCATACAATCTTACCGTCAGTGGGCTAAAACATGCCGTTTCCCAAACTGCCACGCCACCACTAAATGGGCATACAATTTACCGTCAGTGGTCTAAAACATGCCGTTTCCCAAACAGCCACACCACCGCTAAATGGGCATACAATCTTACCGTCAGTGGGCTAAAACATGCCGTTTCCCAAACTGCCACGCCACCGCTAAATGGGCATACGACCTATAATGGACATACAATCTTACCGTCAGTGGGCTAAAACATGCCGTTCCCCAAACTGCCACGCCACCGCTAAATGGGCATACGACCTTACCGTCAGTGAGCTAAAACACGCCGTTTCCTAAACTGCCACGCCACCGCTAAATGGGCATACGACCTTACCGTCAGTGAGCTAAAACATGCCGTTCCCCAAACTGCCACGCCACCGCTAAATGGGCATACAATCTTACCGTCAGTGGGCTAAAACATGCCGTTCCCCAAACTGCCACGCCACCGCTAAATGGGCATACAATTTACCGTCAGTGGGCTAAAACATGCCGTTTCCCAAACTGCCACGCCACCGCTATCTTACCATCAATGGCATGCAATCTTACCATCAATGGGCTGAAACATGCCGTTTTTGAACTCTACAATCGTGTTTATTATTATTATGAGCTGTATTATTATTAAAAGTCACCCAATATAAAAATTGTATTGGCTGAATATAACCATTGATTATATAAACCTACAATAGATAAACCATCTAATAGGAATATTTGTGGCAGTAATTTTGTTAGTTTGTGTGGCCCGCAACTACAGCTGGTTTAAACTGCATTACATTTACATGGGACTACACTAGCGCTCCACAATGGACCACAAAAACAGCTGATATTTTGAGACTCAAAATTTAACATTGGGTGGGAAATCTATTTGTGTATAAAATCAATGATATAACTGAATGTGTATTGACCCACCTACCCATACACCATAGTGGTATTGACCTATCCACCCAAACACATACAGTGGTTTTCCATACACGTTCGGTGTTATTGACCCACCTACTCACGTATTAGTATTCAGTCTCTTAGTATAACTTATTTAAGAATTACATATTGTAATTTTGTTCAATCAGTCTTTGAATCTGGCCTTCTAGCCTGGGGTAGAATACATGACTTTGTTAAAGCCGTTAGAAATAACACAAAAAACTATACTCAAGGCTGCACTGATCCACCCACCCAGCCATACACATACAGGTGTAACTTAGGTTCTGTGTAATACCAACTTAGGTCCTAGTAGAAGATAAGTTAGTATTATGAGTTTTTCAATTTAAAATAGTCAAGAATGAGTTTTTAAGTTTTCTATTTAAGTTTTACACATTCAAATGTGAAAAGTTCGATAGTACTTACTGAATTTTACAAACAGGGACTTATGGTCCACTGTAGCTCTTCACACATCACTCGCTACTTCAAGTGTTACGATACGATCATTATTGCGGACCTAATTCTTGAAATGTGTTTATCGTTTTTCGAGCAGCTAAACGGCCCTCTTGACAAGATCTATTTTCTTCTAAAACAAGTTATAATCTCTATAACTGTTAAAACAACACTGATAACAATCTGTACAGTAGCTTTTGTCTAAAAAAAGTTGAAGCCAATTATTATCTTTTACCATTAATATTTCGTAATATTTAATGTATTGCAACATGTAGTAAGTCACTTGGAATATTTGAAGTTACAACTATGTCAGTCTTGTCCCTTCCCCTCCAGTCATCGTGGTTGGCTGCTGGCCAGTGTCAACACAGAGAACTTGGTGTTGTGAAAACTACCGATGACTGGTAACATAGACCAAGTAATCACTCTTACGATTCCAGCAGTCCGAGTATTAAATAATGAAAGTGATTTTTATAAGAATTTACATTAATTGTCATTGAAGGCTTTCTACTTAATTAATTAACTCGAATGTTGGCTTAACTATTACGTTTACCTATTGACAAAATTCAATAATACAATTATTATTACCCTTTATACCAAGAGCCTTTGTGAAAACCTGCCGAATTCAAGTGATTCGACCGTATTTCAGAAGCCAGTTCGATCTTAAGGGTTGAACTTTCTAAGGAATAGTCGGTCTTATTTCGTAACAATTGCTACATTCTCTCATCTACGCTCATCACACTCATTGGAAATCCATATTCGCCCACATCTAAACGATCGGAATCTTAAGAATAAATAAATAAATAAAAAATGTGCAGAGGATAGTTTTATATAAACACGCAAAGATATACTCGATTACAATTTTGTATAGACGGAAATGATGGGAAAATGTCAAGCATCAGGCGAGGCAGTACCAAAGAATTCAGAAGTGTTCACTTTTTCGGATTCGGCCGACATCAGGTTAGTATACACACTGAGTGAACAAAATTAAGGAGTTGACTTTGACCAGTTTGTTTTCAGATTTGGGTGAGCCAGTGACCAATGGCTTTAAACCATGAGCTAAAGACAATGCAGATTGGAATCGTGGCCTGAAAGGAAGTTTTATCTGTTTGTACACTTTGTACTGTACAGGTGTCCCTCTTGCGTTTTGCTAATAAATTCATATAGATCAATAGTTTGTGAGAAATGGAACAGAATGAAGTTAAGAAGACGGTCTCTCCTAAAAAATTATTGATGCTGTTAAAATGAACAAAAGTCGTAGATTTTCACGGGTGAAAATATTTCAGTCTTGGACACCCTTACCAAGATACATAGCCTACAATTGCAATGTGTGTACATCTGAAAATGTCTGAGTAAGACCATTCCAAGCCCATTTAATATTCACACAAACCACATGCGCAAGGAGGGGTTGGAAATAACCCTTTAGTGCGGCAGATCAATGGACCAAGAGGCATGTTTCTCGTCTCAGCTATTCCCGGAGAGGATGATTTAGAGCGTGCGAGTGCGTAAGTGTGAGTATGAATCCGTGTGATTGTGAGGCTCAGGGGCGTCGCCCCCCTCCCCCGACCTCTACTCTGGTACATTTTAATCTGACAAATATAAAAATGTACTTCCGTCTGGGCGGGAAAGAGTTGAACAAATTAGCCTCTTCTCCCGCGCTTCCTCCCGTCTGTCTGTGTTCCGTGGGAACCCCGCAAGGGTGGCTCTGCACCAGTCCTTTCCTATCGGGTTACGGGAAATGAAGGGGTTGTAGTCCACCTTACGGGATGGCTGCGATAAACGGGATGGGTGGTATAGCTAATTTTCTTTTAATATACCGCACTGACGAAAATTGTAAAGTGTAAATCTTCATTACAACCTTGTCTCCATTATTTGCCCCTCAATTTGTTTACTCTATATATTGCCTGAAATTAGTTTCCTTTCCAATATGAAAAAGGAGCATATTAATACAAAAATTATTGATATGGTTTTACTGTAGTAATTATGCACTTTTGAAATGTTTCTGAAAATAAGTTTTCTAGTTAAAAAGTTTTAAAAAATTAGCTAAGGTATATTTGTAGGAGAGGTTGTTTTGAACCACAGAAAATAGTTTTTACCACCAAAAAATAAATGAATACTGTAATAATAAATGAATAAATAAAAAAACTGGTTCTATGAATGATAATAGAAACTAACCTTTTTTAACGTTACTGTATTTAAAAATATTTTGTATAGGCCTATTATTTTTTATCTTACAACGATCATATAGTAATTGGTTTTGCAATAAAATTATGTTTTCGGACTTACCTAAATTATGTTTTACGGACACGTTTTACTTACCTAAACAATCCTACACCTATATATACTGAACAAACATTCATAATTTGCTTTAAATCCGGTGCCTCGGCTTTGGGGCGGCCTGCTCGGCGTGCCCCCGGTGGAAATTCAGTATATGCAAATTACTTTTTTTCGGCGGTGTCTGATTTTCTTATCATCATGTATATGGCCATACGTAATTTGACTTGAACGTAGTTTTTTCACTTTTATCTCGAGAATCGATTGTTTACGAAACCAAAATAGTTTTCAAATTTGTGTAAACAATGACATTAAATTAAAAGACAAAATATCGAAATAAAATCACGTTTAGTACCGGAATTATAACGAACTGGTTTTGTGATAAAATATTTGTGTTGAATTGCTTAGTGCAAAACAAGTTTTCCGTACTAAAAAAATATTTTGACATAACATATAAACTTTGTCCTACAGACACTGGCGATAAAAATCTCGATATTTGCGAAGTTCTAGAAGGTGCATTAGTACCAACTTCTATATATAAGTTCACTATCGATCATTTTCACTTGTTAATTTCTACGAAAGATGCTCTATGAAAACTATAGGCTTACGTCAATCCACCATCTCAAGGAAGACGTGAGTGAGTGACAGTTGTTAATCAAGTTACGAGTCATCACACAAGAACAACACATATAATCACAACTGGTAACTATGACGTAAGTAAGGCCTCTTGCTAGCCCAGTGGTTAGCACTTCTGCTTCATATGTAGAGGGTCACGGGTTCAAATCCCGGGGAAAATTGTTTGAGTAGTTTGTACCGTTGACCTTCAACTCAAAGTAAATAATGCTCTGGCATTAAAAAAAAATCATCTAGAGTAGAGACGACTGAAAATGGTCCATCTCATCCATCTGAACACATGTGTCTACTTGTTGACCTTCCCTAGATGCACAACACATACATCTTATAAAGGTATAACAGTCCATATTTTGAAAACCTATCTTACAAGTCTATATGGGGCGTTTAAAGTAAATTTGATTAATAGGCTTTTGAGGTAAATTAAAATTAATTGTTTAAAATGAATACAAATAGTTATAACAACTCGATTTGTTACTATCCTGAAGATGAACTCACACACATACGTTCTGGCGTCCCTTAATAAAGGGTAATTACTTGAAACTGATCGGTACAGCATGTTTTATTGTTGGTGAACAAATGTTTTCTTACATTTTTAAAAGGATGTATGTGTGTGTATTTCTAAAAGGATGTATGTGCATTCCTCAAAGGATGCACTTATATAAACTTTGACCACATATCTATTCAGTGTAAAATTGATTAGATTAACAAAGAGAGCTTCCACGCTGCCGTAAAATCCAATAAACTTTTGTACTTTATTCTTTTCTCTTCCTGATTTTAATCAAATGTCGTTGGTTTGCTTCTCAGTAATATTTTGTTTTTGAAGTTTTATTAATTTCCCACCAGATGTTTGATGAGAGGGAGACTGGTGACAACCGGTGATGAGGTCGAGGTGTCTATTTGAGTGCGGGGGAATGAACTTGCCGGGAACAGGAGACAGGATGGGGTAAAAACTGAAAGCCGGCACCCATATCTGGAGGTAGAGGGTCCTTGGAGTTGTCATAACAAAGAAAGGGTGCAGCCGAATGGGAAATAACGGAGTTCTTCAAAATTTGATGTCAATTGAATTTTATGAAAGTCTACATTTCTACATAAGCCTTACTATTATTGTTTGCTTTAAAATATTTTATTTGTTCATTATCTTTGTATGCACTTTTATTGATCCCTTTGCATGCTATCTATCATGAAAAATATACGTACAATCATTGACTATAAAAACAAGAAGACTGTCCGCTCAAATGGGTCCCGTGAAGTCTGTTTTCTGTTCGGTAAAAAGTAGTAAATTTTCGTATGGTTCTTTTAGTGGACTGCTCAATTAAGATACAATATACTCTCGCCTGCTTAGACGAGCACATTTTTGTTTTGTAGGTTCATTGTACCTACATGACAATTACATGTACCCATGTCTCGGAATGGCTTCTTGTTACTTCCGAGACATAGGAGCGGTAAAAACTAATGGTTACTTCGGGAATCGAACTGGGATCGGCTGCTTGGTGAGACACCGGCCTATCCCCTTAGCTACGGCCACTCCTCTTTTTCAGTGAAAGTAGTAGTCTTCATATTCGGTTTTCACAGGTAGGGTCAGAGGTTTCCCTATATCTCAATCTCTCCTCCCATTATCTCATCCCATCACACGCTAAAGTGACTAAATATCTGGACAATAGTATGGCAAACAGTCGTCCGAGCACTTATTTGGATTCAGTCACCGTTAGATAGCAGCACAGATGCTCAAATGCACTGCCTTAGACAGTCTATTATTTTTATATTCAATAGCACAACTCATTGTTTAACCATATTATATTGTATGTGAAATGTCTAATACAGCCGATTTTTACAAATAAAAGAGTGCTTGTCTTCAAGGTAAATAAATAAGAAGTAGGCCTACTTACAATGTAGAACTACAAAGCAACATGGCATGGTCCAACAACGTAGTAAGACGAAGAATGGGTAGGTGATTCATGTAACATATTGTTACCTAGTGGGCGATCGTAAGGTGGTGGATAATTCACATAAATAGCCCTCCTACTCACCCTCACAAGTGCTCATAACATTCTCTCACACAAGGCAAGGTGTTTAGTGTCTCCACTCACCCTACGGACTACAACCCGTAACAGAGATCTGTATTTCACAGCAGACACCTTATTGTACACACTTGAACATGAAGTTTAACTCACATTCATGATTCATGTTTCAGTTACATGCCTTGAGGTGTGGAACTACAGTTATGCATATAAACCTTACGCTAAAAATGTTCGATTTTCTACTTACTTAATCTTGTCTTCTTGTACCATTTGTTGTCGAGGTCAGAAACAATCTACACTTTACTCTGCCTTTAGTAAGGGTTATCAGCTGTAGTCCTCTATACTGCAGAACTATTCTCTTAATATAATTAATCATCAATACAAATCAATTTCATAACAAAATCTGGTAGAACATTTAACTTGGACATTACGAAAATTTAAAACGGTTTTACATAATTTGCCAACTTCTATTTCTATAATATCACTATGTTGTCTTCGAATATACGGAGGAAACATAACTCCTTTGCTGGCAAAGTTCCACTTCCTTTACGACTCCTTGGGCGCGTGCCCCTGTAGTTGGTATTCCTCAGGTGGTTGACAGTAGAGGCAGTTCTATGACCTTTTCTGTGGATTAAGAGGGTAGGGTAGAGGCTCCAAAGGGTAGTGATTCCCTACCTAACCATTTGTGGTCTGCGGTAAGGTCGAATGAGGACTACCAGACTATTTAGAGAAATTATGTTAATAACATTGCATTGTGAAGTAAGTAGACAGTATAATTTTGAATTCATTATAACTTACGTGCACATATTTTTTTTAAAGAAAGTTACTTTAAGAAAGGTACAATATTTATATGCCTTATAAGCGCCTTAGTGCCACAAGACCGTGTGACACTGCTTATTGAAGCCTAGTTCGAGTAAGACAGTTCAAATGTTTGTCGTATCAATATAACTTTTCTGTGGCCAAATATGTAAAGAGATGCAGTGAAAGGCAATACCAAGGAAGTCACTGGAAGACTGATTGTTGTAATGTAAGCATTTTATTATGTTTACATAATTTTATATTTCTATGTACAAATTTTAATAATACAGTACTGTACTTATTTTCCGAATACTGTTTTTCATGTTTAATTCTTAAAATGTCAATACAACTTCAAAATAGATTTTTTATGTTTTTTAATTTAATTTGCCTAAAATATTTTGTGGTTCACTGATATTTTTAAGGTTAATTTAATTAAGGTTTTTAAATTATTAAAAAAATTCACACTTAAGGTTATTGGGTAAAAAAGGTTAAGAACCGCTGCCTTGGGGATGAATAGTGTGGTCTCTCAATGGAATAAGAAACATTGGGGAGAAATAGATTGTAGATTATTTATCTTAGAAATTACAGTACCTAGTAAGTGTGAAACATTATTATGTGTCTAGTACGAAATATACAATTTACCACATAACTGACAAATGTTAGTTTGCAAAGTTAATAATATGAACTATGAATGGTTAATGAATACAATGCATTTAAAAATATTGTTTTTCCCATATCCTTTTATTCATTGCTCTGAGGATATTGAATAGCTTTGTACTATGTGTCATTTTGTAATTTTTTCAAACTCCTTATCCATTTTCCAAACGTAGGAAAAACACACTTGATACATTTTTATTTCCTATTTTACGACTTGGTTAGCGTTAAGGGAGCCGTTCCACATGAGTTTCTATTTCAATGATTCGTTCCGTAATAATGGTCTTATCGCAACATTTGAAGTGCCATTTGTCGGGTCAATTCTATTTTAGTGGACCATAAGTTGATTTTTGTGAAACGTTTGAGTATTTTTGCATATTTTCACAGTTAAATATGTGAAACTTTAAATGTAATTCTTGATAATTTTAAATATAAAAAAACTCATATATCAACTAGAATCATATACTGTTCACTATAATAACTCATTATAGTAATAAAAATGAACTAAAAACTGTAAAGTTGAAATATAACAATATGCTTTAGCCCGCTGACGGTAAGATTGTATGTCTGCTACTATAGGGCTGTGGATTTTCCAGCGACAGCTTGGCAGTTTGAGAAACGGCCACTGTCCGCTGTGTAGTGTACAGTGCTACCAGTGAAACGGCCACTGTCCGCTGTGTAGTGTACAGTGCTACCAGTGAAACGGCCACTGTCCGCTGTGTAGTGTACAGTGCTACCAGTGAAACGGCCACTGTCTGCTGTGTAGTGTACAGTGCTACCAGTGAAACGGCCACTGTCCGCTGTGTAGTGTACAGTGCTACCAGTGAAACGGCCACTGTCCGCTGTGTAGTGTACAGTGCTACCAGTGAAACGGCCACTGTCCGCTGTGTAGTGTACAGTGCTACCAGTGAAACTGACCAGCATCCATCTACTACTTTTAGCAGTAATTATAAGATATTTTATGAGACATTTGCAAATACAATAAGCCGTTGGCCTTTCAATTTTTTAGACTCTCTAATTGGCTTTTGTACAACGTAATACTTATATGTTAGGTCAACACAAACACTGTAACGGTAATTTACAGTTCCTTTGCTATCGCACAGGTCTACAGTAACAAACAAAACACACTCATTACAAGTTAACAATTCCGAACTCTCCCCTATAGAATATGGCAAGAAACCACACAAAACCTCGAGCACAACTCCAGTACAAGTGTTCATTGTAGCGAGTGGTTAATGATAGTTAGGAGTAAAACCGTTATAGATAATGACAAGGTAAGCTTAAGGAAATCAAAAACGTGAGTCCGGGAAAAGGACAAAATTACTGATCTGTACCAGGCGCGAGGGCAAAAAACGGCGAGGGTTGGGGACAGTTTTCAGAGTTTGAGAAAAATGGTGTTTTGAACTAGGCTTTGTCCCTCGAATGGGTTAACGTCGTCTGTCTCTGTCGCTAAAAAACGAACAAAGGCTTGAACCCGGGACCTTTGGATCATTAAGCAGGGGGTCGACCAGGTAAACAGTGCAGTAGATGCGAGTGGATGCCACTCGTCATCAATATCTCAGTCACATGGGAAACTCGAGATATTGCTGTCTTTTTTGTGACTCCAACATGTTTACGTTATTTACCTTCAAGTGTGAATGTGAAGTTTGTGTTATTGATGATGATGTTTCAAAAAGTCCTATCCGCATTATCGAGATTTTTTCTCTTTTTACAAATAAATATTAACTTACTTTGATCACTTAGTGTAATTTTTAACTATGGATTCCTTCATAAAAGTGATTTTTATTAATTATTGCTTATAGAAACTATTTAATGTGGGTCCTGAAGGAATTTTTGGGAACTTTCCACTATGGGATGTTTGGTTATTTCTTAACTTCGATTTTTTTCAGATATAGGTTAAAATATAGAGAATATTTTTATTACTCTCCAGTTTTAAAAGTTCATTCATTCACTCTAACATGTGGTAAGAACCTCTACAGGCTATAAATTTGAAGAAAAAAAGGCATGTATTGTATATACAGTCATATACAAGCAAAAGGAACTACCAGAGCAATAGAAGGCATGTATTGTATATACAGTCATATACAAGCAAAAGGAACTACCAGAGAAATAGAAGGCATGTATTGTATATACAGTCATATACAAGCAAAAGGAACTAACAGAGCAATAGAAGGCATGTTTTGTATATACAGTCATATACAAGCAAAATAAACTAACAGAGCAATAGAAGGCATTGTATATACAGTCATATACAACCAGAGGAACTACCAAAGCAATAGAAGGCATGTATTGTATATACAGTCATATACAAGCAAAAGGAACTACCAGAGCAATAGAAGGCATGTATTGTATATACAGTCATATACAAGCAAAAGGAACTAACAGAGCAATAGAAGGCATGTATTGTATATACAGTCATATACAAGCAAAAGGAACTAACAGAGCAACAGAAGGCATGTATTGTATATACAGTCATATACAACCAGAGGAACTACCAGAGCAATAGAAGGCATGTATTGTATATACAGTCATATACAAACAAAAGGAACTACCAGAGCAATAGAAGGCATGTATTGTATATAAAGTCATATACAAGCAAAAGGAACTAACAGAGCAATAGAAGGCATGTATTGTATATACAGTCGTGTACAAGCAAAGGAACTACCAGAGCAATAGACGGAAAGTATTGTATATACAGTCATATACAATCAGAGGAATTACCAGAGCAATAGAAGCATTTCTCACTACTTACGTTTGAATGTAACTTTATGGACAAAAAGGCTATATTTTACCACCTCTAGTATTACCGTAGGTACTCTAATAGACTACAAAAAAATTCTCAAACTTGGTATAGTTGACTAAACAAGCTGAAATTTTGAAAGTGTTAGTATGTTTCATACTAAATTAGAACACCCAAATAAGGTATTCACAATTAAAGATATTCTCACTTAAAATTAAAGATATTTCTCTTCAGAATCTGATTAAAAATTCAAGTTTTTGGAAAAATCAAAACACATGGATTCTAAAACACAGAATGACTTAACATTTTGGAGCACAGTTAATGTTTAAAAACATAGACTACATAAGACGGTTATTAAATTTAATGTTTGTTTATTTAGAATCAAAATATAAATACAGACACAAAAATGAGGAGTTTTGTCCCCACAAACCAAAACACCTAATATATTGGTAAAATGTTGTAAACACTCCCGAGGAAGGAATCAAATGAAGGATTTTCTATTCCAGACTCATAATTTAAGAAAATACAAAGAGAGAGGTGTGTTAAGGTAGGAGGTTTGATGATGGATTCTATTAAATGTATATGACTGATAATATTTATGGTAGCCTTTTGACAATTTTGTTTCAGAAATTTTGGGAATGATATTGTGTTTACAGAATAGATATAAATGTCCCCTGGGTATGTGTCCGCTGAGTGATGCTAAATGAACGGCAACATTGGTAGCTGGACTGTCACTTGTGCGATCTTCCATCTATGACAGCTGTACGTGTCCGCTGAGTGATGCTAAATGAACGACAACATTAGTAGCTGGACTGTCACTTATGTGATCTTCCATCTATGTCAGCTATACGTGTCCCCTGGGTGGTGCTAAATGAATCACTTATGCGATCTTCAATCTATGTCAGCTGTACGTATTCCTTAGATGGTGCTAAATGAACGGCAACTTTAGTAGCTGAACTGTCACATGAATGACCTCCCAGATATGTCAGCTGGCAACTAAACAATCGACCCTTCTCAGGGAATGACTGTTTTAAGGTGGTTATTGAAACAGTGTACTGAAAGTATTCTGTGCCCATTTACGAAAATAATAAACTCTTCGTTCGAAACGGGGTTGCCTCCTTCCAAATTAAAAAAATGCAAAAGTAGTTCCGGTGTTTAAAAAGGAAGACCCAACGGTCTTGAACAACTACCGTCCTAGTTCGATTTTACCATCTCCAAGCAAAATCTTTGAAAATGTATTTCTCTCTAAGTTACTTGATAAAGAGAAGATTCTGAGCGAGGACCAATTTGGTTTTAGACCTGGAAAGTCGACCATTGACGATGTCACCGGACTGGTCGATTTGGTGTTGGACGGAATAGAAAACAGACAAAAAACTGTTGGTGTTTTTTTTCTTTTTTCTATATACTTGTCCAAGGTCAATCACAACCTTTTATTAGCAAAACTTTAAAGATATGATATTCGCATATATAGGCCCTCCTTACTCGTGGTTCAAATCTTACTTGGACGACAGAAATTAATGTGTTCAAATTGGTGATTCATTTTCTAATAGTAAAAGAGTTCATAGTGGAGTTTCACAGGGGTCTATTCTAGGCCCAGTTCTCTTCCTAGTTTACGTTTATGAGGTAGGGTCTTCTGTCTTGAGTGGAAATATCGTTCAATATACGGACGATACAACACTCTGCTTCAAAGCTAAGTCCATACCTGCACTTGAAATTGAAGCGTTCACTAATATTAATGCCTGTGTTCAACAATTTGAAAGGGAATATTTAACTAACATTCAAAAACAAATTACATTCATTTTTCTTTAAGAGTTCAGAAGTCTTGCTTAAAGCCACTGATAATGGTTGATGGCATTCTTCTTGATGAAACAAACTCTGTCAAGTTCCTGGGAATTCACCTAGATAGGGCGTTGACCTGGAGCTGCCACATTGACAGCGTTTGTGCAAAAATTGCCTATGGCATTTTCGCTTTGAGAAACATTTCAAAATTGTGCACTGTTAAGGTACAGATAATGGCCTATTTTGGTCTCATTTACCCTCACCTTACCTATGGAGTAAGACTGTGGGGTAGTTGTTCCTTAGACAAACTTCAAAGAGTTTTTCGGCTACAAAAAAGGGCAATACGAATAATTTCCAAATAAAAAGTTAGAGAGTCATGAAAACAGTCCTTCAGGGAATTATGTTTGATAACGCTGCCCTGCATTTAAATTTTGGAGACTGCACTGCATTGTAGGTTCAAATGTGATTTAACGTGAGGTAGCGACATCCATCAACACGAAACAAGAAGTAGTCACAGTTATAGAGTGGCTCGGCACCATACAGCGGCCCTTGAACGCAAACCGTCTCTAGCAGGTGTCAAAATTTTAAACATTCTCCCAGATTATATTAAAAGGGAACAAAACTTAAACAAATTCAAGTCTCGATTAAAAGGCTACTTAGTGGCTCTCGCTTGTTATTCTGTGGGTGAATGTATAGTAGACCCCTAATTTTCAGACGGCTCTGGAGAGATTCTGTATGAATGTTATTGCTGTAGAAGAGTGTTTGTTTAGAATGAATACGTGAATTTGTGAATGAATGAACTCTCCCCTCTAATGTTTGCTGAAATTGTTATTATAGTTATTTTAATGCCATCACTGTCGTGTGTCGTTCGTATGATCATTAATACTAATAATATGACTTTTGCTATACAATATGTACGTATTGTAAAAAAAAAACATTGTACAGTTTATTTTGTTCATAAGTTTAACTCGGCTTATCCAATTATCATTCATTATTAGTTGGATAGAAAGAAAGTACGTACGATAGGGACGTGTGTAAATAACCTAGATACATTTTTTAATGTAACAACTGTAATACGCCATTCTTTCTTTAATAAATAAATACTCTACTTTGATTCGATGTATTCGTAATGAGAAATGAAAATATCCTTATCTTTTTTTTTCTTCATCGAAAGGATTTGTATTTTTAATTTCCATTACAAAAGTAAATGTTAATGATGACAAACGTTTTATTCAACGATTGATATGTAACACAAAATTAAAAACAATTGTGATGGTTAAAGTCGAGGGTAAGTGACAGGTATTCAAGTGGAGGTGTTTCTTATCAATAATATGAGCCGGACGGAGCGGCGGGCTGCCAACACAAACGGTCGAAATATGTATCCTTTTAACAGAACAAAGTAGAAATAGCTGCAGAAACAATAAGGAGTTTGACAGAGATGTGTGACGATCAGCATCTGTTTCACTTTACTCCGAGGACGGAAATAACAGCTGACATCGCCCATTGTTGAAAAACAGCTGTTTTGGAAACCATTATGAGGATTGTTTAGTTCTGTATAAGCTGTAAAAGGGAGATTTAAATGAGTTAACAGTCTAATAATCATATTTTTGGCCTCACTACTAAATGAATGAACAATTTCAAGATAGTTCAAATTATTTAGTCTAGCCAAGGAAAAATTAAACTTATTAAATTATTTTCGGTACGATTTTAGATTAATTGTATGTTGTTGGAACGTTCAAGAATTCTTAAAGCTTAATCAATAACAGTTTCAGACATCATAAGTTGAGTTTACATTATTTACGAATGAACTAAACCAGGGGTAGTGTACCATCCAATGCCGCATGAGACTCATACATACCCACGCAGTATTGGTATTCATACATAAGCGTGAGTGTAGTTTATATACTATTGTATGCTTGATTCATACGTTTTTGTAATGTATATAAATGAGTAATTTTTAGAAAATTCAGAGTCTGTGATCCTTGGACCGTGTCACAAAGTGGTAACACTTCATTCGTGCTTCTACCTTACCGTCTTGAGGCTGAAGCGTACCACTGGCCGGTGTTCCACGTACCACACACAGTATGAGAACCACTTAATTAAATGATAGTCCACCAGCTGGCCGTTGTTCAAAGTACAAAATGCATTAAAGATACAATTTTCGTAAATTCTTCATTCCTGACAATACACAAAGATTTGTATTTTGAAAAACACTTTTTATTATGAAACTAATATGAGCGAAAAATATTTATGAAATATGTACGTAAAGTATCTGTAACCACCAAGTAAAAGTCATTTGCAGTTTGGTCTGCTGGAGGTTTGAAGGTGTAACCTCCGGTTACTTCAGGTCTGTGAAAAGTAGACTACATACAATTAGTAGTATATATTCAATCATGCATAATTTTCAAATTCCAGGGTAAATATGTTAACATTTTCAGCATTTAATGCTATAAATAGTTACTACGATTTTATTGATAATGGCCATGCCATCTCTGCTTCATCTAAAATCATTTCCAAAATTTTAAGCGCATTTCACTGAAACTATAATGAGTTATGGAAATTGCAAACTCATGAAATGAAAAGTTGTGAAATTAGACATGAACAAGTTAAATATAAGAAGAGCATTCATGTAATATAGTTTAAGAATAGTTAAGATGTCGTTTCTCAAACTACCAAACCACCGCTCGTCGACAGCCCTAAAGTAGACATACAACCTTACTCCCAGCAGGCTAAAAGTTGATGTTCTATTCTAACTGTACGGTTCATGTTTATTACTATAATGAGTTATAGTGAATACTTTATGATTATCAAAGAACTAGTGGACCATAAGTTGATATTATACGTTTTTAAATGTATAATCGTCAAGAATTACCTTTGTTTGTTTGTTTTATTTTATTTTTTATTAAACAGCAAAGTATTTAACAAAACGTCATTAACTCATTATTGACCTGGCTTCCCAATATTATTGTTGTTAGTATTAAATATTATTTTTTTTAGTTTTGAACAGTTCATAATGTGGTCTTTGTCCATAAGATCAGATGAACTACATAAAATAAAATTTGGATTTTCATATATTCCGAAGAGATGAAGATACTTTCCAAGGCAGTCATGTCCTGTTCTTAGACGAAAAGCAGCAACAGAATTTTTTCTTGGGAAATCTAGAATATCATTCAAATCTTTCCATGATTTGTTTTTTATTTCGTTTTTTAATGTAATTTGAAAATTATTTTTTATAGAATATTTAATTTTGTTTTTTGCTTGGTAGAAAAGAGTTGTGTTGTTTTGATGGGGTGAATTTTTTGTAGCTCCTTGTTTAGCTAGTTTGTCAGATAAATCATTTCCTTTGATATTACAATATGAAGGAGTCCATTAGAAAATAAAATTTCTATTTTGATCATTTAAGTTTTTAATAAATTTTCTGCATTCCATTAGTTATTTTGATTTCATTTTTATATGATTACAAATCGCTTCAATTGCTGATTTAGAGTCACAAAATAAAACAATGTTTTTAGGTTGTATATATTCATGTACTAATTTATTTAGAGCTAGTTTTATTGCAGCTGTTTCACCATCAAAGGCAGTTTTAGACGAATCACCATCAACCGAAGATTGCTGGGTTAGTTTTGAACCATATGTATAAATATGAGTCTATAAAGGTTTTGGATAATTTTGATCTATTGTCTCTATACTTAGTTGTTTTAGTATTTCAGGGTTTAGGTCAGATTTTTTTTGTAGTTTTTGTTAAGTTTAAGTTGAATTTTTTGTTATTAATTTCAATTGGGTTTTCATAAATCAAAAAGCATTCTGCTATAAAATATAAATTATAAGTAATTTAGCATTAATGTTTTTTTTTTTAATAAAACTATCTTGAGTTTTGAGCTTTTCAACTGAGCTTGAAGAATTTTTCCAAAAAGTATTATTATGTAGTCTTAGCAAATTTTCATATAAAATAAGTGCTTTTTCTTGAATAATCATTTCTATTGGCATGTGCTTTGTTAAAGCAAGCATTGCATTATTTGGTGTAGTTTTAATTGCTCCTGTAATGCTTGGTTTTGAATACATTCAAGCTTATTTAATGTGTTTGATTAGCAGTTATAAGTCCTTCACAGCAATATGTTAATTTAAGTTGTATATATAGTTTGTATGTTTTATTTAGTGATGACGTGTTACATCTCAATTTACTCCCACACAATCTTTTAAAAGTATTGAGTTTTTTACTAGTTTTTGCTGTTAAACTTTCAATTTGACTTTTCCAACTTAATTTATTATCAAATACTACATGAAGATATTTACTGTTTTCTTTCTGATCAAGAATTTTATCATTAAATTTTAGTTGTGGATGTATTGGTTCATGACAGAGGGAAAAAGATTTGAAGTAAGTTTTGTCACTATTGACTGTCATACCATTTTCATTGCTCCATTTAGACAATTGTACAAGTGCTTAATTGAGGATAGTTTCAGTTTTATTTTTTGCATTGTATTTAGGTGTTTCTAACTACATCATCTGCGTACATGAGAATTGTAATGCCCATAACTGATTTCAGTGAGTTTCCCAAGTCATATATATATATATATATATATATATATGACAATGTACAACTAGTTACACTACCTTGGGGAAGACCTGTTTGTAATATTTCTGATTTTAATGAAGCTTGACCATTTGTAACCCGAATACATCGTTGTAATAAGAATTGTTGGAACCATCGTAACATACGATGTTTTACACCAATATTTACCATATTTTTAGTTTGTGTTTTCTCCATATAGAGTCATAAGCACATTTGAAATCATCAAAAACTGCAGTTAGACTATTACCTCTGTTAATGCTGTTCTTGATGTGCTGAGTGTTACTACGTGTTGGTTTGTAGATCTGTGATAGCGGAAACCAGCTTGTCAGTGAGATAGTAGGGAATGTTCTTCAAGGAACCAATTAAGTCTTTTATTAATCATTCTTTCCATTATCTTGGCTGAATAACTAGTTAAAGAAATAGGTCTATAACTTGATGTGTTCATTGTGGGTTTGTCCTTTTTTAATGTTGGGATTATTATTGCTTGTTTCCATCTTGTTTGTATTATTCCCAGGTTCCAAATCTGATTATAAAGTTTGAGTATTGTGGATTTTGCTTTGTGGCCAAAATGGATGAAAAATTCAGCATGTAACCCATTATCACCTGGTGCCTTTTTTATTTTTAATTGATCAATAGCAATATTTAGTTCTGATAGTGAAAATGCATTAGAAAAAACCTATTAGTTTTAATAGTTGTATTTTCTAGAGATTGTTTTATACGTTTATTTTCTTTTTTTTGTATCAATTTCCGTTTTAAATTTGCTATCTTTCTTTTGAGATATGGAATAAAATTTAACAAGTTCATTACTAATAACTTTGTCGTTTATTATATGGTTATTACCTTTTTTATTGATTCTTTTTTCAACTCAGTACTTTTATTTTGAATTTTACTAAGATATTTGAATGTTTTTACAGAATATTTTTTTGAAATTTATGTTGGAGATGAAAGAGTTAATTGTATTTCTTTTTGCATAATTTATAGCCATTTTCATTATTGCTGCTTTATTCTTCTATTTGTTTACTGATTCTTGTCTTTTTTCTTGTTCAGCCTTAATTCTTAAGTTGTCTCTTATTTTTGTCATTCCACTTAATGCCCAAAAACATTTGTATTTTTTGGTTTACCATATGGGATATATTTTTTAGCTGAATTAAAGATAATTTTTGTAATAGTGTCACATATTTTATCGGGGTGTTGATTAAAACCTATATTATTTTCACTCAGTTCTATCTCAAGCGTATTAGTAAAATTGGTCCAATCTGCTTTTTAAAATTCTAGGAAGGTCTGATGTTATTAGATGGGTTTTTATTTCTTGAAACATTAATTTTAATTTTAGCTATTATTATACTGTCTCCAGCTCCAGGATCTTCATTAGTATTCTGTCAGTTTTATAAACTAAATCTGATGAAAAAAGCAGAAGGTCTGGATTACTGGTTGTCCCATAATCTTATAATGTAAATAAGATGATGTATCATTATATTTGTATATTAATTCAACATTTGTAGTATTGAGTAAATCTTCAATAGCTTTTTCAGAGTAGTTTTGATCAGTGTAGTCTACTCTTTTAAAATGTGCATTAAAATCGCCAATGATAACGGTTTTACTAGAAAAATTTAAGTAGTCAAATTATGGAGAATTATGTGGTGGATTGTAACTGAATATATTTTGAAATGGTTACTTACTTTCCACACATTTATTAGAACCATAATAATATTTCATTTATTATTCAATTTCCTTAATAAGTTCAAAAGTTGTTGTTAATTATTGTGAATTACCTTTTTAGTTTCACATTTATAACAGTAAAACATATATAAAATCCTCAATTGTTCACAAAACTTAACATGATTCACTACAACAGGTCAATGCATGTCAAATCAACCTGTCACATGACAATACAAGTATTATGGTACGGTTATTACGAACCAAATCCTTGAAATTGAAATTCATGTGTTTAGGTTTTTCGTGGAGCTTAAATAGTTTATAATAATACATTATTATTATTACATATGAGACGCCGACATAACGTTGTTGGTATTTTAAGGCGAATATGAATGGTTATATGAGTGTGGATGAGTGTAGTCTGGTTACTAACTGAGTTCAACTGTTCCTCAGAAAGGCAATTTATTAATAGCCCAACAGCCAGGGCAACTAAGGGACCTGCAGCTTTACGTGGAATCCGAACCACGTAGTGCTGGTCTGATTTTCAGCTAATTGACAAGCCTGATACTCAGTTACCACCCCCACACAACATCCGCACAATGATTACCACCCAACATGGACACCCCAGACTTCTCTAGTAGTGTCCACACCGATAGCAACCATCAAGCGGACGCCATGTCGGTATTAAGAAAACCGAGCATCCAACCTATCGCCTATAATCTCCCAAACACTTTGTCCCCATGTAGCTGGGTTACAGCACTGCGCCACCAGTGCCGACTATTAAATATGGCTATTGACATGATACGACAATTACATGTTATAAAGTTAGTTATGGGAGATTATCCTTCGTATAGTTATTGAAATGAAATGAGACGAGATGAAATGAGACGAAATTATATGAAATGAAATGACTTTATTATATAAATTGTGTAACAACTGGTGAGGTCAGGACTAAAAGGTCCTCTCTTGCACCTACCATTCCTACAAGTATCTTCATTTGAAAATTGTTGTTTGTTTTTTCCTAATATATGAAGCCATTTCTACTTCGTTTTACACATCACGTGTGGTTTGTATACTCCCTATTTCGTTTGCGTTACTAAAGGAAAGGTCACCTTCCCACATGTTATTGCAACAGTTTCTAGATGTAAGTGCGACTTTTAGGCACATCCGGTCTTTAACAGAGCAGTGGATGACTGGACTCTACAAGATGGCGGACTAGATAATGCTTGGCTAATGTGTTTTGCGCGGAAATCTGAGTGATTAGGCAGGACAGAACTAGTTTTGAAGCCGTCAAAACGCGCGGGAGGAGTCAAAGATCTCGGGCTTCTTTCCTTTCACTTAAATCGTAGCAGGTAAATGGGCTCTTCCATACGATCGGCGATTCCAAGTTTGTCAGACTCCGATTATAAAAACCCCTAACTAGTCCATAATGGCTTTTTGATGGTTCCAGTTGCTAGCTCTACTCTGGATGACTTTCCACTCTTGAGAACTGCTCTAACAATGAGCTCGCCCGAGGGCTTCACAACAATCGGCGTTAGGAACTGGTTAACCACGACATATCGTCAACCAACAACATTTCACAATTATAGTGACGATTAGAAATGACGTGTTTTGGAAGATGCAAGTTCAAACAACAAATCGTCTTGAATCACTGCTTCTTTTAAATGACCAATTCTAAAAAGAATTCAATTTAATTTAATACATTGGTATATTTTTCATTTTCTTTGCATGTCAAGTAAATTGCAGATATTTACAGAGAAGAAAGAAACAGATGTCGCAGTTATTTCTCCTGTTTACATGCGGATGAAAGGACCAACTCCTTGTCAGTTCCCCCTCCCTATTCCATCCAAAACCACAAAGACAAATGTAGTATTTATTACTACATATGCGCATTAAGTTTTATTAGTTAGTTCTAATCTCGATATAACGACGACTGAGGTATTCGCTGTACATAAAAAGCGAACTCTGTTTATCTTTTCTCTGAGGTAGAGACACTTTGGTAGGTAACATCTTAATATGTAAAAATATCGTTACCTATCATATCTTTATGTAATGCACCTTCCTGCAGGTAAGATAAGTATCCTCTTTATCATTACCTATCTAACTTTATGTAATGCACCATCATGCAGGTAAGATAATTGTCCACGTTATCTGTACCTTTCATATCTTTATGTAATGCACCTACGTGCTGGTAAGATAAGCACCCACATTATCTGTACCTATAATACCTTTATGTAATGCACCTTCGTGCAGGTAAGATAAGTCTCCACCTTATCATTACCTATCATACCTTTATGTAATGCACCTTCGGGTAGGTAAGATAATTGTCCACCTTATAGGTAACTGTCATACATTTATGTAATGCACCTTCGTGCAGGTAAGTAATTCTCCACCTTATCATTACCTATCATAACAATATGTAATGCAAAATCATGAAGGTAAGATAAGTGTCCACCTTATCTGTACCTATTATTATTATACCCTTAAGTAATGCAACTTCGTGCAGGTAAGATAAGTGTCCACCTTATCTGTACCTATTATTATTATACCCTTAAGTAATGCAACTTCGTGCAGGTAAGATAAGTGTCCACCTTATCTGTACCTATTATTATTATACCCTTAAGTAATGCAACTTCGTGCAGGTAAGATAAGTGTCCACCTTATCTGTACCTATTATTATTATACCCTTAAGTAATGCAACTTCGTGCAGGTAAGATAAGTGTCCACCTTATCTGTACCTATTATTATTATACCCTTAAGTAATGCAACTTCGTGCAGGTAAGATAAGTATCCACCTTATCACACCTATAACATCTTTTTGTAATGCACCATCGTGCCGGTAAGATAAATATCCTCATTATCTGTACCTATCATTCCTTTATATAATGCACCTTCCTGCAGTTAAGATAAGTGGCCTACTTATCTATATCTATTTACTTTTATGTAATGCACCTTCGTGCAGGTAAGATATCTTTAAACCATATCTGTAAATATCATACTTTACTTATCTTCGTGCCGGTAATATAAGTATCCTTATTATCTGTACCTATCGTACCTTTATGTTATGCACCTTCGTGCAGATATCATAAGTATAAATCTTATTTGTACCTATCATTACTTCATGTAATGTACCATCGGGCTGGTAAGATAAGTTTCCCCTTATTTGTACCCATCATAACTTTGTGTAATGCACTATCGTGTACGTAAGACAAGTCTCCATCATAACATTACCTATCATACATTTATATAACGCATTATCGTGCATGAAAAATAAGTGTCCACCTTATCTGTACCTATTATACCTTTATATAATGCACATTAGTGCAGGTAAGTTTAGTGTCCACATTAGCTCTACCTATTAGACCTTAACGTCATGCTAAATCGTGCAGGTAAGATAAGTATACATCTTATTATAACCTACGGTAAGTCCGGGAGAGTTGGACCACTTTTTTTCTTAAGCATACAACTTTTTTTGTTTTGACTTTATTTGCATTTTTTTAGATTGTATATATAGTGTGTCATATAAACTTCAATAAGACATGCTTTTAGAGTAGTATAATTGTAAATAAAAAAGTTATTAATTATATTAAAAAATTAATGAAGGTCCATCTCACCCGTACCTTGTGGGTGAGATGGACCAGTGACCTGGTTGAGATGAAACGCTAAATTAATTACACGCAGGGTTACATAAAGACAATTAGAGTTAAATATAATTTTGTATTTTATGACAGATAAATGAGTAGTTTGAACAGAAATACAACGTATTTGATATGATAGCATATTTACATTTTTTCCTTCTTAATACTTTTTTTAACATTGAATTGATTTTTGTTATGCATTGATTCTCTTTTGCCACAATAATCACATTTATCTTCATATCTTGTACAGCCTTCATGTGACCAACGAGAACACGAAACACACGAAACTTAGTTTCGTTAGGTTAGGTTATTAGGTTAGGTTACTCTTCTTTCTTATTAGTTTCATTATACAGTTCTTCACATCCAACACATTCATTTTCGTCCCACTCATCAGTAGAAATCTTGTCATCTTCGACAATGTCAGCTATTTCATATACTTCTTCAGTAGATTCAGGAGGATAGCACTAATAAATTAGTCAGCGATCCTCAAATTGTCGCTGACTAGTTCAACTCCTTTTTCTCTCAATCTATTCACCCTGAATCTAGTCTAAGCATAAAACAGATCACTTCAAATAATCCATTAAAATTCGTTCCTCCTTTAAATACATCTTCCATGTACCTGTATGAAACATCAATAGATGAAGTGGAAAGAGAAATCTTGTCCTTAAAACCCAAACACTCTTCCGGTCAGGATGAAATATCTTCTTCATTACTTAGACAAGTCCATGATCTTGTATCAAAACCATTAGAAACACATCAATTTGTCGTTTAAAACCGGTAAATTTCCTGATGCTCTCAAACACTCCACCGTCAGACCTCTTCACAAAAGAAACAGTAAGGAAGACTGTTGCAACTACAGACACATTGCCTTAATATCAACATTTTCTAAGGTATTCGAAAAAATATTTATGTCCAGACTACTATCCTTCATGGAAAAAAACGACATCTTATCAAAAAATCAGTTTGGTTTCACTAAACGTAAATCGACCTCTGATGCCATAAACTTCTTCTTAGTATCTTCCATTACAAAGGCACTTGACGCTGGAAAACCAGTGGTGGGGCTTTTCTTCGACCTGAAACAAGCATTTGACCTAGTGGATCATGACTTGTTGTTAAACAAATTTGAGAGACTGGGAGTCAGAGGTGTCCCTTGGTCATGGGTTAACACCTACCTCCGAGGAAGAGTCCAAACGGTAAAAATACCTTTTGTGGACAGCAATAAATGTAATGCATGGGCTGAGTCTTCGTTTCTCCCAGTACTTAAAGGTGTTCCGCAGGGGTCGGTGCTGAGGCCTGTGCTGTTCCTTTTATTTATCAATGACCTTCCTATACAGATATCTGACGATGTCAGCAACATATGTTTATTCGCAGACGATACATCATTATCAATATCGTCTAACAGCTGGCCACAACTTGAAGTAAAGACACATGAGAAATCTAGTGCCTTGCTTCAGTGGTTTGCACAAAATCGTCTTGCAGTAAATGATGACAAAACCAATTTAATAGAGTTTCACATTAATAACATAAACCACTCCCAAGAATTTTCTTGTCGTGTTGGCAATTCAATAATCAATCCATCTTCTGTCACAAAATTTCTTGGAATTCATATTGACAACAACTTGAGATGCTCTAATCACATCGAATCAGGATGCAAAAGGTTAAGTTCTAGAGTATTCGTTCTAAAAAGTCTTTCTTCAACTTTGAATACCTCTGCCTTATTGGCAGTATATTATGGATTGGTTTATCCACATCTGAACTATGGTGTCGAAATATGGGGTTATGAGAACCTGAGAACAGATCTGGTGTTCAAACTCCAAAAAAAGCTATTCGAGCGATGTTTCATCTCTCACGAAGGATCTCTTGTAAGCCATATTTTATAAACAACAAAATACTGACATTTCCTTCAATCTACATGCAAATGTCTGTTCTCTTTGTTAAAAATAACATGAACATAGTACAAAAGCACAAAACTAATCAAAGTTGTTACAATCTCCGAACAAATAACAGCATTACAATTCCCTCTCAAAAACTACTTTCTATGAAACGCAGTTAGTGTGCAGCAGTTCTAGGCTCTTCAACTCACTGCCCGAATCACTGAAGGCTGAAAAAAGTTTAATCAAATTTAAAAGATCATTAAAAGACTTGTTGATTCAGAGCGTCAGGGGGTTTATGACGTAAGGATCAACCTTACATTGGCCACATGCTGCAAAGAAAATGTGTTTTTTCGTTTTTGTATGTATGATAAGTTAATTTAAGTTATTTTAATTAAAAAAGAAAAAACACTGTAAAACAAATGTATGACGCTATTATGCGGTTGTTGAACCGTCAAAATAAAGAGTTTCTTTCTTTCTTTCTTCCTTAATATGCCTTGCATGTTCTTTAAACCTTGTGGAAATTAACCTCTTGGGTTTTTCTATGTTACTGAGCCACAACTAAAAGGTATTTTATATACTCAAGGTATAGGCAATGGAAATTTATCTTTTACTGGTCAGAAAATTCTTCATTTTTTTTTTTTTTTTTTTTTGGCTTGTAAGTGGTTTTTATATTTTCTTTATTTAGTATTTTACCAATCTTTTCCGTTGTTCCTTTTACGTAAAGTAGATATGCCTTTTTTGAGGTATCCTTATTTTGTCTTGTACTTATCCTATTTTCTTGTTGTTTACTCTTTAGCTGTTTTCCAATAGTATTATTGATTTCTCGACCTAAATAAACATTCTAATGTTAACTCTAGTATTTGACTTTCTTTCTTCCAACTATTTGGGTCCGAAATATGAATAGCTAGACTAACCAAAGTGTTCAAAACTACATTCTTCTGTGCTGGGTGATGATGGGAAGCAGCATTTAAATATCTATTGGTATGTTTAGGTTTCCGGTATAGCAAACCACGTCAAGTCGCTATGTACTTGGTATTATCTCCAAGGTATTTCATATGTACAAGGTATTTCATATACTCCAGGCATAGTAAATGGAATTTTATATTTTACTGGTCTGAGAAAATTCTTCAATTTGTTTGGTGGCTAGTAAATGGTTTTATATTTTCTTTATATAATATTCTGCTAATCTTTTCCGTTTTCCCTTTATGTAAAGTATATATGCCTTTTTAGATATCCTTATCTTGTCTTGTACTTATCCTATTTTCTTGTTGTTTCCTGTTTAGCTGTTTTCCAATAGTATTATTGATTTCTCTACCTGAATACCCATTTTGTTTTAATGTTGACTTTAATATTTGCCTTTTTAAAAAAAGGCAAATATTACAATAATTAAAAAGTACAGATAAGTTTCAATTGTTACAAGGAAATATTTATTACAAATATATAATGTTATTATATATTTATTAGTAATATACAAATAGTATTAAGCAGACGACACAGAGGAGGAAGCATTTACAGTGATTGGACTGGACTCTTGTTTAAACTTTAATCTTTATTTCAGTTGCTCTGCCACACTACTGGAAAAAGTGGCAGAGTAAATTCCGAGCAGTTTTGTAATTTTAGTTTGTAATCTGTTTTTAGATGTGGAATAAATCATTATTTTCATTATTTTCATTATTTTCATTATTTTCATTATTTTCATTATTTTCATGTATCAGTTAGTTTAATTGACACACACTTATAAACTTCAGGTGGTAAAGTTATAACAGCTGGGAGGTGGTGGGGGAAAATTTTATACAAACAAACCCTTGCACACACCAAGGACCCATCACATGTGCTCAAATCTGTTACACGCGGTCTATGTCAATTATTTAGTATGCAACAAATACTATAATATGGGGTATAAACTTAAATATCAGACTCAATATCTTAAAAACATCCAAGTAATACAACTATAAAGAATGAAATGCTATGTGTATAAAACAAATAAAAATGGAACCAATCGAAATGAATAGAAAAATATTGTTACTAATTCATTCGATATTTTTGTACAATGCACTGAGCAATCAGAGCAGAAATTAACTTAGGCCCTACTCTATCTGCTGCTCTTAAATACTAGCTTGCGTAGTATTTATGCCAAATAGAATGCACGCATTTTTTAGAATGCACGTCCACTTTTAGAATGCACGCAGATGTTCTGGGGCGCTTATCAGTTTGTCTGCTTATCTTATCTCTGTTCCTGTTTACTCAAAACATTCCTCGTTTTCGATAAATAATTTGTTTCGAACTAGTTTGAGGAGTTCTGTCGTTGCGTTTGTTAGGATATATTTTCGAGTGCGTGACTGCCAGAAAATGGCAGATAAATTACGTTCGTCTGAGTTAGACAGACTACTAATGTGTAGCGGAAGTGAACCAAGTGACCTTGAGAGTGATATAGAGGGTGACGATGGGTCTGTAGTGCGATTATGTCCTCGATTACAGAATTATTCGGACACTAACTTTGATAGTGACGAGCGTGCTAATTTGAGTGACATTGATTCCGATGTTATTCCCGGGACACCGCCGGATGTACAAAGTTTTATATTCAATTTCACTGAAACCCGTATCGTTGAACATCAACCTGGCCCTTCAACCCCTCAACCTGGCCCTTCAACCGCTCAACCTGGCTGTTCATCCCCTCAACCTGGCCCTTCAACCGCTTTAAATATTTTGCAGTATAATATAATTATGTTTTAGTCCAATAAGGTCGGTGAGGTGTTTATGTGACGTAAGTAACAACAAAACGTGTAGAGTTTGCGAGCGCACTAAGCCGGCAGACGAGCGCGCGAAGTCGGCTGGTACCGCGCCGTTTTCGGAATTAATTCGTACCGCTAGGCCCGGGCACGCGCTACGCTTCGCGATCCGCAATGGGTTAATTCATGGTTTACTGTTACTTCTAGCTCATGTAATTTCCAACTGAACAGATCTTTTTGTATCATAATGTTTTACGATTGAATGCTCATTTGACAGAAAATTAACGCAACGCCTTTTTAATAAAGACTACCCTAATGTAGGTAGGACATGAGAAAATATGATAGAAGTGCATTTATTTTTTCCTGCCTAGCACACGGTTATTTGTCAGCTTATATCCTCGCACGGTAAACATCAAGTATTCAAGTTAAACACTTTTGTATTTTGATTGAAATAATATACTGAATAAGCGATTTAAAGTTAACTGTACTAAACAGTTAACTTTAACTGTTTACAAAAGTACAACTGGTGGTGCGAAGGATTTAGAGATTATTTGTCTTTGTTTCTTCAAATGTCTTTTGGGTACTCTTGAGTATTATTACCTTTAGTATATAACTAAGGATGGTCTAAGGATGGTCTAAGGATGGTCTAAGGAAGGTCTAAGGAAGGTCTAAGGATGGTCTAAGGATGGTCTAAGGATGGTCTAAGGATGGTCTAAGGATGGTCTAAGGATGGTCTAAGGATGGTCTAAGGATGGTCTAAGGATGGTCTGAGGATGGTCTAAGGATGGTCTAAGAATGGTCTAAGGATGGTCTAAGAATGGTCTAAGGATGGTCTAAGGATGGTCTAAGGATGGTCTAAGGATGGTCTAAGGAAGGTCTAAGGATGGTCTAAGGATGGTCTAAGGATGGTCTAAGGATGGTCTAAGGATGGTCTAAGGATGGTCTAAGGATGGTCTAAGCGTAGCTAATTAAAGTTAGATAATGTTAAATTCATTTAATTGTTTAATACTATGGAAATATATACGACCTTTGCACGCCCCGCTCATTCGATTCTTGACCGTAGAAAGTATCTATATTGAGTATCGCGGTGACTTTGTACTCGAAACTAAACACTTTCTAGCTCATTTAATTTCCAATTGAACAGATTTGTTTCACTATGATGTCTTACAGTTGAATTCAATTTGATCAGAAAATCAACGTGTAAATAGAATATAACATGTTGTGGATAGGCTGAGGAAAATCACATTAATGACTTTACATTTTATGTTTGTAGATTTTAAAATAATATTTACGAGATATAGGCCTATTAAACATGGATAGCTGTGAACAATGAAAATCAAATAAATACAGAGAAGAAAGGAACAGAGGTTATAGTAACATGGGTTGTCGAGTAGTTACTTACTATCGGATTCAAAAAGCAATGTACTCCAGCTTGAACCTCTGCTACAAAATAAATACTCATCCGATTTCGTTGTGTCGTACATAAAAATTTAGCTTACTTACTCCTACGTAATATAATATAGCTTACATGTTTTTTAGGACTTTAAGTTTTTTATAGTGGGTAGAATCCAAAAAAAATAAAAAAATAAATAAATAATAATAAAAGCACTTTTGGAGTAAAGCTCAACTTCAAAAATTTCTAAAACCACATATGAAGAAAGTTGTTATTTGTAGTTTATCCAAATGATAAAATGTTTACTCTTTTACCAAATATTTTGTTGTAATATTTGTAAACCCTTGCAATCTTAAAAATGGCTGATCGTAGAAACTTTCAAAACATTTTAAAAATACCAGAATGAAAAATAAATTAAGATTATAAAACGGTTAGTGCGTAAAAAAATCTTGTGATTTTATATAATTCTATGATAATTCAACAGACATTATTGTGCCGTAAATCGCGCGACTGGCTGGACCACCGGGCGCGGTGTTGCCACTTCATGCAGCTGGACTTACATCACGTATTAGGGGCCTTATTAGCTATTAATGGCAGGTAGACATGTTACAGCTCACAGTTACTAGAAATGTGATTAATACATCCTGCAAATCACCATTATAATGGGTGGCTCTCATTTTCACGTTACATTAAGATTAATACATGTGAAATTTACATAATTTTAAATACTGTAAATAATTAATTTTTTTTTATTTGACCATCTTTTAATAGCATTTTAAAACCTGCCATTGGAGGTCCAAAGCTCTCATGACAAAATGTGATGGAAAATTGTTTAAATTTATATAGAAAACATGATCGATTGATTGCTCAATACTTCCTCAATAATAAACCTTTCGTACACTGTTTAAATACGTCTAGGCGTACGATTCGGCAACACCGTAATGCTCAGTTGAAACTGGTTTTGAAGTACTTGGCTTTCTGTGGGTGTATAGGTGGGCTACTACCTCTGTAGGTGTATGGTTGGGCGGGTGGGTCATTACCTCTATACGTGTATGGGTGGGCAGGTGGGTCATTACCTCTATACGTGTATGGGTTGGCAGGTGGGTCATTACCTCTATAAGTGTATGGGTGGGCAGGTGGGTCATTACCTCTATAAGTGTATGGGTGGGCGAATGAGTCATTACCACTGTACATGTATGGGTGGGCGGGTGGGTCATTACCTCTTTTTTTGTTATAAAAATGTTTTTTTCTCTTTAGTGCTATAATTTAATAGGCATTAGTTTTGTAGCACTCCAGCTTTGATGAAACTATAAGTTTAAATTAATTACTAGAGGGAATGAGATATTCATAGTTAAATAAGATTTAGCTTGCGGCAGATATGACAAGCTAGTCCTGAACTCTCCTTGTAGTAGTATTGCTACCGACAGTGACCAGACGAGACTGAGTTTAAGGCCAGCTGCTGTCAACCACTGTTATTTGTTCTACTATGTAAATAAATAGAAATAATGTTCATTTATTTTAAAGCATCCTATGATATTTGGTCAGTTACAGCCAACAGTATGTAAAACCCAATATAAAAATACCTTTCCAAGTTATCAAATAACAATTCAAATCAAGATTAACTAATTAAAAATTAGATCGGAATATATGGTAATTTTTAATGTTTACTACATACTTTTAAAAAGTAGAGTGTATAATCTTTGAATGAGATCTAAAAGGCTCTCTACCAAACCTGAATACAACATCTGCTTTTAAAGTTTTTAGAGTAACAACAAAACCTTATTAGAGACCTTATTTATGAGTCATCATCCGGGATAAATAGCTTCCAGGGCTTGTTTCTGTTGACTGAAAATACGCGACCATAAAATGGTGCTCGCAGGAACCATCTTTTACCCGGACATCTGTGACATGTTTTGGGTTAAAAACGTGTGGAAAACACGGCAAACTATTCATAACATATGGAGGGTAAAGGAGGGGTTCAACAGACTCCTGAATGCCGAGCGGACTGGTAAGTAGTCAGCGCAGAAATTATGTGTTCCCCAGTTTGAAGGTTGTTAACTATAAAACTAAGAGGCCTAAGAAAAAACCAATCACACCATTGTTTTCCTAGTTAAATTTTACGTTATGAAATATACATTTTTAAATTGTATTGTAAGTTTTAGTAATTTTCATCCTATTTGGAACAAAAAAAGTACAGAAATATTAACTAGTTTTCACTGTGCATCAACTTTACACTTTATTAATCAAAAACCCGTTAATATGTCACATTTATATTTAGTACGTGGTTGTCAGGAATGTTTTCTTTAAGTTTTATAAATTTAAAATTTTTTAATTTTAAAGAAAATGTTCTTATGGATTTCCTTAAACAACGTTTTCTTGGCTTCTAGAGGTCGTAAAATGAATTACTTTGTCACGTACTAATTCTCATGAAATGTATAGTTACGATATATTACTTTTATATGTGTAAGTAAATATAATGATTTTACATTGAATTAAATCAATTTAAATTGATAAAGTTAAAGCGATTTTAAATTTAATTCATTTTACGACTTGCAAAAGTTAAGAAAACGTTGTTTCGAAAATTGATAAGAACTATTTTTCCTGAAAAGATATTAAATTTATTAAAATTATAGAAAACGTTCCTGTTAATCACATATTGCTGAAACATGCGATACATTTACATTGAATAACAAAAGTGTAAATTCGATGCTTAGTGAAAACTAGTTAACATTTCGGTACTTTTTTGTTCCAGCGAGGATAAAAATTATTACACCTCATAATAAAATTAAAACCGTGCAATTAAACGAAGAAAACAGTGGTGTTCTTGGATTTTTCATAGGTTTCTTAGTTTCTTAACACGCTACGATAAATGCTAGCAACTCATGGGAACTTTTTAATTGTTACGATTTATCATAGCGTGTAAACGGGCCTTAGTAACCAACATACATTTGGACTCAAGTTTTAGAAGAATCTAGTGATTTAATTGTGCTAATTTACGATAGTCGAAAAAAATTGAAAGAAAATAAAGTGAATTTGTAACGTTATACAAAATTGCAGACAATTACAATACTGACAATTTACATAGTTCAAAATAAAATAAAAAAAGCTTATATGTGGTGTCAAAGTGGATCCAAGTCCTGTAAGTAGAGAATGATACATGACACAGCGTGTAAGGCGAGACGAGGAAAGTGTGTCAGCCGACTTATGTATGACGTGTCAGTACGTCAGAGTATCTTGTAAGGAACAATCGGACTCCAATACATGACACAGTATGTAAGGCGAGCGAGGAAAGTGTGTCAGCCGACTTATGACGTGTCAGTACGTCAGAGTGTCTTGTCGTAAGGAACAGCCGGACTCCAATACATGACACAGTGGGTAAGGAGAGACGAGGAGAGTGTGTGAGGTTGATGTGCGTGCGTGTATATATGTAGACTTGCGACGTGTCAATACGTCAGAGAGTCTTGTCGTATGGAAAAACAGGACTCCGATAAGATTGCTGGATAAATCTGCCAACAATCCTTGCCTTATCTATCACTTCCCCACTTGAAATCGACAAATTTGTAATTTTGTTTTCGTCAATTACATAAAATTCCACCTCAGCCTGCAATCCAATTGGCAAAGTAGTTTTTATGCCGATTAGTATTACAACCGTCATCTACTTGTACCATTACATCACACTAAAGGTAACCCCTGAAAGCTTCGTATGCAAACATTGTCCCTTGTGTAAATTTTGTTATTTTTCTTCACACCGCACGTTAACATTGTCAACGTCACCATCCTAAGCCCTCTCATTATTATAGCATGGTGAACGGTATCAAAGGCTCTGATTGGCTGGTAATGGGATATTTATCATCTACCCTATTTTAGCTTTTAGGGTATATAGTATGGTTTGCTGTCAGCTACCATTTGTTAATTATAAAGCTGCTATGTATATTTGGATAAATATCCAAAAGTCATGATTATACATTCTTTGATTACAAAATGTAAAGTGATCTCCTGTAACAAAGCTAAGTCCAATCCATCGAGCCATCTAACACCTGCCTCACTGATTCTTTTTAGGGTGAAAATATAATAAAATCATTTCTTAGTACGTATCTAGAGCTAATAAAAATATTTGTGTCAAGTTTCAAGGTCGAAAGCCCTACACTGTTTTAGAAACTGAGGTCAATCAGCCAATGGCATTTAGCTTTATATTTATTTTGTAGATGACTATATTAATGACAATATAGTGTTATAACAATTTTATGTGTTTATTGCAAGAAAGTATTTCATAGACGTAGTTGAGACCTAACTGTAGAACGGAAGCCGTGTCATCGAGGACTACATGTGTTTGAGGGACTAGCCCTTTGAGCCTACTGAAAGGGTTCTAAGCCCTCGACTGGAAGAATATTTTCTGTTTTTGTAGTCTAACATTTGATTAATGCAGGAATTATTCCGAATAAGGCCTTACCGGAATGGCTTACGGCATCTATTAATATCTGTCAAAACTACTTTTGTGGGGGGGGAGGTCTTTCATTAGTCCACTCGGCTTTTTCATTTGTCTGCGTAATCATCCACATACCATTAACTATTTTTGGAATATTCGACGGCCCCAGATATAATTATGAGTTGAATAACGTTGCTACATTTGGACCCTGCGGAGCTGGAGTTTCCCCCCTTCCCTCTCCTCTGTTCTGTCCTTTGAAAGTGGAAATTAAATTTGAATCGATTCCGATTCATTTACATGTCTTATAATTGGGGATTAATTGAACACTACAACTCGAAGATGATTAATCAAAACTGTGAAAAGATAAATTAATTTACGTACGCCGTTGGTTAACGTAGTCACAAAGACAGTGATTATGTGAGGAATGGGGGAAGTAACAGTTCAACAAGTAGGTTTTTCCAAATATCCCTTATTTCAGACTTTCTCTTTAAAATAAACAAATTGACCTTTGCTATGGGGAATACATTTGTTTGACCCTTATGTAACTTTAAACTTCTTGAAATAAATTAAGACTGATTCTTTTATAACGCTTAAAATCACGGTTTACCCATGGTAAATTTTCATATGTGTTGGAGGGACTAAACAAAAAATATATTTTTTAGGTACGTAGAATTTTCTTCTAAATATGCTACGTGTCGGTTTTAAAATTCGTTCCTTACTTGGAAAAGTCCTAAGTTATATCAAATATATTATGAAAAACTACTGTTTAGAATCTGTGTGTTTTTTTATAACTAACAAATTATAAAGTCATTTTTAACCATTACGTCCTATGGACTTCCTAGAATTTTTTAAAGCAAATACTTCTAAAAAATATTGCTTTTCTAATATTTATCAGATTATGTAGCTAAAACATGCAATTTATTAGTCAAAACTAAAACAGCCCTAAGTTTATTGTGACATAAGATTTACAGATCTAAGCGTATAAGTGCTGTCCTAACTGTCTTATTGTCCTAACTTCGCCCCTTTAATAAAGGAATCATATCATTTCATTTCGTATCATTTCATGAAATTAGTGAAGAAGACTAATATAGTTTTATTGTAGTAAAATTAACAATTTAAAGAAGATCAACTAAATAAAATGTCAATTACACAATAATTTTTTTTCAATATCCGTACGTACCCCTCTAATTTAATCCACATGGTAGCAATGAGGATAAAAAATAGTTGTATTTCTTAATTCTGACGTTTTGTTAGGAATGGAAATTTGTTATCTGTTCATTTTTCCCTTTATTCAGGAAATGTAATCTAGAGAAAATTAGTTTTCTTACTCTCCCAGGATATTTATCAGTGAAGTGTACTGCTACCAAAGGAGTAGTTTTCAAACGAAATCTTTCCCATGAAATTGGAATCATTAGGAAAACGGTCGATTAGCCGGGCCAAGATTGATCATCGGTAGCTAGCAATCGATCATTTAACTCTTTCGATACGCTCGTCAGTTGAAGGGAAAAAACACATTCTGTAATTCAAAAAACACGAAGGGGTGAAGTACGGGGACCCGCCCCGAGTTCCGCCAACCTGGAACCTCTGATGACGCCCTTTCTTCCTCTGTGATCGATCGATTTTTCACTCCAGGATTGCATAGGAAAACGTAAAAAACTAACTGTAAGGGATGATAAATGATGTTTGTTACGTCAGTGTAGTCACGTGACTAGTCAGGTGGAAGCCCTTCCCTCCTCTCATACTAATGTCATCTCAAAGGGGTAACTACCCTAGGGATTGGTCATGGATGGGAAAGTAACGCGCCAACGTTCGCGTAGCTTGAATATTGTACAGCTTACAAGTTACGATTATTGGTATCAAGAGTGTCAAAGAAATTTAAAATTTGTTTTGAAAATTTTTAATTTACCAACGTACGAAACCATTGTTGGGAAGTCGATAGCCCCCCAATCATACAGTCAGTGAGCTAAAACATGCTGTATATTCCAACTGTATAATTCAAGTTTAGTATTGTAATGAGTCATAGTGGACATCATATTATTGTTGAAGGTCCATTCCAGTGGACCATAAGAATCTAAGTTCAAATTAGGATTTTTAAAAATGATTAAATATTCTCTTTTTATAAAAAAAGTCATGGTCCACTAGATAAGTTCTTCAACTATTCAATGCTACTTATAATGTTGTTATACGATTATTGGCCCAAAACCTTGATATGGAAACCTGTGTTTTTGACGTTTTTCGTAGAACGAATCGGCCACCTCAATTTGCCCCAACATGATCAGCAACAATTGTACATCATTCGGTGCTTTAGGAAAACCTTTCTCTATCCCTTTCTATATTTAGCTGTAAATCATTGTCAAAATTATGTATTGTTAATATCTTTGGGGTTATAAAATTCAATAACGTTTTATTCATAGCATTGTTTATATAATTGTAGTACATCTCGGAAACAAATATCATAAACGTGTTTAAAATAATTTGAGAATTCTTTTACCACAGATGTTATATAACAAGCATATCATGGCTAGAAAAAGGGATAACAGAGAATATGTATGTGCTGTGTGTGTAAGAGTGGTAATAGAGAACGATGAGGGCATAAACTGTGATGGTGGGTGTGACCGTTGGTTCCACCGTAATTGTATGAAGATTACAAAAGCTGAGTATACAAAGTTAACAGCAAATAATTCTTTGAAGTGGAAGTGTAGCCGTGCAGATTGTAAGCCCGAAAATCTCTCTACCCTAACTGACCTGTCAAATAAAATGTCACTTATATTGGATAGAATGTCTAACTTGGCAACCAAGGATGAATTCAAGGCAGTCACAGAAGGCATTTCTCAACTGAGTCAAAAGGTCGTAGAGTTAACTGAGAAACTGTCGGATATCGAGCCCCGTTTAACTTCAGCGGAAGAAAGTATTTTTAAAGTTCAGGCCGATGTGCAGAAATTGATGGAAAACCCGCCTATGAACAATGAGGAAGATTTGATAGCTGAGATTTCAGATCGCTCAAGGAGGCTTCACAACGTCATTCTATACAATGTACCTGAAAGCACAAAAACACTCCCTAATGATAAAAAAATTGAAGATCTAAATATTATAACTAAAATATACTCAGCCCTAAAGGTGACGCTACCCAATCAAGTTTCATACTTCAGAATAGGAAAATCTAGAGATAGATGCCGCCCTCTTAAACTTATATTCAAAACTCAGGAAGATGCACTTAACTTATTAAAAAATTTCTCATCTGAAGATATAGCGAAGGCGTATGAAGAGCTGAGTGAGATCTATATTTCTCGTGATAGGACGCAGAAGGAGAGGCATTATCTTAAAGAACTTAGAAAAGAACTTGAAGCTAGAACCAAAGGCGGAGATAACAACTTAACAATTAAATATGTTAATAATATTCCAAAAATTGTCCAGAAGGTCCAAAGAAACTAGTTAACTTGGCCAGGAGATCAAAATGTCTTGAGTGCTTGTTATTTTACTGTGTGTCTATTTATTTATTACTTCTATTTATTATTGTTATTTTTTTTACTATTCTTATTAATGTTATGTTTTTCCTGTTATTTATTACTTCCACTTATTAATGTTATTTATTACTCTTATTTATCCTATTATGTTATTACTTCCATTTATTACTGTTATTATTTCTGTTGTTTATTACTTTTATTTATTATTGTTTGTCCAAATTGTTTTCTTGACTTTATATTATCTTAAACCACATTGAACGTTTACCATCAAAGTTTCTCATAGTAGTTGGTTATATAATATTATACGTTATTTATAAGTATCAAATTGTAAATGGTTATTACCGTTAAATAAATAAATAAATAAACAAATAAAAATCATTTCTTAAAGTGATTTGAAATGGTTGATACGTGATAATTTCCATATTGACGCAGACTTCAATATTTTTCATCTGGAAAAAAATTATAAACCTATAAAGTTGCAAACATAAACTTTATATATTGATTTCCAATATACATTGTATTCAAAACCTACAGTATCGTATCCAGGAAGTTACTATGGAGGGGCCCAAACAGCAAGGGAAGGGTGGTAGAGGCCTCCCTTGGAGACATTTGGATTATAAATGTTTGAAAATGGCTTCAGACTTTATAGCCGAAATCTAACATTAAAAAAAAAAAAAAAACTATGTGATGTGTAGCTATTTAAAATAAATCAGTAATGAACACCATCACAAAAAATACATACCATCAAGAAGGTACTGGACCTCCATCCGCAAGGCAAACTGGAGAAATAACTACGCAACACACATATATGTTCCAATGATCTGTTTCCGTTGTTTATGGCACAACGGTAAAACCCATCGAGCTAAACTTTGTTTTACCATTGATTTTATTTTACCTCGCAGGATTTCAACACACAAATTGTTGAATCCCGCCCATACGCGTACAGTGGTATTGACCAACCCACCCGCCCATACACATACAGTGGTATTGACCCACCCGCCCGCCGATACACGTACAGTGGTATTGACCCACCCACCCGCCGATACACGTACAGTGGCATTGACCCACCCGTCCGCCCATACACGTACAGTGGCATTGACCCACCCACCCGCTCATAAACGTACAGTGGTATTGACCCACCCGCCCGCCCATACACGTACAGTGGTATTGACCCACCCGCCCGCCGATACACGTACAGTGGCATTGACCCACCCGGCCGCCCATACACGTACAGTGGTATTGACCAACCCGTCCGCCCATACACGTACAGTGGTATTGACCCACCCGCCCGCTCATAAACGTACAGTGGTATTGACCCACCCGCCCGCCGATACACGTACAGTGGCATTGACCCACCCGCCCGCCCATACACGTACAGTATGAACCTGCATTGAATTCATTAGTGCTAACCTTTGGCTATCAAGAGCCCCCAATTTAAATTATAAATCATAAGAGGATCATACATTCTAAAACTGCCTCGTCAGATTGAAACTGCCTTCCTAATTTAATCCATGATATAACAGGATACAGTTTTATCCAATTTGTATGTTTAACAAAGAGACAAATAGATTGTCACATTTTCAGTACATATACATTGTTAATAAATACAATATATAATATAATTTTTGTAAAATTTTTACCGTGATTCCTAAACCTAGTAAAGTGTTTTTCTATGTATCTTTTCTATCGATTAGTAATGTTCATAGTCAAGAAGACTTTGTGATAACTATTTACAACTGTTTAGTACTCGTACAGGTGTTCTGGCTGTTAGGAAGTCACCAACAGTTTGATCAATTATTGTTTAACATCGTCAAAAAATGTTACTGCATTATTTAGGACATTTTTTTAATGATATTCATTACATAAACAAATTCGTCGCATGAAAACATGTCAACAGTATGTGAACAATATTTTTATAAAAAGAGAACAAATAATTAATTTATAACATTGTTATACTATACTGTTATTATATACCTTACAAAGTACGGCAAACAGCTGAGTATAAGTCAGAGTGCCTTCTACTTTAGAGACGCAGCCTAATGTACGCGAGTGTATTGCCAGTGTAGCATATAGAATCTCGCCATTTACAACTTTTATTATGTTTAATAAATAACCAATGTTTACTACTAATATTGCGTATAATTTTTGATAACCAAACTGTTGACTGAACAAACTATTCTTAGTTCCTTTATAAGATGATACTAAAACATCTTATAAAGGAAGTACAGAAAAAGTACAGAAAAAATACAATTTACAGTTTTTATATTTAAATATATTACCGAAAATTTATGTTATTTTATCTTTTTTAATTGTTGTCTGTACTGCATGGTTCAAACACGAGAATATTCAAGCGAGTCCGTCGGTATCACTAGCATTGTTCACTTTCTCAATACAAAAAAATCCTAGCATTGTTCACTTTCTCGATAAAAAAAAAAAAAATTTACACATTTGCTGCTATCTAACAGTACTAATAAGCACTCGTTCTAGTTTTCAGATCTACTATGGTCTACATCTAAAAACTAAAATCATTGACTATGGAAACAAATATACAGTTCAAGGCAATTCATTTGCCGTAGACATGGGCTTATGCTGCTACCTAACGGTGAATGGTTTCAAATAAGTGCTCGGAAGACTTTTTGGCGTACAATTACAATACAATACAAATATCTTTATTCATATACTTTGAGTACAGAAAGGCGTCAATAGTAAAATGTAAAGTGTAGTGTTAAGATGTTAAGATGTCCCTCTGTTCAGCTCCAAGAATTCTTCTAGAGTGTATATGGGACGTTCCAGGAGCCATTTGGTCACTGCTACCTTCAGGGGTTTTTCAAAAAGTCTCTTCAAGTCGTCTGGTGAAGAATTGAAATAGACTGCTCCTTTATAAGATGGTTTTTTTCATATAGGTGAAGATGGTGTTGGGGAGCACGAAGTTGTTTCTGTTTCGTGTCCCGTACTGGTAGTGATCTGTATGTCGAGTTTGGCCTGTCGTAACTGCAAACAGTATTGTCTCAAGGATATACATTGCTATGACTGTCAGGATTTTCAGCTCTGTGAAGACTGTTCAGCTCTGTGAAGACTGTTCTGCAGCTATACCTGTGTTGCAATCCTGATATGGTTCTGATTGCTCTTTTTTGCAGTACTAGCACTCTTTGTAGATTTGTTGCTGTTGTACCGCCCCAAGTCAATTCAATTCAATTCAATTCAAAATATCTTTATTCACAAATATATACACAGAGTACATTGAATAGTGTCAGCGATTGATGCAATTTATACATAAGAAGTAGCAAGTAACATCACATTAGAATAAAGTATGTACAGTACTAATTTGAGACAATGAACCTCATAAACTACATTCAAGGCATAAAGTTATAATCATAAGTAGTGTATTATTTCGTATTTTCAAATACCTCATCTGTTGAATAGGGAGCAATTTCAATAAGGTAGTTTATAAGTTTCTTTTTAAATTGGTTGTTACATTCTTCATTTTTTAATGAATTTGGGAGCATTCTCAAAAATCTTAGCCCGGTTGAGCTCGTTTTTTTTTCTTTGCAAGCTCTAGATTGTGCCGTCGAGTCTCCACAAAGGCCCCTCTCCTTGTATTATAACCGTGCTTATCATTCAGTAATTTTTCAGGCATGTATTCTTTTACAAACATAATTGTCTGTAAAATATAAATTCCAAAAACCGTCAATATACCTAAGTTTTTAAAGTGAATTTTAACCGAATCTTTCTCTTTCATTCGTAAAATGATCCTAATTGCTCTTTTTTGCAGAATAAGAATTTTTAATAGGTTTTTTTTCGAAGTTGAACCGTATAGGGATATTCCGTAGGATATATGCGAGTGAATGTAAGAAAAATATATAGACTTAAGCGTAGATGTATTGCATAAATATGACATTTTCTTAATAGCATATAACCCATAGTTTATTTTTCCACAAATATTTTCCACGTGCCTATCCCAAGTTAGGTATTGGTCCAAAGTTAAGCCCAGAAATGATATTTCGTTTGTTTGCTTTATTTCTTTGTCATTAATTAAAATATTCGGTTCAATTTTTTGTTTGTTTTGTTTAGTTGAAAAAGCTATAAAGTTTGTTTTCTCTAAGTTTAGTTGTAAATTATGTGAATTAAGAAATTGTTGGATACTGGAGAGATCAAGATAAGACTTCAATTCAATATCTTCTAATGAGTTCCCAGATATTTTTAAACTTGCGTCATCTGCATAAAGACACATATTTTCCTTGGGAACAAGTGACATAGAACGTGGAAAGTCGTTAACATAGCATAAGAATAACAATGGGCCCAGGATGGACCCTTGTGGGACACCGAAGCAGCACAGTTTCATCATTGATCGAGTACTTAACAGCCACTGGGACTTGACATGAGAAATTTCTACATATTGGCGTCTGTTTAGAAGGTATGATCTGAACCATAACCATTCTGACCCGTTTACTCCCAAATCTTTTAATTTATTGAGGAGTATTTCATGGTGAACCCTATCAAATGCTTTTGACATATCCATTGATATGCCAACTACCTTTTCATGATTGTCTACCGATTCCACTACCGACTCAATAAACTGGGTTGCTGCCGTGATAGTCACTAGTCCGTACCTCATGTGGGATTCAAAGAGTGCGTAGTGTGCTATTTTTGCAGTTTGCAGGTCCCTGATTTGTTTAGTCCTCCTGATGATGAAAAGGCTGGAACTGAGTTTAAGGCAGAGTTTGTCAACATGTGGCTTCCATGATAGATTGTTATCCACTGTTATTCCAAGGCATTTTGCAGAAAATGTTGTATCTAGATCTGGCAGTCCATGGAGGTTGTTTGCTGTTGCTATGAAAATGAGCTGTTGTGTCTTTGCTTGGTTTAATACTAAGTCATTTACCTGATAGTACTGTTTTGCCATCTCCAATGCTACAAATGAGTCAATGTCTAATTGGTCTTCATTTTGGTTGCTTAGAATAAGTGCTGTGTCATCTGCATACATCACTGACTCACAGTAGTTTTGAAGGTATCGTGGGAACTGGGAAGTCATTTGTTGACAGTATATACAGTATCGGTCCGAGCACAGAGCCTTGTGGTACCCTCTCTTTATGGACGCCGGTTTAGATTTAACTTTGGTAGTATTGTTTTTCTTTTTGAAAGTGACTTCCACAAGTTGCTGTCTGTTGCTCAGGTAGCTTTTAAACCAGTCTGCCTCTTTTCCGGTCACTCCTAGTTTTCCTAATTTTTCTATTATTAAGTTGTGATTTAGGCAGTCAAAAACCTCACTAAAGTCCAACAATAGACTTGTAGCAAGGCCTCCACCTTCCAGCTTATCAATAATAAATTCAACTACCTGAGTTCAACTACCTGAGCTATTGCTGTTGTAGTGGACCTTCCCTTGGTAAATCCATGATAGCTTGAAGTCAGAAGATGATTGTGATTCATATAGTCAAGTAGTCTTTTAAGAGCAACTTTTTCCAGGATTTTGGAGAAAGTGAGATGGGTCTGTAGCTGCTAGCTTCATTAATTTGTCCACTTTTATATTTTGGGTAAACTTTAGCTACTTTAAGACCATCTGGAAAAGTACCCTGTGCAAATGACTTGTTTATAATGTTAACAATAGGTGCCATGATTTCTTTTTTATAGCACTTGACCAGTTTTGGTGATATGTCATCTTCTCCTGCAGATGTTTTGGGTTTCAGGAAATCTATTATGTTGCTTACTTCAGTGTGATAGGTCATATGGAAGATTGAGTTTTCATGATTTATATCTTTTTGAGACTCAGTGCAAGGTAGAACTGGTTGTGGAATGGGTGCATTTTCTACCAAACTTCTATCCACTGTGGTTACTAAAACTTGTTCAGGTGGTCAGCGATTTTGGAAGGGCAGCTAGTATTTTTACCCTCTATATTCAGGCTTAGTTGTACATCATTTTGGGTTTTACTTTTTCTTTCTTCATTCCAGATTGTTTTGGATTTGTTTTCAGCCTCTGCTATGCGCAGTGTGGTGTGTTGTTTTCGGAGCATTTTGAGTTTTAGATCATATGCCCTCTTCCTGTTTGCTGTCTCCATTTTATCTTCTGGTCGTCCTAAAATAATTTCCCTATTAAGAGCACTGAGATATGAATGTTTTAGCTTGGCGCATTCAGCATCCCACATACTCTTGGAGGGTGTTCCTCTTCGTCTAATTGTTTTGTACGGAAAGGCTAGGTTTAGAGCAGTTTGGAAAATAACATTAAATTTCTGATAAGTGGCGTCAGTTCTGTTTTCATTCTTTACCTGTGCCCAGTTTTGTGTTTTCAGTATGAGTCCAAGATGTTCCATTGTCTGCTTGCTGAAATGTGTCCCTTGGTATCCATGGATGGTTGAGGTATTATACCCTAGCCTTCTCAGCTCAAGCTTTTCAAATTGTTTGGAAACTGGGATTTTATGTTGATCTTGATTTATCTGCAGATTGGTGATCCCGTTTAGGCAGATTAAGATTGACTCATCGCTTTCTGGGTTGCTAGTTGTTATGCCTTGTTCGTGCAAGGTTGAGAGAAAATCTGCAACGCCACTTGTGCATCGTTTTGAGTGACTAAGTACTTGAGTAATTTATGTTACTTCCAGGATGTTGAAGTACTTTAGATCATAGGAGGTCCTGTTTATGTAGGGCATTTCTACATAAACAGAACCCAGCAGAGCTTCTGAGGCCCCAGCAAGTGTACAAGCAAACAGAATTTCTTCTGCATATAACATTAATGCTTCATCCACAATTACCTCTCTCTCTCTCTCTCAAGTAATCTGTGGAGTTTATAATGAAAGAATAAACTGTTCAGCATGAGTCCCTTATCTCAATTAGCTCAGCTATTAGTTTCTTCAGCGTGTGCTAGAGAGAGGTTTACTTATTTTCATTTGTTCTTAAGACAAAAAATGATTGTCAAGATATGAACGAATATGAATTTCGAATGAGTGTGATGTAGTCTTTGTTACAAACTAAGACCAACTATTCCTTAGAAAGTGCCATTAATTAATAGCCCAATGACAAATGATGAAGAGAGATAGAGAGAGGAAACTGCTGGCGCTACCTGTGAAAATCGAACATGAACTATTTTTACACCGAATAAGAAATCCGGCTATTTGGGACTCGTATGAGTGGACAGTCCTCTTGTTTCTATAGTCAATACTTCTATAGTGCTAAGCTAATAGTGCACTAAATAGTCGTCCGAGCGATTATTTGAAACCATCACCGTTAGATAGGAGCACAAGCGTGTGTCTACAGCAAATTCATTGTTTTGGTCAGCCTTTATGTTTTTATGTTTAATGGTTTCATCAAATACGGCTCTAGATTTCTGATGAGGCCTACTGATAACTGATAAAATCCTAAAAAGGAAGTACAGGAAAAAATGCTCGAGATTATTTTTATTATTTTTCAACAGATATTTTAAAATGATAGCCATACAAACAAAATCAATGTTTTGTCTGTAAATATTGGAAATTCGAGCTAATTTTTATCGCGAGCGTTGTCCGGTTTCTCGATAGGAATGGTAATATTTTGACGATTTTGTTTTACGTAGCGTCAATTAATTAATTAATTTCAGTTATATATTTTTGGTCGATACAAACTAAATGTATTTTTAAATAAAATATAATTGTATGATATTTATCAAAACCTTACACAATACCAGTTAAAATAACATCTGTATCTAAGTTCAAACAATTTAGTTTAGTTTCAACTAAAAACAAATCACGGCCTTTTACAGGAACGTTCAAGTTTTGGTCAATTGTGGTTGTCAGGAATAATTTGAGAATACTAGTATTAATCCTGTATATATTCGATTGCCATTTTTATTATTGTTAAATTTGAACATCCAAGCTGTTTATTTTACTTAGAATAATTGTTTGTAATTAAATTTAACTGCATGTGTAATTAATTAAATATGCTCACATATGTACGGTGTACAGGTGGCATATATATTGTTACACGTAACAAAACTAACCATGAAATGTGACACTTTTCTCTCTAAATTGACCTTAGAGAGAAAAGTTTTACTCCAATACAAGTACCACACAAGGGTTATGAAAGGTCTAACTTCAGAATAGGAACAACCTAATTTTACGTACGGTAGTTATTTCCCAAATTCATATTCTTTTTTATTAAAGAGAGTTTACATAATCCCGTGATTTTTGTATACATGGGATTATGTATACAACAAATTGTCATCACACTTAACTCCAAACTGTCCACACACCCGCCCATACACGTACAATTGTACTGGCCCACCCACCCGCCTTAGAAAGTGAACAAAAACTTGAAAAAACGTGAAATACCATAAACGTATAGTGGTACTGACCCACCCACCCGCCCATACACGTACAGTGGTACTGACCCACCCACCCGCCCATACCCTTACAATGGTACTGGCTCACCCACCCGCCCATACACGTACAATGGTACTGGCCCACCCGTCCAACCATACACGTACAGAGGTATTGGCCCACCCACCCACCTATACACGTACAGTGGTACTTACGTAATATTGACAAAGAAGCGAAGGAATTTTCTGTTAAGATACGACATAATTTGATAAAATCTTATACTGTGGTGGAAGTGTGTGAAAATAACTGAGTCTAAATTTAGGGGATGGAGGAGTACAACTGCAAGGGTGCGAACCTACATTTTATTTGGAGGGTGGGGAGAGGAATCGAATGTACAGTACATCAAACAACGATCTATATAAACATTTTTGTTTATAGGCCTATAGATCGTTGATATCAACAGCCACAAGCGAAAAATGTAACTAAACAGTCCTCAGTGTACACTTGTTATAGGAAGTTCATGATACTGTAATAATATAGACAGGACCATCAACTTAACTGATGAAAGGAATAATACATTGAACAGCATGATGTCTGAACCGCGTATCCAAGAAACAAAGAAGCTGTTCATTGTTTGGAAGCTGACGCTGAAACTCATCAAGAATACAAATGAAAATTCAGTTAAACTTCGAGGAGTGAAAACGAAAAAATTGCGTAGAAGAAAGAAGGTGATACCCCATAGGGAAGTCGATACAATTTAGGGTATATATGCTGTTCTGGACTCAGCAAAAATTCTGTAACAGAAAAAAAAAGATTTCTTTCTTCTCTGTGAATAAGTTGAATTTTGAACTATAGTATTATTTTTCTGTGTCCATTATAGATTGATAACCTTTTGATATATTGTAATTTTAATTTTTTTTAAATCGTTTTGAAGAAAATACGACTTTCAATTGGTAAATTTAATTTTATAATTAATTGTGCAGTTGTTTAAGGTTTTTGGTACTGAAATATTTGACTTTCTTAGATACGTAGTTTCAATTTAATGTAGGTTAAGGTTTTGTTTTTTAAGATCAAAATCTCACTGAGAAATGTGTTGTCAACCCTAAGCTTAGTTAAAGAAACTTTAAACGGTTCAAGAAGGTTTTAATGATTCAAAATGAAAAGTTTCGGATCTCCACGGAATCGCATTTTTACCTTTTCTATTCTAATCAAGAAATGAAATGTAGGTTTGTTTGTCGTTTTTCTTTGTCAATACTCAATTATGTTTACTTATCTGAAATGCTTGGACAACAAAGTAATTCGTGGGAAACATACTTTAAACCAGTTTTATTGCAATGGCATCATTACTCTTGCCAATAACTTTACACCATAAAATGAGGGTATTTTTATAGTTCCCGCGGTGTTTAATCGTCCCGGCCTTTATTACGTTTCACCGATAGATGAAGTGAACCCTTTACACCTTTATGGCGTGGCGGTCAATAGTATATAACATAATAAAGAAATAACGTAGAGTGAACATGGAACTAATCGAGTTGTGCGCATTTTACGACTTGCGCGCGCGCAAAAAGACACGACTGTGATGAGGCGATTTAGATGCAGCCGGCTAGAACCATAGGTTATCGGAAAGTAAGACATTTCTCGGCAAACCCCATAAACAGTGTGACCAGCCTATGTTCACAAGTGACAAAAAATATCCCTCGATGGGTATTCAACGCGCGTGGTTCACTTGCATGGATCTTGCCGCATTTCCTGACTAATTCTCTGGAACCGGCTCCTGGCTGCTGGTGACAGAGCGTCTTTATGGCCAGTAAAAAACTGCTCGATCTTAAATGAGCCTGTATATATTGATTAATTATGGTTTCTTTGTCTTAATTGCAAACATTTTGTCAGATAACTCTCATAATGAATGTTTCTATTTATCTCGTAAGTATATTTTCTCATAAACAGAGTACTTCATTAACTATAACCAGTTTATAGAATGTGAATCATGTTATGTAACGTGCTTGGTATAATAGTTATACCTCAGAATAATATTATGTGGTTATACAGTCGGTCTGAGTTAGTACTCATACTGCAAACTATTCTCTTTAAACACATTTTATCTTCTTATATTGCTAACTTTACCATCGCAAATAAAATGAAATAGGGTTGGCATCTCGTGTGATTAGTAAATATTGATCATTAGTACTTAAGTGCACGGTATACATTACTGTACTTCAGAGTTGAGTGTCCTAAGAAGACGCAACACTATAACGTGAATGTGTTGTTTATAGCCTGAAAACGTTGTACGGCGTTTCCCTGCTTATGCCAAATATCTACTCGTATATAATGTATTGAATTTCGCAAAGGCAAATCGGTCCAAGCGTTATACTTCACCTACAGCTTTCGGAAATGGCTTTTTGTGTGTTTTATGCTGTGGTAATATGTATTAAATATTCCAGCTGTTAATAATAGAAATGCAATATTCCAGCTGTTTATGTTTTACTAGCTGACCCGGCGAACTTCGTACCACCTAACAATGAATCTGATAATGTGTTTATGTTAACATTTTGTGATGTAATAGCTTATGATGAAATTATTTTCAAGCACGTTTACATTATTATTTAATAATACATTAATATAGGCTACAATATAATTTAAATAACTCATAGTTATTAAATATAGTATTTATAAAAAAAAAAAAAAAAAAAATAAACAAACATACATCATTCAATATAGTCAATAAAGTTAATTTATTTATCAGTTGTGTTAGCATTATTCTTTAATGTTGAAGCCTTTATGGACATTAAGACCTTCATGGTTAAACTTTTAATTGTGAAGCACTTTGTGATAAACGACATTTTTAGTTTTTTTCTGAGGCGCAAGTACAAACAAATCGGATGGTTTGCCGACTCGTGAACATGCCACGTATAGTTGGCCGTGTGAAAAACACGCATTTTCTAGGTTCAATCCACAAACACTCAAAGATTGACCTTGTGCCTTATTTATGGTCATGGCAAATGCAAGACGAATTGGAAATTGTATTCTTTTAAATTCAAAGGGCATATCTGTAGGGATCATAGGAATCCTTGGAATTAGAACTTCCTCGCCTTTGTACTTTCCTTTTAGTATCTTTCCGTGAATTACATTGGTCATTAATTTTGTTATTACTAAACGTGTCCCATTGCATAGTTTCGGTTGGTTTAGATTTCTTAGTAAAATGACGACTGAGCCAACTTTCAATTGTAAGTTGTGTGGCGGTAAACCGGACACGTCCAAGGAATTTAGAAATTCGGTTGGATAATTTGTGGCCTCGTCTTCATTCGATACACAGTCAATTGATTTAAATGAATGGATATTTCCAACAATTTGATTCTGTATAATGATGTTTAGAGTGTCTACATCAGTGTTTTTAGCTGCCAAAATTACTCGCTCGCTCAACCAATCGTTGAGTGGTGATCAAAAATTGTCGGGGCATTGTTATAAGAGTATCACCCCGTAATAAAAAGTATAAATAAACATTTAACTAAAAACATTTAACAAAATTACACTTGACAACAAATATTCGTAAAAAACAAATGGAATAGAAACCTATTTGATAGCTCTCATTTGTTATGCATAGATTTGTTTTTAAAAATTAGGTTATCATTACAACAGCTGTTTCCTTAATTTAATTTAATCAAGAAATGACAAACATGGCATGGTAAACAAAATAAAACATTCTTCAATAATATTAACATGTAAACTGCAAAGGGCCATAGGACGCTTCTCTTAAGGCTTTTTGAAACGGAAACAGGCTATTATGTTACTCTAGTACCTAAGGAATATCCCTGTAAATTTTCATGCCAATTGGTTCAGTAGTTTTCTAGTTATAAACGCTGTAACTAACACAACTTTCTTTTATGTATATAGATAGATACCCAAATTAACAATGAACAAGGCCAAACTTAAAGAAGCTTATCTTCAACTGAACAAACCAGTGGACATGGGCTGAACACATGGGCAACTTTATGTTTGAGTTTTAGAAAACTAATAATAATTCAATATTATACATGAAATATTTAACAGGAACATTTATATTTTATTTATTTAGGAGCTTTGCCCTTACAAGCCACTAGTAATATTTAATGTCGTAAGGCGAATCAGTTGCGTCAAAATTCCAAGCACTACAATCCACCTACAGCCTTCGAAAATGGCTCATTTTAAAGCTCTGATATTTTAGATGGCGGGAAAAATAAAAGTTTTGCAATTCGCCTTTAGGGATCCACTCAATTGGCCTTTAAAGTTCTCATGTTAATCTTACGTGAATAAGGTTTCTAACTTTTGTTTTGATTTAATGGGCCCAGCCCAGCCAATATGAAAAATTAAATATTCCAGATGTTAATGTTTTATTCTCCAATTAACAAGGCACAAGGCCAAACCTTTTTTTAGAAGTTGGTATTTACGTGAACAAAACAGTGTTTACACATGGGCAACTTTATGTTACATTTAGTAGGTAGGACAAAATCCCCGGACGGAATTAAATTATTGAAAAGACAGTCGACCGAAGAAACGAAACAGACAAAATCTTAGACAAAAAATATACTTTACAGAGAAGTTTTAAGATAACAATAATTATTCATTATTCATCTCTAAGACGCCGATCGTAGAGATATGGGCGAATATGAGGAGTGAACGAGTGTGATGAGTGTAGATGAATGAGTGTGATGAGTGTAGATGAACGAGTGTGATGAGTGTAGATGAACGAGTGTGATGAGTGTAGATGAACGAGTGTGATGAGTGTAGATGAACGAGTGTGATGAGTGTAGATGAACGAGTGTGATGAGTGTAGATGAACGAGTGTGATGAGTGTAGATGAACGAGTGTGATGAGTGTAGATGAACGAGTGTGATGAGTGTAGATGAACGAGTGTGATGAGTGTAGATGAACGAGTGTGATGAGTGTAGATGAACGAGTGTGATGAGTGTAGATGAACGAGTGTGATGAGTGTAGATGAACGAGTGTGCTGAGTGTAGATGAACGAGTGTGATGAGTGTAGATGAACGAGTGTGATGAGTGTAGATGAACGAGTGTGATGAGTGTAGATGAACGAGTGTGATGAGTGTAGATGAACGAGTGTGATGAGTGTAGATGAACGAGTGTGATGAGTGTAGATGAACGAGTGTGATGAGTGTAGATGAACGAGTGTGATGAGTGTAGATGAACGAGTGTGATGAGTGAAGATGAACGAGTGTGATGAGTGTAGATGAACGAGTGTGATGAGTGTAGATGAACGAGTGTGATGAGTGTAGATGAACGAGTTATTATACCTGATTAATCTGTATAATGATGATGAGTTTTACAAAACTATTAATACTTAAATATCATACATTAAATATTTAATAGCAACATTTTATTTTATTAATTTAGGGGCTTTTGCCCCTACAAGCCACTAGTTTTGATTAATTTAGAATCAGGCCGGCAGTACACGGTCAGACTTCACCGGTCCCGCGAAACGAGAGTGGTTTTGAAGAATGGAAAATAATCGTTATTTTGAATTGAATATTTTGAATTTTGAACACTGCTTTATTTGAAATGTTTAGTGGCGGAACATCGGGAAACATACTTTGAGTGAAGTTAGAGCAGCCACTCTGTAAGGTTGTAATGTTGGTTCCTACTTACAATATTAGACTCAGACAAATTTACTGAATTCGTACACGACCATTTACTCTTATCTTGATATTATTTAATTGTCGACCGTCAGTTCTGATAGGTCATATTACAGTAATGACTTCACTTAAAGTAGTCGTACTTACCAGTTTCTTGTTTTTAAATCAGTAAACAATAACTTGCAAAGTTAAAGTTAATCTTTGAAATAACGCTATGGCTGAAAAAATCATTATCTATCACTTGACTATTATAGTATTGAGTGTTAATAAGTAAGTACTACTCGAGTACTACAGAAAGATCGGTCGAAAATAAAATGTAGACATTTTCAAGCATACATTTTATTTAAAGTAGCAAAATGAACTAAAAGAATGAGCCACAACAAATGTGCGATTGTGAGAGAATGGTAATCAAACTGATAGTTCCTTCAAAAAGATAGATCACCAGTGTCTATCAAATCAAAAACATCTTTCGTTAGAAAAACAGTTACACAACTGCATAATAGCGACACAATTTTCTTTTTTGTTTAGTACACAAAATGAATTAAAAAAATAAGCAAACAATGCAATAACTGCCTAACTAATTATATACGAACTCTAATACCTAACAATAGTATAAGAGAACAATTGTTAAATAGAGAAAAATATTTTTACATAAATTTGAGTGTATAAAATTTACATTGATGGATATGTTAATATTTTATTAGATTTAAAAAGATTTTTACAAGGATAAAGATTTGTTATCTTAAAATGGTTCTAATTGTTTATTTATTTATTTATTTATTTTGTAGTCTGAACAAAATTTAGTCCTTGTATATTCATGACCCCAAACCACAGCAGCATGGATAAACGTTAGGAATGGAAAAATCAAACCATAATATGCTGTAAGTAAAACATCTGAATTCGAGAATTTAGACAAGCAAGACAAAGCAAAAATACCAGAAGACATTTTTTTACAAACAGAATCTACATGGACGTTAAAATTCAAACGTTTGTCAATATTTGGAAATGACAAATACTATGTCTTATTATGGTGTCTATAAAATAATCACCAAAATAATCCCTCACTTATTTTGCTCTACCACGGGGGCTTATTCCAAAATATGAACAAATATGAGTTTTTGAGAGAATGGTAATCGAACATATAGTTCCTTCCAAAATATAGAACACCAGTGTCTATCAAATCAAATCTTTGAAGTGGGTTTGCGTACCTTCAAAACTGATACCATCTCTTTGGCGAACAAAAATAACGTTTCAATGTACGTGTAATGTTTTAAATATTATGGCAATAAAATCGAAAATATGTGTATCGAACTTCTTTGGATATACTTATTGGCGGAAAAATACATGTTGGCCAAGATTCCAAAAAAACAATCGACTGCGTAGACGACAGTACGTCTACACATGTTATGGTGGATACTCTATTTTCCTTGTTATAAGTTGCATCTTGCATTCAAGTAAAATGCGTCCTTAGTTTTGTTGATAGTTTGAAAGCATCATCTGCAACCACAAAAACTGTTGTGGATTTTTTCCACAAAATACCCTCCTACTTATGGATTTATGCATCGTATGTGCTTGCAATCCAAAGCATCTACAAAGTTTGGAAAATTTGTTATTTGTGTGTGTATTTTTTTCCAGATATTAGCAATATTTTGCTTCTTGTTTACTGTAAGAACTGGCATTTACTCATTGCTTAAATGTGTCCAAATGTTCCTCTACTGTTTCTAAAATGGTAGACATTCAACAACAAAATTCACACTGAAAGCTTGTAAAAGAAGTTCTAGTAGATAAGTACTTGAACGAAATAGCAAGTAGAAGAAATAAATCCCAACCACTATTACTAGTCACAATAATTAAATATTCTCAACATTTAACTACGGACTTTTAGTCAATATTGCCAATAAAGATATAAAGAACAAGTGATGTCATATTCGAGACTAATTTATGAAAACTATATGTTTATATAAAATCCAAATACTACTGAATCACTCATTACTATATCTAAAAAATACTAAACTTCCGAGACTGAAATTAGTACTTCTGGTTTTATGTTGTAGTGTAGGGTGCAAATAAGAAGGGATTTTCAAATATTCTTCGTGGTTCAAAATGGCAGCATTTTTAGTATGGACATTTTGAAATGTCAAAAACAGTGTTTTACTATTTTGCCTGTAGCGGCTAAAGGAATGGTCTTATTGAAAAAATTTTTGGCATCAGATTTGAGACTATCTATAATTTTGCTCCTATTACTTTTTGCTTTATCTCACCTCCTTCGCCCTTAAAGTAGAGCTACAGTTTGTGTATTAAGCTCAGTACAGATACTTTACGCAATCTAAAATTATACTTACAAGGCTTTCTCAATAAAAAACACTCATAAATCTAATAGAAAAAACTCTCAATTAATCATTTAAAAAAAGAAAAGCGTGAAAAATTACAGCAACCCTATATCGTAAAGAACGTGTAAACATGATGAGAAACCAATTATTAAGGCGCAGTTGTCCTTTAAGGACCTAAATTAGGTCCTCTAAAAATAGACTTGTAGATTTTTCTAGAATATAAGTCTTTGTTATCTTACTTAATTACTACCGTGGCTCTTGATACCCAAGACAGTACTTTGCTTTTCCAAAACACTGCCTCCAGATATCCCGGTCCATTGCCTTCCCTCCTCTTTTTCCCAGTCTTCTCATATTTTTTCTAACCTGGTCTCGCCATCTGTACGTGTATGGGTGGGTGGGAGGGTCTTCAGAACCGAACTTGTACGGATGGGTGGGAAGGTTTTTAGAATCGTACGTGCACTGGCAGATGGGAGAGTCCTTACTCTATACGTGTATGGACCACAAATAATATTATGTAAAATGTACAAGTGAACTATGTAGGCTAGCTGATCAGAATTACCGCCAAGTGTTCAATATTATATAACCCCCCAAATTCTCTGACCACATACAATAGCACTGGTCTTATAGTGGTTTTATGGGATGATAGTCTAGAGCCTAACATTTTGTGACTTGCCGAGAAACTCTTATATGCTGTATTTATTCTTTGTTATATCTCTATATTTTCTTTGTTATCGCATGTCAGCGATTATATATAGTTCTATGTAGTTTTTCATTATTTAGTTGATTAGCCCTGCCACATCCCATAATCTTTGTTTTAACTTAATTTATTTTTAAACCCACTTTTTATGTGTGATTTATGAGTTTAGAAACTAACTCTTTCAGTTCCTCTTCATTCTTTTCGAACACTGCAACATCGTCCGCAAATGCCAATACATTTATGTTGATCCCTATTATAATTCCCGCGTCTGTTTCTTACAGTACACCTAAAACTAACTAAAACTAAATTAAACATCAATAGGAACAAACCATTTCCATATTTTACACCCGTATAATTCTGAGAATTCTTCATTACCCTTAAACTTAACTTTATATCTAGATCCTGGTATACTTGATTTTGACAAGGTTATTAATTTTTGTGGTATTCCATACTTTTCGATTAACTTTCAGAATGTTCTTCTACTGATCGAGTTATATGCTTCGGACAAATCCACAAAAAGGCACAGAAATGATTTATTGAATTTGTAGATAATATTTGATAATTGCCTACTTTAGTATAAATATTTAGTCCGTTGTTGATTTATCTCCCACTTGTGAAGACTACTTGTAACACGTCTTGTTGATTCCCTATAATGTTTGTTGTATCAATATACAACAGTCTTTTTTGTACAATCTTTGATAGCACTTTGTAAATGCAGTTGAGAAAAGGTGTACCTCTATAGTTGGTGCACTCTTTTTTTGTTACCCTTTTTATGAATAGGAATGATAGTTCCATTCGTTTTGAATCTCTTCTTTGTTCTAGATATCGAGTATAAGTTTGTGATTATTCTTCGATAATTTCGCACTTCCGGCCATGATGGAGTTCTCTCCTGCAACTTTATTACTTTTTAATTCTTTGACCGCACATTCTACTCTTGTACTGTTGAATCTGGGACCATTGGTTCTACATTTTTATAAATTTTTCCATTTACTCTTCTTTTAATGTTTGTGCATTCAGAAGATCTTTGAAATACTCGTGCCATACTTATAGATCTTCTTTGTTCTGCAACACTAGATCCGCTCATCTGTTTTTTATTGCGTCAGGTTGTATGCCTTTCTGAAAAATCTTATTGCCCGATAAAAGTATCTGCTGTTGTTTACTGTCCTATCTTGTTCTGCTTTGTCTAAGGCTTTGTTTACCGATTCCCTCTTTTTCTGTATATGTACTTTTACAGTATCTCTGGAGTTTTTTATTTTTTGTCTCTAACTACTTCCTGTTTATTAGTAAGCCAATTTTCTTTTGCGATATTATTCTTTTCTTTGTGATACTTTTGTTATGCATTCATCGTCAAACCACGTTTTTTTGTTCTTTTTTGTAGGTTTTTTATGTTGGTCCAGCCAATTTCAATATTATTGACCTCTGGGTCATCTTGTGCATAGTTACTTAATACTTGAAAACGATTTGATAGTGGAAGTTGGGGATATCTTTCCTCACTTTTTCTAACTTTAATTTCTCTAAATTAATATTTATGGATGTTGTCTGTTTTGTTTGTTTCTCTGTTTTAATTCTCTGCACAGATTGACTAGAACAAGGTAGTGATCTTATCCACATTCTGCCTTTTTTATGCTTCGTACATTGGTGATTTTACAAAGCATAGATAGACATAGACACAGCATAGACCTTCTAGTACCTAGATATTTAACACGTCTTGAAGACTACTGTTTCAGTAGCCTAATGTTTTCATAAAATAGCTCTTCACTCCTCACATGTCCAATTGTCACTGTCCATGCACTCAGACTGATTGTTCAATAATTACTTAAAAATGATCGAACGTGGTAATTTATGTTTTCTTAAAGACAATCACTACAAGAAAACACTCACCTTTCTAGTGGATGAGTGGATTAATACAACCATGTGTGTATGGGTAGGTGGGAGGGCTATTACCACCCTACGTGTATGCCCTGGGTGGGTTAATACCACCGAACGTGTATAGGTGGGTGAGAGGGACATCACCACCGTTTGTTTAAGGGCGGGCGGGTATGGGCTGTGGATTACATTTCCACAATTCTTATCAGTAAGCTCTTAAAAGCTGTATCATGTTAGAAAAACCCCTGCAGTTTTACTCTATAAAAACAGACAATATCATGTTTACAATAATAACTACTGCCATAAAGTATAATAGTTAATAAATATTTAAGTTTATACAAATTTCATTTTTTTAACAATCAATGAATAATTAAATAAAAAATATATCTTTATTAGATTACCCTCGAAACTTTACCAGTGACACTACTCTTCAGTGTCACAATCGAGCATCCGGCTCTGGTGCTGCCTTTTTAAACTACATTGACAGAGGACAGGTTGTCATCCAACCGCCCGTCTCCAGAAGAAGAGACGGGACAGTTTATCCCCTCTTCCCCTTCGGACAGCGTGTTTATCAGAAGCTGACACCCACAGTTTGCAGTTAAACATTGTTTCACGTTTTACGCTTACATGTTAAATAATGCATTCTGTTGGAAAAACCTTCCTCATATAACAGATACCTTTATATTTTTTAATTCTCCTGTTACTTAATGGGCAATAACGTTTATTAATGCACAGTCAATTAACACAAAAGAATACACATGTTTGAGTCAGATTGGGTGTTTTGTAAAAGTGTGATTTTCCAAACATATATTTGAATGTGAATAATATCTCAACTAAATTGGATATTTCACAGAAAAGGTCTAAATAATTATGATAGTCAACCTTACAAAAATGTTGATCTATGAGATGATGTTGAGTATGAAAATATTAGGTCTCTATCTAGGTCGGGAATAACAAAATTTAAGCTATAATACCTTTTATTTTATAATGTTTTTACTCATACTTGACAGGTTAGTTATGTTTAAAAATTAATAATTTTTCTGACACTGTGGTATTATAGTGTCAAATATCTAGTCTGTTGTTTTCCTGACCTATTTATGATGTCTTTACTTAGTATAAAAAAAGGCGAAAACAGCTGCTCTTTTTTGGCCATTTTAAACGTAAAAATAGTTTGACCTATGTCGTCGTGGCGTCTGCATAAACATTTTATGAAAAAAACATAAACACAAACATTGAACTTCTTTAACGTCGTAATTAAATGTATAGAATACACAAGTGAGAAGTGATTATAGATATCTCAGTCGTGAATAAAATATAGGGAAACAAAGAAAATTACTGAGAAGTGATTATAGATATCTCAGTCGTGAACAAAATATAGGGAAACAAAGAAAATTACAATCACTTATGATAATCATGGGGGTACACAAAGTTTTCTATCAATCTTTATTTACTTTTTCTCAAGTTTTAGGCTTTACTTTAGCAGATTTTTGTGAGTGGTCAATTTGTCATCCAACGGAGCAATATTGTTGTGGTTATAATACTTGTTGCAACTATTTTAACTATAATACTTGGTATTTATGGTAAGTAAATGTTTATAATATTAATGAGAAAAATAAGAGATGGAACTTGTTACTGACACACACAATCACAATGCAGTAAATTAGCCTAGGCTTACTAACATAATTTTATCATGCTATGATATGGTCACCAAATTTTCTGAAAAGCAGTACTGCCTATATTTATTTCATCACAGCACAGTGTTTCAAAAAGTTGTATAATGGTACCCAAAAGTCTGGAATTCAGTTTTCCATATTTTATGCATTTATAAATATTATACTAAATGATTTTTTGAAATATATATGGAATGTCATGAATTAAATAGACATTATAGAACTATAATTGTAAGGTTTACTGTATGATTACTCTTATACATTTTTATTTGATTAACAGATAGTTTCTTGATTAACATATTCCATGCTGGTAGAAGTACAATAAAAATGAATTATTGAAATGTACATTCCTATTATGGTGATCGATTTCGGTAAACCATGATTAACATTCTCAGATCAGAGGGACTCACAAAGGAATCGATTTACTGATAGTATGTATTAGTAGAAATACAATAAAAATTAACGTCATGTAACATATAGGACTAGGCTATTACAGAATGTTCAGTTATATTATGGTGATCGATTTTGGTAAACCATACTTACCATACATTCTTTGTGAGTCCATCTGTACATTTTGTACAGTAGTTATATTCTAATAATTTGTGATGCACCTTTGTGAGTCTCTCTGGTTTGAGGATGGTAAGCTTGGTTTACTGACATAAATTACGTACTATAATATCTTTGTATATTGTATTTCATTTGTATTGTTACGGAGAAACAATACATATGAATTGTTAGCCTTGATATATACAGACTATTACTTATACTGTAAGAGTTTTTATTGTATATTGTTCATTTTTATTGTATTAACAGATAAGTTGATATCACTGAGGATGCCACATCTTGTAAATAATGTAAATAGCACCTTGACACGGTTGTCACAGAAAAATATAGATTCTAGTTATATTAACATTTAACATAGTCTAACTTCACATAACTTATCCTTTTTTAAGATTAGAGATTTGTGTTAAAGTTACGTTGCTTGCATGTGAGCCAACCTGCCAATCATTCCTCTAGCAAAAATCTATTCTAATATTTTAATGATGGTTAGTCATTGATAGTTATAATTCCACGATGCTATAGTGTGCTTTTACTATCCTGTGAACAGGTGCAATAGATGCTACATTTTCCACGCAAAAAGTTAAACTCTATCAGTCCCTTTATTTTAGTAAAACAGTAACAGGCCTAAATAAACTAATTACTTTATGTAAACAACTCTTTATTATTTCTTCTTTGAGATATTTATTGGAAATTGTAAATAATTTTAAAAATTCTCATAAATTGCAATAAAATGATTTATTTTGTGAGGCCTTTCACCTACAATGTAGGCATCATCAAACATAAGCTAAATTCTAATTTTACTTATATTAATAAATTAGAATTTAGTTGATGTCTGATGATGCCTACATTGTAGGTGAAAGGCCTCACGAAATAAATCATTTTATTGGAATTTATGAGAATTAAAAAAATTATATAACTCTTTATCAGACATTTTGACTACTTTTGCTATTATAAAAACAAGAATGATATATTATCTTTTTTGATAAAAACAGACCATAGGAAGGCTGAGAAGTTCTATAAAGAAATCATTTGATGCAGAGAGTGGGTGGGCCTATAAACTTATAATATAGGTGACACTGGATGGTTAAGAATAGGTATTAAAATTCTTGAGTTTTTACATTGTGTCATAGGCGAAATAATTTATTTATTTATTTTCGGCAATACACCTTTTTACAATAGTTATGACATTAAACAAAGATGACAACAAAAATATCTTATAGTTCTTCATATAACGCATCAAGTTAAATATCAGAGTGAAACAATAGTCACAGGTAGTGGAACTCGCAGATCATCAAAAGTCATGTAATCACAGAAACGCCCTTCTTGAAGATGGCAAACAAGTCGAAGAAATCCACAGTAGGCTAGAGTAGATATGATTGCCAATCCTCATCAGCCTAGGAATTGTGCTGTGGTAGTGGTAGTTCGCTGGATGGTGATGCTTGCTGAAGAGCTGGTGGCATCTGGTTCTGAGAGGAACATGTAGGTCGATCTTTTGAAGTATTTCAGGACAGTCGATGAGGCCATTCAATAATTGAAATAGGAAGGCCATGTCCATCCGTGTTCTCCGGAATGCAAGGGTAGGTAGCTGAAGACTGCGCTGAATTTCATGTACATCTACATCCCTGTACTGGAAGCCAAGTTTGACGCCGACCATCCTAAGGAAACGTCTCTGCACTGACTCCAACACCGAAGCCTGTCCAACCTGGTAGGGAGACCAGACCACCGCGGAGAACTCCAAGACAGGCAGAACAAGTGAAACATAAAGAGCTTTAAAAGATGGGATGGAGAAATTCTGTGGACAGGTGCGACTGATAAGCCCAAGGGTTCTTGCAGATTTACTGGCAATGCTGGAGATGTGTTCATTGAAGTCCAGATTAGTAGTTAAGAGGACACCAAGTTCACGGATGCTAACGGCCCTTCGAAGAATAACACCATGCAGCATGTAATCAAAATGCCAAACATGTTTTGATCTGGTATAAGAGATCACCACATATTTGTCTGTATTCAAATCCATAGCGTTTTCACGACACCAGTGCTGTATCTTCTCTAAGTCCCTCTGCAGTCCGGTTTGTTGACCGGAAGAAGAGATTTCTCTAAATATCTTGACATCATCCGCGAATACCAAATAAATTTAAAATGAATACATAATAGAAATAGTTACATGCTTTATACATGTAGCATTTATTTTTAGTGTAAGCTTAAGTAATGACACTCTTCAGCTGGGTCAAGATTTGCAATAAGTTCTTATTCTTACATATAGTTTTAGTTTATATAATTAATAATAGTTTTTCTAGTGGTATTTTTCCAGAAAGTTTAAAACTAAGTTCAATAGTACCAATTTTGAAAAAACCAAATTCATTTAAACTCGATAATCTTAGACCTATTAGCCTACTCTCTGTGTTTTCTAAATTAATTGAGAAAATTATGTTGATAAGGTTAACCAAATTTCTGAACATATCAAAATTTTTTAGCGACAAACAATTTGGTTTTAATAAAGGCAGATCGACAGAAAGTGCATTATTAAATATAACTGAACTAATTTTTAATGGCTTAAATTCAAAACAAAAAACAACAGGTGTTTTTGTCGATTTCAAAAAAGCTTTTGACATGGTTGATCATAAAATTCTTATAAACAAATTAGGAGCTGCCGGTATCAGAGGAATATCTCTGAATTGGTTCCATAGTTTTATTACAGGAAGAAGACAGCAGGTAAAGATAAACAATAACTTTAGTGACTCACTCATAGTTTATACGGGCGTCCCACAGGAGTCAACGACCTCTGCCACTCTTTTCTTACTATTTATAAATGACTTGTTAGATATTAATTTTAAAGGAAATATAAACGCTTTTGCAGACGATATTGCGCTATTCTGCAGTGAAAAAGATTCGGTTCTTCTTGCTAATTCAATTAATTCTGATCTTTTACTGCTAAGAAAATGGTGTTCTATAAATAAAATGCAAGTAAATGTTAGTAAAACTAAATTCATTAATTTTGATTTTTTTTGCTTTGACATGCCCTCTCCTTTAATTTTCCATTCACCAAACTGCAATTTCCAGTTATGTAGCTGTCAACCTTTGGAAAAAGTGAAATCAATAAGATATTTGGGTCTTTTGCTTGATGAGAAACTTACCTTTGAACCACACATTTTAGACTTGAACTCAAAATTAAGATCCCAAATAAGAAAAATTTATTTGTTAAGAAATTGTTGTAATACTTCTCTTTTAAGAACCCTTTATTTTGCATTAATTAATTCAAAGCTACAGTATGCTCTGCCATGCTGGGGAGGTACTTGCAAAACTTTAATAGAAAAGATAAGAACAACTCAGAATTTTTTTCTTCTAATAATTCTTAAAAAATCTAACCAAACAAGCTCTCTCCCTTTATTTCAGGAACTACAAATTTTACCTGTTCAACATCTCTTCATATTTAAAGTCTTGAGATTGTTTTTTACTAGGAGCGGAAATAGAGAAAGTATTATGCCACATAACCGTATTTACAGTACAAGAAGCTTCGTTAATAAATCTCTTAAACTACCCAAAGTCAATAGAACTATTTTCCGTCATTCCATTCAATATTTGGGTCCTAAATTTTTCAACCAACTTCCGCTTCAAATAAAAAATTCAAATAATCTAAAATATTTTTCTAAAAGGACAATCACTTGGCTTTATGGTCAAAAGGATGTAAGCTATCTCACCAACGTGTTAGAGTAGTAGTTTTAAGCATGTTTAATAGTTGTTTTTGTCCACAGATGTTACAGCGGGCATACAACATGTATTGTACATAATGCTAGGCTCTAGTTTAAAGTAAAAAAAAATAGTAATTTATTTTGTTTGTAATTGGCCAAACTACTTGTAAAATGGCCAATTTTTCTCAATTGTTCAAATGGTTGTATGTATGTTTGGTATTATGGGAAATACTCATTTATTCATATGAGACGCTGACACAACGTTGTTGGTATTTTAAGGCGAATATGAATGATTATATGAGTGTAGTCTGGTTACTAACTGAGTTCAACTGTTCCTCAGAAAGGGCAATTTATTAATAGCCCAACAGCCAGGGCAACTAAGGGACCTACAGCTTTACGTGGAATCCGAACCACTTAGTGATGGTCTGATTTTCAGCTAATTGATAAGCCTGATAGTCAGTTATCTCCCCCACACAACATCCGTACAATGATTACCACCCAACATGGACACCCCAGACTTCTCTAGTAGTGTCCACGCCGTTATCTATTGAATAGTCCAGAGATCCTTATAAATCTGTTACAGTTTGTATGACTTTGTACAAAGTACCACACTCAATAATGAGTGCATAATGAATAGTGATCCATCAACCAATTTATCTACATAATGAATAGAATTACCTAAAGCAATGATTGATGAATTATTGGAATATTGGAAGAATTATAAGCATTAAGAATCAATTATAACTGATTTACAGGGGAGGCGCAATTATGGTTGGGCTGTTGCTAGTGGTATTGTACTACACCTTATATTCACCATCTTGTTTCGGCAGACCACCGAGTCCCGAGAGTGATAAAGCACCTATTGTTATAAGATAGGTAGGTTTTATTTTATTATATTTCTTATGTAGAACTAGTTTTATTGACTTTTAAAACAGATAGATTCATCTAAATTGACTCTTAAGTACTATGTCATGTTCATTGTATTTCAGCCTAACACTATTGAAAAAGATCTTCAATTTTTGATTAGCTAGTGAGCATTTTTTCAAAAGCCTAAGTGAGAATCAGAAAAAGTATTTGAGGGAACTTGCTGGATCATTATGGGGAACCAACAAGTACTACAGCTTTACCTCTAGTTTACTCTACTGCTGAATATTGTGCGTTCATGTGGCTTAACAGTACACATTTACGAGAGGTTGATGTCCAGTTAAAGAGAGTGGTAAGAGCTATTTTTGGCTCCTTGACAGCAAGTTCTTTAACATTGCTTTTAGTTCTGAGTAACTTAGAACTTAGCTCTTTTTATATATACAACTCACAGAGATTCTGTTTAGGGAATTTTAAAAAGATTTTTTTCTATTCGAAATCTGCCTAAGATACCACACAACGTGCATTGCAACTTAAATCTTTAAAACTATTTTATTAACATCCCTGTGGATTTCAAATAAATTTTCACCAGAAACCAGCTGGGCATTAGTTGGGATATGTTTGAACGTTGAAACAATTCGTTGGTATCAAACCCTATTTCTGTCATCAGTGGAATGAACTTCCTGGTGAAGAATGGACTAAGTCGAGTCCCTTTTGTACAAATGTGGGAAGATGCAACTACTGGAAAATGTTAAATGATGTCATCTGATTGTGGAGCCAACATTTATAGCTGATTGAGAGCCATATATAATTTTTAAAAATCTATATTAATAGCAGAATGAGCAGGAAAAAATGTCACTTCTACTCACATTTATTTCTCTTTACTGTTATAATGGTTTCTAGTATGTTATAAACTTATTTTCATAACAGTTATTTTCATGTTAAAATTGTAGGTAATTATGTGGTAGAACATACCTGCCACATTTTTTGGAAATATTTAGTACACAGCTTAACAGTTGTCAGCACTCTCTCGTCAATTACTCAAGGAACTACTTTACATACAAGAAGAAGATGGGAGTCCAGGAGTCTAAATATATACTTTACTTATGAAATAAATACTTGTGCTACCTATATATATTTTTTTGTTTAGTGTATTTATCGGTAAAACTGCACAGTTACTTAGTCAACTAAATTCTTTTCATATTTTTATATGATGATATGGTAGTCCTCAGTCTCACTTAGTTAGGAAAATGAAATGTCTGAAAGCCGTTGTTCACGTTGCAAAGCTATAAGAAGGTTTAAAGTCCACACGCTATCACTGACGCTATTATGACATGGTTATAACCACGCGCTGCAGTTATGGTTAGGTTAGGTTATTGTATTAGAATCAAGAATCAAGAATTATTTATTCCATTGACAAACATAAGTTCAAATAGGACATGTCAATCTACAATTACAAATCTAATCTAAAACAAGGCAGTTGCACTCTGTCAAAATTTGCTTATCAATCATCATTACATATTAAAACTACAATAAATCACTATATTATCTTAAAATTTAACAATAAATAATTACATAATAAAATTCAACAATAAAATTACCATATATTAAGATTCAACAATAAATTACTATATATTAAAATTTTACAATAAATTACTCTTCAACATACACATATTTAAATTAATCTATACTTAAAACAGAAAACAGAAAAGACTATTACATTTACATATTGAAAAAAGTTATGTTCAAGTCAGACTCTAGAAACTCGGAAATAGAATAGAATGGATTATTGAGAAGCCAGTTATAAATGACAGTTTTAAATTTATTACGTGGTATTGTCCAAGCAATCTCGGGGAGCTTATTAAAAAATGTAACACAATTAATTTTATAGGACTTGCCTGTAAGGGTAAGCCTATGATGAGGAATATCCAGATTGATTCTATTTCTAGTCTTATGATTGTGTATGTTTTGCCTTTTTTGAAATAAATTTAAATTATCTTTGGCATACATTAAGACTTGAAAAATATATAGGTTAATAATTGTGCAGATTTTAAGGTAAACAAAAAGCGGTTTGCAGTGCTCCAGGGCCCCTGCCCCTGCCATATTGCGAACAATTTTCTTTTGTATTAATAATATCTCATGCACACAATGAGAATGTCCCCACAGTATCAACCCATAGGTGATATGCGATTGAAACAAGCCAAAGTATGCAATTCTTAAGTATTCTAAATTTACAAGTGGCTTTAGCTTCCAAAATAAAAATACTGTTCTGGATATTTTTTTACAGATATTGTTGATTTGGTCTTTCCAACACAATTTACTATCAATGTTTATGCCCAACAGTTTTACTGAATTGTATGGAATTTCATTTTTGAGACTAAGTATCAAATTCTGAGTTTTATCTTTATTACAATGTAGTTTATTACTTTGAAACCAATTCAGTACATCCCTTGTTGAGCCCTCAATTACATCATTTAAATAATTTAGGTCTTTATGACTTTTCATAATGGTGGTGTCGTCCGCATATACTATTGTATTTACACTAGTATTGTTATATGGCAAATCATTTATGGCTACTATGAACAGAAAAGGCCCTAGGACAGAGCCCTGGGGCACCCCAGTTGAGACACTTGCAACCGCAGAATTCCTGTTGTTGAGTGCAACATATTGAGTTCTATTGCTGAGATATGATTTTATCAAGTTAAGTTGATTATTGTATTCATTATTGTAGAATGAATCTGTAATAACGTATTTTCACTTTCGCAAACCGCTTTTCAGTCAATACAATAAAACCAGACCTAACCATAACTGCTGTGGCGCAATGTATATGGGCGGTTAAAGTCCATGCGATATCACTGACATTTCGGAGACATCGCGCTGCGGCAGTTATGATTAGGTTAGGTTTTAAATTGTGCAATGAACCCGTAATAACATATTTTCACTGTTGTAAACCGCTTTTCAGTGAGCAGAATTTGTAAAAACAAATTCTACAATAGGCTATGATAACCTAACCTAACCATAACTGCCGTAGCACGATGTATATGGGCGGCCTCGGTGTACAGTATACTAATGTATCTCTAATCATAATAACTATGTTTCCGACACCTAACTAACCTTTTTGGATATTTATATTTAGCATCCCAAAAATGTACTGTCAAAGTATGAACGAATTTAAAGTTTATTTAAGTAATAGTGCAGAATTACCTATTTATCATTCCAAGAAAATTGGAATATTCCCCAATCAGTTATTTCTATGATATTTATATTTTTATCCTGTGCTTTCTTATGTTATCGTTGTACATTTAAACATGACTAAGAACAGTAATAATTCAAAGATGTTTATTTGATAAACTTATGTAGGCTGTATTATTGAGTTTAGAAAACATATTCTATAATTTCTGTCATTTTCTCTCCAATTTGTAATGAGTGGCAAAATCTGATGTCAAAACTAAGAATTAAAAGGAGTTAGTTATTCCTAAGTGGAAGGGCAGCTTAAAAAATCCTGATGCATTTTTTTGGACAAACCTCCATTTTTTACGATAGTTAAAAAAATAGTAAAAGGGCTGTTTTAAGGCATTTTAAAAAACTTTTCCAGAAGAAATTGTTTAAATTCAGATATTTATAACTTGTACTAACCGATTACATATACACGATAAAAAGAATGCCTCAATGCTCATTTATAATTTTAAAACATTGTTGTATTCTTCATAGTTTGGAAGTTCTATAGTCTTCCATTCTGATATGTTTCCTAATATACTTATAACATAAGAATCTGCAACCAATTGTAGATTCTTTATCTAAGGGTTTTGCTGTAAATTGAAGTTTGTTTGGTTGCGAATGAAGTGTTTGCAGGGTAGTGACAATTGCCATCATTAATACAGATGCAAAGATGGTTTAGTAGCTGGAATTGACGCCATTACTTTACTGTAAGAGTACTGGATATTTACCTCCTGTTACTCATTATGTTGGAAAATGTTTAACATCATTGTTAGGAGCAACTGATTAACATAATTCATTGAAATTTCCAAAGACTGCGTTAATGTTGAGAATCTTAAATAGAGGAGACTAACAAACCACTAAAATTTTATGAAGACTATCTGTTTACCATTGAACAGTTTCAAAACACTAACAGGAGGACTTTTGTGTTTATTTACTATTAATATTAAGACACTTATCGTAATGATGCTGACTTTCCATAACAACATAATAGATGTTTATGATATTTAATATCTTAAAATTTATTATTATTTTTAGGTAAATAACAAGGAGGAACTTGGCAAACCACGCTTGGATCCAGCTCTATAACAATCTGTTGACTAGTGCAAATATATATTTTCATATAACTGCTACAGAAGATGTTACTACTTTGAAAAATATGTGTATAAGAATTGACTCTACCACTCAACATATTCTTTTTTCTTGGTGGATTGTTATGTTATGAAGCAATTTTAACCAATGTTAACTCTCCATATGCCGCACTACAACCCCTCCCCCCTGTGTGCCGGACTATTTCATTTTGGTGACTTCTGCAATGTTTGAAACAAATGAACTATAACAAATAGGTTTATACACATGTATAGATTTATAAAGTTGAATAGCTTAACTATAATAAAAAAATTTAAAACTCCTACGTTCAATCAAAATAAATTCATATAGGTAGAATCTAAAATTTAAAAATTTTGCCATTTTGTAGACAATTTATCACTGAACAAAAAACTATACTTTTATATACTTATTTGACTATTATTTTGCTTTTCAAAATAAAAAACTACTTTCTCCAGTTCACATGGGCCCGCAGGCCTATGTGTGAACTTTATTAAACGAGTGAAGTACATTACAAATTGTAGCTCAGTTGGGAATCGAATCTTGGAAACTGAGTCAACACGCCGGCGATAATTTCTTTGTATTTAACAAATTATCAGCTTTCTGTAATCTATATGCATTATGAAATCAGCTGTAACTTATCATTAGTTAGAACCAGATATATTCTAATAACTATTCAGCTTTAATGTCATCATTGTTTGCATTCTATTTCATTGAGGTCTTCATCAAATATAACATTTCCAATGGCACCACTATGATCCAAAGAACAGCTCATAGTTATTAGTAAACATAAACATTATTTGACGCAGCTGCTGTCACTTCAAAATGAGAGTACAGTAAATACAACAGCTGTTTTTTCGCCAAATGAAAGGTACCAAATAGTTATTTGATTCATTGTGATATTTTTAGTAGGAACCAGTTAAATTGAATCAAGACAACAGCATTTGAAGGTCGTAAGAAATCTTACAATCAGCACTTCTAGATAAAGAAGGATCGTAAAAAATCTTACAATCGGCCCTCGGAGGGTTAACAACTAATACATTGACGAATATCTTAATAAAAAGTTGTGATGTAAACATCTTACAATATCAATACTAACAAATAAAGCTGCTGATTACATTCAATAATTTAATTATTTTTATTTATAGTAATATTATTATATACAATATCTCCACAGCTAGATTTAAGTCAACATTACTTTAGTGTACCTATCCCAAAAAAGAGTTTGGTGAGACTGAGATTAAAATCTTAATTTATTTTTTAAGAGAGAACCTTAAATATAAATGAAGTTTGATGAACGTAGTTTGTATAATTTTGGGCTGGGGAGGGAGATGCTCTAACTCACCTCAAAGATTCTCCTACTGGCCACAGCTAAAGTGTCCTAGACGGCCCAAAATGCAACACTCGAGATATTTAGCTAAACTAGCTGAATGTGAGTTTAGTCACAGTCAAGAACATTTGCAGCTTTCAGCATCCTTAGAAACCTGTCTTATTGGAAAAATTTAGGATGTGCAATGCTAGCACATTAACCATTGCCTCACATACTTCATAGTAAGGGCAAACAAATGGTTCTCTTGAGTGAGTATATTCTGGAACTCTTACACCAATAGCCTCCTCTGAACTAGTGTGGCAGTAAAGTAATATTTACAAAAATAACAAATCAGTTACAGTAGAACGAGGTAACAAGTTAGATAAATTAAGTTCTACACACATTTCTGCTTCACCTAGCTCCATAAACTTCACATGATCCTTGACTGCCTTTAACTGCTGCATTTCTGTACCCCTGTCCTTTTTCCAAATAACATTGGCAAACTAAGTCACTTTGAACCAATGACTTGCACAGCATTAAAAAAGTGTACAGTTTTTATCATTAAATACCTGATAATCCACATAACAAGACCCTACTTTGGATTTAACACAGTTTACACGTTCAGTGAAAATCATCTTGATCTAGGAGAACGCCAAGACATTCTACAGCCACAAATACCAAAAAATAAGAAGACAGATTTGTTTACTGTAAAAGAAACTTCTATTGTTTTGCTGAGTTTTGGTAGCATGTGGTTGTTTGGGCCACCTCAAAGCCAAAATCAATATGTGATTGATCTCTTGTATATTTGTAGAAATATTTTAGTGTCATCAACATGAAGCTGGACTTCACAGTTCTAGATAGATGTTATGCTGTTTGTTAATAAATAAAAGGTCCCAAATTCAAGCCCTGTTTTTAGTAGTGGATTAACTGTTCACTATCCTGTCACAAAATAAATTTGGAACCCATATTTTAATAGGCAGGCCATATGAAGGTCAAAAATATTATTATTAGCATTTGCATTCTCATAAAAATAATTCCTGAACCATTAAACAAATTTAAAGAAATGTTAATGGGTTCCTGCTATGGCCATTTCCTGAACATAAGTAATTTATTTTGTAGTTTTGCTTATATTTATATTAACTTAAGCAATCCAAATTGATTAATGTAATGGATTATCAATATATTGATATCAGGTCTGTAGGCACATCATCACTCATGTAGGAAGGGTTAGTTTTAAACAGGGGTCTTGTATGGCTGTCTCTTATGAGCCCAAACATTATCGTCATTGATTGGGCTGTTGGCATTTAAAGGGTCAAAGAGAGATGAAACTAGCCACATAAATTTTGTAAGAAGAATTTTGCTATGCATGACTATTTTATATATTTTCAAACATCACAAGTCATCTGAAACTGTAAAAACTGTGTATTTTTCCGGCCTTTAAAGAGTCAAAGAGAGATGAGAATTGCCACATAAATTATGTGAGTATTTTACTGTGCCCAACTATTTTATATTAATTAGAAACCATATTTGAATGGCCAGTAAACAAATTCGAAGAAAAAAATCAAGAGCTTACAATGACTTAAAGGCTTAGAAGCACAGAACTCGTTTAAAGTTGTTTAGGAGCCTTTATTAAATTTCTTTCTAATTCTTAGAACCATATATTTTTAATTTTTATACACTAGTATCACCAGTCTTATAATAGTGTTCATAATCTTGATTGTTACATTTTTATAATGTTGGAATTTCAAAGTAAAAGAATTGCTGAACATGACTTGCATGTTTCAATGTTAACTGATATACAGATAAATTTCTTGTTTTTCAAAATAGTAATTACTTAGGTTTACTTCATCACACAATCCAAAAGCAATGTTTTTATCGCAACTACTTAGTGTAGTTCTACTCTTGCTCATGTATTCTAGACTAGACAATATGCATTTGTTCAAAAATAGATATAAGCTCACTTTTTTAAACCGATGGCCATGGTACATTACTGTGCTGATATGCGTGTTAATCCAGCTGGTGTCTTAAATCTAAGCCTATATACCATAGAAACATTATTCGAATCAATATTGAATTGTTTAATATACTATTGCAATTTGCATGCTTTTTAATTTTAACTACATGGGATCATTAATTGCTTGTTTGCCAAATAAAATTACGTAGGTGCTATGTTGAACTTATTAGTTTGGCTGAAGCCTTTTAATCAACAAATTCATTATTTAACACCACCAAGAATCAATAGAGACTGATAACAGTTTTAGACAGCTAAACAGCTGAAAGGTTACACAATTCTTGACATGTATTTACCACTGCACTCTCAATGAAGATAATATATTATCAAGTTAAGGCTGTTTGGTCAAAACAATTATTTTATTTCTTCGATTTCAATGTCTTTATATCAGCTATTCAATGTCTCTCAAGTAGTCCTTTCATTAAAATTATGTTTATAGTTATAAATCCATCACCTTAAAGATGCGAATTTGGGCTTTCTTGGTACATACAGAATTAAGAAACTATTTTCCCGATTATTCCGAAATTTAAAAACAGACCCTCACAGGACTGGCCTTGCTCATAAGTTATTTAAAATTACGTAATTTTACTGCAAATTAGATTTTAAATAATTAATGTTCTATACTTGTTTTTATTTTATAACGACGAGAAATACAGTGTCGTGTTTAGCATTTTATGCTTTTTAATATCACACAATTTACAAAATCGATTAACTTCATATTCTCAACTGGGATATGTACTTTTACCCGCATGTTATATTACAATACAATCGCTACGCACACGTACAGCGAGACACAGCACCCGCAGTATCGCGCTAAAACGACTTCCTTATACCCCATCCATCCCAGGGGAGGGATCGGTGTTTGTGTGTAAGTACCTCTCGGTCAGACGTACAGCTAGCGCGTGTAGCAGATTTAAATTGTCCCTAAAGCCGGCCGAACCACCTTAACACATTCGCTGCGTAAAATTCACCAATTGGATGTCGGGGGAGCTGAAAATTTTTATTACATGAAAACTTACCTTTAGGTGTATGAAGTTGATTGAAGTTGGTAATAGCCTGATTCTTTGACGTTTTCCTTCCTTGTAAAAATGACGTCATAAGTTTGGCCCCCACCGGTGGGGGCGCCGCACCTAGCGCTCAATCACCGTTGTTTGACCCTCACAAAATCACTTGGAATGTTGTTTTATTGTACAAAACCTCCTTTTTTATGTAAAGTACTTGGTAGTTCAGTACCTCAGTAAAATGAAATGACGTCATAAGTTTGGCACCCACCGGTGGGGGCGCAGCACCTAGTGCTCGATCACCGTTGTTTGACCCACACAAAATCACTTGGAATGTCGTTTTATTGTACAAATCCTCCTTTTTTATGTAAAATACTTGGTAGTTCAGTACCTCAGTGGTCAAAATACCTCAGTAGTCAAAATATAGCCCGACACAATTTCCAGAGTTCGGCAGTAAAATAATCTTCAAAATACAAACAAATAATTTAGTCACAATAATTAAAATATTGAAATATATGTACAGACAGTAATACAATATATACACACTCAACACAAAGCATCAGGAATGTAACTATAAGTATTAGTCTATAAGAACAGCATGAAACGGTACGCACCCACCGGTGGGGGCTCAGCTATATGGTAGAGGTCGTAGAACTCGAAACTAACAACGCGGCAAGTAAGGTTAGGTTACTAGGCAACGAAGCGAGGTGGAACAAAACAAATACAACGAATGGCTGGGCCAGTCTGAGCTTTCTAGTAAACAGTGACTCAAGCCCCCACTGGTGGGGGCACTGTGATTCGGATACAGACCCTGCCCCCACCGGTGGGGGCAGCCGCAGCGAATGTGTTAACAGCATAAACAAGTAAAAATTAATATTTATCTGTGTGCTTGTCAGATTTTTTCATTAGTCTGAAGCGTCTAACAAAAATATTAAATCGGTAAAGGTTGGCCACCTGCTTCAATTTATTTTCAAAGTAATGAATCTTCAGTGAAAAGGGGCTTAGCCCAAATTATTTTTTATCTCCTCTCCTATTATTTTATATCTGAATTTAATTGTTATCCAACAAATAATCATTGCATTGTACTCAATAAATAAAAATTGTCCTAAAACTTATAATTTAGGTTAAAATCGGTTTAAATTTCTCTGCCACGTTAATTATGATGGTTTACAAAAGTTCTCTCTGTTAAAATGTTACTTAAATTAAATATTTTAATACGTCAAATATGCACTTTAAGATAGATAGCATTTCAACCTAAGCTTACATGGCTAAAAATCAAGTCAAAAATAGTAAAAAAAAATTATTTTCATAATTTAGTACATTTGTTATTTTTGAGTATATAGAGTAAATATAATGACATTTTAAAGTAAATTATGGCTATAAAATGTGTTTAATACACTTTTTGTGTATGGAAGTCTTTGAAACACGGATATACACAAAGGGCAATGTTACAATCTTTACACTCATAAGTTGTGTCTTTACGCTTCTTTTCCCTGAATGTAAACACACATAGCAACGTTTTTGTGCCTTACGTGTTTGACCTTCAGGAATCGGAAGGGGTTGGGGGAAGTGTCTGCCGGTGAGGCGCAGTGGATGTTTGTCCTTGAGCTTCGCTGCTATGTTAACTGCTGTCGGCGCGGCTGCGATTGATCTCGTTTCTCTTTCTACATGATGGCTTTCTAGTAATTGGCGGATTAGATTGAGTCTGAATTCTAAAAATCCCATTTTCTTATTGTTTTTTATTACAAATATGTTATGAGAGTTCAGGCAAGCAATATCAATGAAGTGGAAAAAAAAATAAAAAGAGATAAAACTGTACACGGATACTAACTATATATATACATACACATAAACTTATTTACAAAACAATAATTATTAGAGATATAGTGAATGAAAGTGGCACTTGCAATGAGTCTGTGAAGCACTAATAACAACGGACTGACAGTGACTGAGGAACTGCGATCTCCCGCCACAAGTCGTCCTGCCAACTTTAGTTCGCAAAATGATTTCACACTGCATTGAAATTGCATATTTTCTGTACTTTGGAATTATATACTGTACAATCAATAACAATGACGTTTTACTGTTATTATAAGTGGTAAACACTAAAAATATACTTTATAAATAAATATATACCAAGGATTAAACAAAATGACGTTCCGTTACTATTTTTACTGCTAACTATAAAATGACGTTCTTGAACGTCAATACTATTTAGACGGTCATACCCTGCACTCCTGAAAGGGTTAAGGTTGTCTCCTATCGGTTGATACCCTGAGGAAATGAATAGCCCATGATGTTAAAAATTTGGGTTTAATAGCTTTGAAAACTTTCCAGAAATGTTCAGTGCCTATGTAATAAGTATCATGCTTGTCCTGCAAATTAAATTATAGTCATGTAATTAACAACAAAAGATATCAAGATTTTACTTTTATTTCTATACCTATAAGCTAAATTTGTACATAAAAAAGTAGTGGAAAAATTGTGTAAATGTTTTCTTGACACCCAACCCCTTAAAAGGTTGAAAACAGCAGCACCCTCTTCCTTAAGGACCTGATGTAATTTGTGTATGGCCCTACATTTATTTGACAACACTTATTATTTTTAATTTTCTCTAATAAGAACTTGAACAATAATCTGACCACTTATTAGTTTGTAAAGCATTGTTTTACATATAAATGTTAAAAATACCATTTTATTGAAGTTTTTATTTTATGTTGACTTTTTATTTACAAATCTTATAATATATTTTTTTAATTGATTTACTTGAATGATGAAACTGTGATGTGTACATACTACCTACTTGTAAATTTTTTTTTAAGCAGAACCATTTACAAAATAATATATGAGAAAATATTTTCCTTATTAGTTTTAATTTTTATATAAATAGCTTTAACTTAAACAATAACATTAGTAACTGCTTTTTTGCTAGTTTTTTTAGTTATTTTCCCCAGTGTTTAGATATATATATATATATATATATATATATATATATATATATATATATATATATATATATTGAAGAGGGTTGGACATTTTCAGTTCTTAGTCTATTTAACAATGTATTGTTATATGTACTAGTTGTATGATACTGTAGTGATTTAGTAACAAGTATTTATGAATGTTATTGTGATAGATAGTTGTTGTATACTATTAAACATATTCTGTGATAAATTCTTTCTTATTTCTCCAGTTAAGACCCTAAACCGCAAATGACACCAATTGACAGAAATAAGTAACACAATTTGCAGTTAACTTATGGTCAACGTTAACAATCACTCCATTTGTTTACCTGTGTGATTTATCCCATTCTGAAGTAAGCACTAGATTCTAGGAGGAAAACCATGATTTACTATAGCATATTTCACTATAACATAGGGATTATTATTCGGAAAATGATGTGAAGTTACATGCATTATTCAATTTCTTATCTAAAAGGGGATGATTGTTATTTATGATTATGTTAAAAAAATTAATTATTTTTTGACACAAGAAATATTGCTTCAAGAATTAACTGCTAATTTTTAAATTGTAAGTAAAGGTTAAGTTCTTAAAAGATGTAACTAACAGACTTTTTATTCACTTATACAAGTCTGCTTTAACACACTCAACTCCTCCGGATAATGCAGTTTTAATATCAATTAAAACATTTGCTACTTTTTCTATGAAGTAAGAATGAGAAAATGGGCAGCTAGAGCTTGCAAGCAAAAAACAGTTTAACACAAGGGTAACCTGAGCTTACCAAACAGAGGTTTTATCAGTCGGAGGTAAGTATCTTAGTCCAGTTACTAACTACTGTTGTTGACTTTTAAGAGAGTAATTATTGTGCATGTTTAACACAAGGGTAACCTGAGCTTACCAAACAGAGAGGTTTTATCAGTCGGAGGTAAGTATCTTAGTCCAGTTACTAACTACTGTTGTTGACTTTTAAGAGAGTAATTATTGTGCATGTTTAACACAAGGGTAACCTGAGCTTACCAAACAGAGAGGTTTTATCAGTCGGAGGTAAGTATCTTAGTCCAGTTACTAACTACTGTTGTTGACTTTTAAGAGAGTAATTATTGTGCATGTTTAACACAAGGGTAACCTGAGCTTACCAAACAGAGAGGTTTTATCAGTCGGAGGTAAGTATCTTAGTCCAGTTACTAACTACTGTTGTTGACTTTTAAGAGAGTAATTATTGTGCATGTTTAACACAAGGGTAACCTGAGCTTACCAAACAGAGAGGTTTTATCAGTCGGAGGTAAGTATCTTAGTCCAGTTACTAACTACTGTTGTTGACTTTTAAGAGAGTAATTATTGTGCATGTTTAAAATTGTTCAAAAACCAGTATTTTTTTTATATATTTCTGCTATTTTATTGGCGATGAAGATGAAATTAAAAATCACCTTCATATTTTAGATATTTTGGTGAGCACTTAAGGTATAACTTTGGACAGTATGGCCTCCATGAGAAGGTAGGGTGTTGCAAACAAGGGGCAGGGTAGCAAGTTATGAATCATCAAGGAGACAAGAAACGTGTTTCTATCCTAGTAACGTGCTTACAGACACAAAACGACAAATTCAACAAGAGTAATTGTGTGCTGTGACTGGAAAACTGGACGAAGATACTTACCTCCACTAAAACCTCTGTTTGGCAAAGAGCTCAGGTTATTTTTATGTTAAACCGTTTTATCTAGCAGCTCATTTTAGATGGATTCTTCAGAAATGTGATAAATCCTGTTGCGACTAAATTTAACACATTGATTCCGATGCAATGTCCCAAAGAGGTCCAAAAAATATTGGATGTCTGTTCTTGACATCTGATGATTTCTACAATAGATATTCCATCTAATATGAATAATTTGTGCCTGTAATTTTGTTAGTTAGTGAGGCCACAGCTGGTTTAAACTGCATTACATTTACATGGGACTACACTAGCGCTTCACAATTCGCCACAAAAACAGCTGATGTTTTGAGACTCAAAATTTAACTTAAGATGGTAATCTATTTGTGTATAGAATCAATTATATAGGACATTGCAACTAACTGACAACTAATTTAATGAATTGTATAACAAAACTAGAAAAATGCAACTTTAGTTGAGGTTACGGCCGACTAGAGCATGAAACAAGCCCCTCAAATCTATCACTGGGGCAGATTTCCCTGACTTTCCAGAATTTATCTTCATTTTCCCCAATAAACTAAAAATATGTCTATGAGAACAATATGACTATTTTTCCTAAACAACTTTTTCTTATCTATTCAATGGTGTTTTTTTTTTATTTTTACTTGTACTATTTGATTACCTACAAAGATCATACTGTAACTTTGCAAATTTTTTAATTTTTGCGTCTTATATAAACAAAACATTTCCCAAAAAACCTAGTAGTTTATCTAAAATGTAACAACATATTACTATAGTGCACTGAATTACAAACAATTTGGCTATCTTGGAATTATTTACAAACCTTTTTTAGTGCTCCTAAGGAGGGCTATAAGTGTTAATTTACGTACAATATTTTCAATTTTTGCTGTTAGATTTTTGTCTTGAAAATAATTAATTACTACTTCGTTATGTGAGTTTTGATGGTAGTATGTGAATGTACAGTTTTTGAGAAGAAAAACAAAATGGTGAAATTTAAATTAGGAGCTTATTTAGTATTTTTTATGATTTTTACAAAAAAAGCTTGCTAAGCGCCGAAAAAAGGACCTAGCAGTTGGGAGTTTACAATGGTTCACCTGATGTTTACGATCTTGGGTTAAAGTACCAAGAAATCTAGTTCTGAACAAACCCCCCTCTCATTCCAAATATCTAATCACCAGAAAGTCTTTTAATTTTTTTTAACAGACTTTCTGTTTTTAACAGAACAACTTTTTAATGATTTTAACAGAACAACAATCAGCAGGTGTTTTTTAGATAATCCATTAGAGAATGTAAAGTTTCTGCTGCTATCTTGAGGATAAAGACCTTTTGTACAGGAAATGAATGTGTATTAATAGCACTGTTACTAGTGACAAGATCATTTTAAAATTTTGATATTTTCAATAGGTACACATTTGTACAATGTCTATATATAAAATCGAATGTCCATCTGTTGTATACAGAAATCACAAAAAGTAGAGAATGGATTCACCTGACATTTTTACACAACATTAAATTTATTTACAAGTGTTTTTACACATTTAGTTCCTAAAATTGTAAACGAGAACAGGGCATTTCAAGCATTTCCTAACCAACCTACATTTCCAAAATGAAAATAGTCTCAATGTTGAAAAAGCGCTACTGTACCAGCTAATTTACATACATATTACATCCAAATCATATCCTGTAAGTCTATTACCGTACTGTATCCAGATGATTGTTTATTTTTGAAAACAAGTGTAAGTTACTTTACTTCAGATAAAACAATCAACCTCCATAATTTTTCTAACAACTAAAGTGAAAAATGACGACTAATAATTATTATCCGACTAAGCAAAGCATGACCAGTGGTTCAGCTATTTCTTTGTAAAACAAACAATATAGTACTTACTTACTTCGTACTTCATTCTTCCGCAGGAACTTGGCTCTCTTCAGAGCTTCTGCTTGTCAAAAATTCCCTACTGGGGGGAAAGGGTTGAGGGTTAGAATTGGGATATTTTCGGTTGTTCTAAAAATCCCTCAATGCTATAAAAGCATTTGTTTATTAACAATTTTTCAGCTCACTCTTTAATTTTAGTTAACAATTTATAGTTCTTATATTTAAAGACACAGCTTGAAAAATCTTCAAATCAAAATGTATGTTTTTTTTTAAAAAGAGAAAGCCTAAACCGAATTAAAAATTCATGTTTGAATCTAGTGTGGTGTGAATGTGTACTATTAAACAATTATAAATGTTGTGACTTGATGTACCAAGCACATTCATAAGTCTATTAACATGGGACAGTTAGTATTTCTGATTTTATAAATAATTCTTTATAATGTGAGCGAGGTTGCAACCTCCACATTGCTCTGATGGTCTTCTTTTGCCATGTGAGAATTTTTTAAAGATTAGAGACCTTAAGATAGTTTTCATCTAGTAACAATATTACATAATAAAATACTAGTACCCTTTTTTTTTGGACATCACACAACTAAATGTTACGGTACCAAGAAAGGGATAAAAATAATATTACAATAATTATGGTTTATTATCTCAACAAATAAACTGATATCAAAACTGATGAGTTGTAAAATAAATATACAATGAAATAAAATAAATAGAGACAAAGAAAGCACAGTAATTTATAAATATGATTAAGTGGTTCTAATCTGTTTATAAACATACAAACAGTAATTTAATACAATAACAATTCGTAATATAAACCAATATTAAATAATGCGAAAAAATATACAAAATATTTATACAAAACTACAATTTTCCAGGGATTTTATGTCCATTGAGACTTATCTCACCATAGTAAGCTGAAACAAACAACAATAAATGTTATCAACTGATATAAGTAATGCACGTTATAATGTTCACTAGGATATTTTGACTTACACTTAAACATGCAGGCGAACCGAAGACTACAATCAGTAATCAGTCCACATTTTTTACATTATACTTTGAAACATACGAATTCATTATACACTAATACATTATTCTGCATGTTAACAATAACAGTCTTTTTTTATAAGAAATTTATTTGGTTACTGATGAAACCACTAATGAAATTTTGAAATCCAGCAAAATGTGTTGTCTGTTTGTATAGGATTACTTCAGACATAGATAAGTTTTACATACAAAAAGACATCACCTTACCTTCCTCTTTCAATTGGTTAACATACACCTTTTTGTTTCAAAGTATTATGCAATGAAGTACTTAATAGCCTGAGGGCTTATGTAAATGTGCAACCTATATACTTTGACCTTCAGAAGATTAGTTTCAACTAGTACCGTTTAGTTCGTAACAATTAAGCATAAGAAAAAATTATCAACTTTGCTGCGTATGTTTTATTTACAAAAAGGAATGAACAATTTTTTTTAACATGGAACAACATTTATTAATTTTTTAGGATAAGATTGGATTCATCAGGATAACAATGGCTTCAAACCGTCTACAATAAGATACTAGCGACAGGCAATCATTAGGATATGATGTAGGATGATGTTGTTTGCGTCCACAGCAAATCTCTAAAGCTGATGTATACTCTGGGTAGTTGTAAACGAGCAACAAACCTGGTAGCTGGACCGTCACAAATTTGTGATCTCCCAGCTATGGCAGCTACCACACAAAATAAAAAAGGCCCTTTTGAGGACCAAACTAATTTCAAAATAATAGGTCCTGTTTTAAATGTAAATCATAAAATTTAAAGTTTGTCAGATGAATGTAACATAAATTAACCGCTTTAGAATTTCATAATTTTTCACATTTTTGTTATACAAGGAACTATTAATTTTTAAAGTGTTGTTAAAACCTTTTTCAGCTCTTTGTTCACCAAAATTATACAAATCTATAATACGTTCAAGATGAATTTTTTATTTTTCATGACTTAGTCGATTTTGCAAGTCTAATCAAACTATAAAAGCCTGTTACAACCCAAAAATTTTTGTTTGAAGATTTTAAAAACAAAAGACAAAACTAACAAAATAATTTTGGTAAACTCTCACTACCACAAATCTAGGTAAGATACTCATTATTGAATATAGTAAAGTACCTTTTATTGAGACCTGTCATATGATTTGACCTACTTAAAAATTTGACATATAAAGTATATACTTTATATGTCAAATTTTTAAGTAGTGGAGAAGGACGGCCGTTGTGTATTATTGTCAGCTTATCCATGAGAGAAAATGAACTAAAAGGTTTTTTTCTTCGTTGTATAACTAAACCACTGCAATGGTTTGCCTGAGTCATTGCTACAATTTATTAATTTTAGATAATTATGTACATATAAACGATAATCTCACTAAAAATATAGAAAGATAATTCAGCACTTTCTGCATTTGATACATCACTTAAGGACAAAAACAAAACAAGCATTGCAGCGTGAAGGAAAAAGAAATAAGGTCGAAAATCACTTATTATAGTGGTGAATTCAGCAGATAGTAACCAGAAGGAGCCGAACGTACAACCGATTCGCCAGATGCAGATAAGTTGACTTAAATAACGCAACAGGTATCAATGATTGTAATATCGGAAGGGATTGGTGCGGGATGGTGAGTAACCTACTGAAATAGATTTTCGCTAAGGACAGAAAATCTATCCACTCAGTTTTAGTTTTTCACGTCATTCTTTCGGATATCTATGCAAGATTTGATATTTATTAGTTATATTTTTTAATTTACACTGAATATAATACATATAATTTTTAACATCAACAATTTTGCTCAGACATCGAAGCATTTGTAGATGACCAAATGCCTCGCCACTGGTTTCTGTTCTTCACAATCAGTATTTTACCTCAACTGTAATGGATTATGACCTTGCAGATATTAGCCTGATGAATTTACCTGCCCAAAGTAAAAGGTGGTGATCCTGGATCGGGCCCTTTTCGGAAACCTGTAACAAATGATTATCAATAACAACACTAGACAGTTTGACAATACAAACATTATATGCAGACTAAATCGATAATTATTTTGAATAGTAAATGCATTTCAATATGATTCATGTTTGGACAAGTCTAAAAAATCTTTACAGCAAACTTTACTCCAATCGCTGAATACAAATATATCTATCCACATAATAACTTTTGACGCTTGAGCATTTTCAAGTTTGTCGCCTATTTCAGTAAAAATACTATAGTAGACCAAACTGAATTAGCTAAACTACTACAGTATAATAAACTCAAATAGAAGTGGTGGTTCAAGGTCAACATTAATTGACTGGTGGTATTGTACCTTCTGCTTTGTTGTTGTTTACAATTCAAAATAACGCTACTTACCAAACTAAACTCTATTAAGGTATGTGGCTAGCAATTTATGATATCAGCTTTTGGCGTAAGGAACTTTGGCAAAAGGAAACTAAATTAGTTTTTCTCGTTTACTACCTTCTGCATATTCTATATTTACATAATTATGAATCCATTGTATAGATTGTGTTGAGTTATTTTTAAACCTAGCCTACCTCATTTTATCTATTATAAATAAAATAATTAAATACCCATAAAAATCAAGTAATTTAATGGTTTCATTAATTTTTAATCTGATATTGTAACAATTTACAAGTTGATGTATATTGATATTGATGAATATTTTCTATCACGCACAAATTAATTTATATTTATCTTTTTAGCCTAAAACCTATTTGAAAGATGAACTTTATTTTTAACAAGTTATTTTATAAATTATGGATACTTTATAAGTTATTTATAAAATTATTTATAAATAATAATTGTTATATAAATAATTATAAAATAAATAAACAAAATTATAAATGAAAGTTTATCAACTTGTTTTGGTCTAACTGTAAACATTTCACTAATATATGACTCATTGTTGATGGCCTGCGAACAGCAGAATTTGTCCCCCACCACGCACTGCCATATGTTCTTAGTTCACTAGTACAGTCACTACTACAAGCATGGATCTGTCTAAACAACAATGTAAACACTTTCTAACATATTTACATTGAATCTGCTATTGTGTTGTTTAATCAACTGAGTTGTATCTAAGTAATACTTAATAGTCAGTTTCACCACACTTAATTAAACTTGTTCTAACCATAGTTAAATTATTTTACCATCATTGATATAATATGTTTTGTACTAACTGTGCCTTGTAAGTTGCAGCCCACTGCCGCTGGAGTGGAATTGTGTTGAGAGAAGTAAACATTCTCTCTCCTCTATACGCTATTTAGTTTGCGTTTTTTAACGACATTAATGCCAGCTGGTTTATATGAAACCTGACCTTGTCCCGCCAATTCTATTTGAGTTTATTTTAAAATAAATTTGCTACTAGCTAACTACTAAAAAATACTGAAATGTCATAGATATGTAACTATGAACTTGATGGATGTTTTTCAGAAAACCAACGTCATTCAAACCTTTAGTATTATCAAGTTCAATGACGTAACATTTGGAAAGAGAAAATAGCACAAACAATACATTTTCAGTAGGATTGGGAGGGGCACTATGAAGATTTTTCTATCAGTTAAACCATATAAGTCTACTTTCACATTGTGCAAAGTAGCCATTTTTAATGACACAAATAAATTTAAAATCTAGCTCTATCTAAGGGTGAAGGGGGTGAGATAGAGCAAAACATTATATGAACAAAGTTGTAGATCGTCTCAAGTACATTGTTATTAATATTTCAATGGACCATTAATTTCGCCGCTACAGGCTTAACTGGAAAACACTGTTTTTGACATTTCACAAATGGCTGCCATTTCGTAACTACAAAGAATTTTTTAAAACCCCTTCTTAATGCACACCTACAACATAAGACAAATCATCTAATAAAATTTCACAGCATCAGAGGTTAAGTGATTTTTTAGATACAGTGATCAGTGTAGTATTTGGCTTTTATATACACATATACACCTTTCCATTTTTAAGAATGCAAAAGAGCTTGAGCATCATGTACTTAAGTTTTGTTGTTTAGTTTACATTTAATAAACTACCAATGACCACCAATTGTGTTTTTAAAATGAATTAATGTGTATATAAGTGTATATGAATTCATGGGAAAGGAACAAAGCTAGTATTTGTTTGTAAATTGATCATAATTTTGTTTTTAAAAACAAAATTACATAAATGTTTAGTTTTATATTATCAACCCGAATGCCATGATTGAAAACACCTGAACCAAACTTTCGCCACTAAACGCTGACAAGCCCAAGAACTGCTTGGCAATCATGTGTGATTTGTATTGGCTGATCCAAGATCACAGTGTAATGAGGCTTCATGTCCAGGTCTGTTGAACTTCACTCCTGGCATCTCGTATAAAGTAAACTAATCCTAAATATATGTTATGCACACACCTCATATTTAACAAATTCAAATGCGGGCTAACAGACAAGTCAGATTGCTATATTTTCAACTCTAAACACATATATACTTACTAAAAAATCAGGCTGATGATGGTAAGCTACCATTGATTCTAGAGATGTTTTACAGTATTTAAAATATAATTGTTTATTTAAAAAAAAAAAGGTATTTTATTGTTAGAAATAAAATGGTAACATACACGTTTTTGCATCAATCCCTCCAAACTCACTGGGTTCGGTAAAATTCAGAATGTTCAATAAATCATAGCCAAGAAACTTTCACCATATTTTGGCAGATAAAGAAATGACATAATGCTCTTGCTCTTACTAGTCAATGCTCTATATTGTCATAAGTTAAGTCAGAGTTTTACAATAATTAATTTTGAAACCATTTATTTGGGCCATTATTACCTTTAATAGTGTAAAATTGCTGTTTTTTGTATGTGTCTTTTTAGTATTTATTTGCAAAGTACAGAACAGCTAATTAATGTATCAAGAAGTGTAGGCCAGAGATGCGTAGTAGACAAATAGTACTTTTAACATAAGGGAGTAACTTATCAGCTGACTAGGATAAAAATAAACTATCTGGTTTTAATAACAAGTATTTTTTTTTAACTTCTCTCCTCAGTTGTTATGGGACATAGGCCTATGCATGAACCTTTGTTTGACACGTGAAGTACCAAATATAAGCTTAGTGAGGATTTCAACCTTGGACTCCAAAGTCTTAAATAGGTCTACTTAGCCACCAAGACAGCATTTTTCATATTAATTAGTTAATTATTTTTGCAAGTTGATTAACCAACTGATTTCTATCTAATATTGATCTTTAAGCTGCTAAGTTAGTATTAGTCTCCTCTATTCCAGAATGGGTAATTAAATGCACGTTCCTGCCACCTCTGAAAATATGATTTCTTGTTGAAAAAGTGGTGAATTATAAATTTATATCTCTTGAGAAGATGGATTTCAACCGCGGAAAACTTGTGTTCTACCAAAATAACTTTAATTTGTCAGGGAAGATTCCGTTATCAAGCAGCATATAGAAATAGATTGAGAGATGAGGAACTATGACAAGGCTTCAGTACTTCACAACTGCTGGTGGTATACAGTCCGGTCAAATGACTTTGTTTGGGTCCAATTTATTAAGTTTGTCTTGAACTTCATGAGCAATTACCAAGAGCCTACTAATGTTAATGTTAGTATTAAAGTCAAATGTTTGACTTGGTAAAATCGTATCAGTGAAAACAGATTTGAAGAAGTAAGCAAAAAGGTCACACTGAGATTTTGGATCAGTGACTTTTATGTTGTTAAGGTTTAAATATAAGGGATATATTGTAGTTTTTTTATGTGAGACCAACAAACTTGATGTTGCTAGGAATAGTCGCTTCCACAAAATCAGCGTATTCACGGTAACAGTCACCAGACATCTGCTTACAAAAGTAATTTACAATTTATCGCTGCAATTAGTTTATATTTGAATTACAATAAAATAGATATAGATTGTAATCAATATTTGATTGGTGAATGATAGTTGTACAGAGTGGAGAGATTGCAAACAGTTGCAAAAACAATCGTATTGGAAAACAACCAAAACATATGATTTCTTATTACGTCATTAATTAGCTCTCATTCACCTTCAAACTAGATTCCTTCCCCCTACATTACACCTCCAAACACAGCCTAATATCAATATAGTCTGTTTTATGTTTATATAGTAATATAAGTTATATTGTTGGGTTATGAATGGCCTAATTATAATCACCTTCAATCTGAGAGTTGCAATTGAGCACTCCAAATCTAGAGTTGATTACAAAAATTAGTTTATACTTTGAGAGGATTCCAGAAAGTCCTTAAATTTATAAAATACCCTACTGTACTGTACTTTCTTGATATTATAAGGAATATGGAAATAAGGAGTGTAATAAAATGGTCGGCCATACCAAAATAAATTACAGCTGGTAGAAATCCCCAGTTGAAACCAGTTTTAAGAATATTAACAACAACTTGAACTCTTTCTCTCGTTTCAGCCTTCATATTTTTCTTGTATAATATAGCACAATAACACCAATTACAATATTGCAATGCACACTTTATTTTTGTAGGTTAGCTTTAGATTCATTTCATGATAATTTGGATTTGTTCTTTTCTCTTTTTACTTATCTAACGTCACAGGCAGACATGGACGTTGAACATATGGACATACATTTTTTACTCTATGCATGCATTTTGCATAGTTTGTATGGACTATTGAAAATGCGTTTGTAGTCGATACTTTTACACGCTTTTACCATCAATAGGCCACGTTCAAAGGGGGTTTTCGTATAATGTTTTATCTACTGAACAATACAAAACTGCAATGATACATTTTTTATCATTTCCAAAATGTACAGTACAATTTTCAAAGGTAATTAACGATCATTTCTCTGGAATACGGTGGCTATCTAATACAAGCTGTGGCGTGACCAGGAAGTAAATGTGTGTCGGTATTTCAGTACTCGATACTTTGTACCTAGAGATGGGCGTTATTTTATAATCATATATATGAAAAATAATGTGATTACTTCTTCGCACCCTATTACCAAGTAATAGGATTACTGGTTTTACCCTATTAATTTTGTAACGTAGTCGACAGAACTGCAGTCATCAGCTCTCAATGTAGTGACAGAACGCTGTTAAAGGAACAAATAATAGAATGGGTAATATAATTCCGCTCTTGATTACTGGTTTTACCCTATTAATTTTGTAACGTATTCATCAGAGCTGCAGCCACCAGCTCTCAATGTACATACTGAACGCTGTTAAAGGAACATTAAATAGGAGGAGTAATATGATTCTGCTCTCGCTCTCGTCCCCAGAAATTGATGCGCGGTTGAAAACAGAATATTGGGAGGGGGAAGCAAGAAGAGCTTGTCAAAACATTTTTACATATTTACAGTGTATTATAGTAATTAATTATTTTTATTTCTTTATTATTTATAATTTGGTCTATAATACAGTATGCACAATTAAATATTCTGTAAATAGTTAGTGTTACACTTTAAATATGTATGTGATATTATATTATTAAAGTAGCCTCTTCTTTGTTTTATCAGAAACAACATTTTAATAGTCCACTATTCAATAGCCTTATAGTGCTTTAGTGTGTGTGTAATATTTTAATAATAAAAGTAAGAATAATCTCTTTTTTAGCTTAAAATCAATTTTAATTTAAATAACTTGTTATTAAAATGTATTTTATTATAATTATAAGCATTTGGCAAATTAAAAATATAAAAAAAGTTTATGAAAGTATTTGTATTATATAGTGCGATTTAAATACGATAACATTAATAGGATCTGTCTAATATTCACTTCTGTATAGCTAAAACTAAAAGCTAGTGCAATTAATAGCGTGTAGTAGATCGAGAACGAAAGAAACAATATTATACAGTAATAGTGTCAAGTATATTGGCTCGACTGGAACGATCCGCCCAAGCGGTAATAGGGTGACAAAAATCATAGGAAGAGTCACCCTATTACCGAAGCGCTGTGGAACGTTGCAGCCTATTACCGGAATGTAGCTGGATTCCCATCTCTATTTGTACTTGATACTCGACACGAGTACCTCAGGTACTGAAAACTAAAAGTCTCAGATACATGTAAAGCCGAGGCGCTGTCAGTGGCAGACATGCAGACTACGAAACAAAGAGGTTACTGATACAGACAGACGACATTGTAGCAAGGTCTATGATTGTAGTACTGTAGTTGACGAGTTAACCTCATTAATACTTACATTAGTTAGCTTTTCTTATTTTAATTAAATAAATTCGGTACTATAAACCATTTGAATTGAATATATATTAATATTTTTTAGAAAAAAGAAATTGAATAGTAATGATTAATTTTTGACGGTACCCATTGTATCTCTATTTTTCATTTAATTCCTATTACATCATTGCATAGCCAAAATTTAAAGTAGATAGATCTAGATTATAAATGATCAAATTTATAAAATTATTTTCAATAGAAACTGTTTAAAAATTCTTCTGATTTATAATATGGTTATCTATTACACTAATGTATCAGATTTAAGATAGCAATATGATACTTGGAGTATCAGATATAATATATCAGATACATTGTGGCTACAGTAGTATTCTTGAAAGTATCATATATTTTGTACCTGATACTTAAAAGTATCCGTATCATCTGTGCCTGATATTCGTTAGTACCGTTTTGCCCACCTCTACCAGGAATTACCCAAGCCCCCTCCTAAGGGAACACTCCTATGGCAAGGAGAATCCCCCCCCCCCCAAATGTTAATGTTGTTGTCCCGGAAGTTCGTTTTCAGGCTAGCTTTGTACGTCAATTTGTTTTTAGTTTTCTTATAATATCATGATATTCTAGCTAGCCCCAAAATTGTTTAATATTTACTATGTTCATCATACTACTTACCTGAAAACTGAAATTTTAATCTTGAACCTTCTCTTATATCACAGTCTAATAAAGTTATATCTTGTCCGAGAAAATTGCGTAATCCTTTGGTATGGTTATTCTCCAGTGTTACTTGTTATTTATTTACTATTCAAAATAATGAACTCACTAACTATTCAGCTAGTTCTTTCAGGATGTGGAGGAAAGAAAATTTAAAACAAAGAGAACTGGAAAAGAACTGAAGTTAAAAAAGAAATGCAATACCTATGTTTGAAAGTTAGACTAGGTCCAAGATTACTCATATCAAAAGTAATATGTTGATATTTATTTATTCACAAATACAAAATTTTAAATAATTACATTCATGTGGCTGACGCCAATCAGTGCAACTATAACTTGATACAGGATTTTGTGCTAAACTACTAAATATAAGGAAATTCTAATACTAGGCAACAATAACAATAATAAGATATGAATCCGACTATTTAAATAGAACGGTAACGATTTTTTCTGAAATAAAGTACAACAGAACTTAATTAAAGAAATAAATATCCAGAAGATGTCCAACCATCAGGAAGCGGAAAGCCGATCGAGCTCCCTTCTGATAGCTTCAGATCTAAATGATGTTGTAGATCCGTGGAAAAAATCGGCATTGCCAGCAACTTCACTGCACCCTCTCAGGAGCCGAGCAAATCCGCTATTGTATGAGTAGTTGGTAGGCATAAATCTCCGCTGGAACACAGATTTTGAGCGGGTCCCTCGAGGAGTAGTTTATCTATATCTATAAAATCCAATGTATGTTTGTCTGTCCTTTATGCGATACCAAACCGTCCAGCCGATCGCCATGAAACTTGGGGAAGTTGTTCTATATACCCCAGTGAAGGTTTCTGTCCTATTCCCATTTCTTTAATCCCTCAGGGCTCCGTCCCGGACTTCTAAAGTTTCAATGTTAATCAAATAGCAGGATGCGTGAAGGTATAATAAGTCAAATATAAAAAGAATATCAGCTGTGGGTTTTAAATATGTCAAAATTAAATTAAACCATGTGTTAATTTTTTTTACACTTATTTCTGGATCAATATTTTACATATTATACACAGAAAATGTAACAGGTGGAATAATAACATTATCGGGTTCGCTCATATATGAGTCACCCTGTAACATGAATAACAATCAGTAAACAAAAATATATATATATATCATATTTAAGTAAGTTAAATAAACAAATAAGTATTACATAGACATGGCTATAAATCAGTCTATCACGTCTTGAGGAAGTCTGGCTTTCAAACGCCTGTGCAAAGTAGGTTCTCCAATGTGAAAGCTAATAGCTCCTGGAACATTTTCTAAGTTTGCCATGAACTTACGACAACTTCTTTTAATAAAAGCATCAATGGTATCGAGTCCAAATTCTACATGCAGATGAGAGTTACGTATATACCATGGACTATCAACTGCAATTCTTAAAACTTTGTTTTGGAAAATTTGAATCTTTTTCAGTTTGCCGGAAGAAATGCACATTCCCCAAACTGGACAGGCATACATAATTAACGGCCTAAGAATTGTTTTATATATTAAAAATGTGTATTCTGGTTTTAAAGATGACTTTCTGTTTATTATAGGAAATAACATGGATAGACGTGCGTATGCTTGAGTGAGTTTGTTGTTTACGTGAAGATTCCAGTTTAATTTTTTATCGAGGTAAACACCTAAGTATTTTATCCCTTGATCATCAGAGTTCCAAGGAATTGAAGTATTTTCAATAGCAACTTCAGGTGGCAAAATATACTTCCTCAAAGAGAAACCCTTTGTTTCACACTTCAATGGATTTAACGATAGTCTCCAGCTTTTAAACCAATCGGTCAGAGATGTAACGCTGAATTGTAAAGAATTTACGGCTTGGTTGATTTCAATTGTACTGGGTAATAAGAGCAGTGTCATCAGCATAAAGAGCGATAGTAGCCTGAGGAAGCTCAGGAATATCAGACATGTATAAGTTAAAAAGAAGAGGTCCCAGTACGGTATTGAGCTTTGAGGAACACCTGCTGCTATTGGACGAACTGAGGAAAGTGTGCAGTTGAGTTTGACACAAAAAGTCCTATCAGACAAAAACGATTGCAACAAAGCTCTCAGATACAAAGGAAATCCAAACTGATACAATTTATATAACAGGCCACCATGCCAAACCTTATCAAATGCACTTGTTATGTCCAAAAATGCTGCCGATGAATGAAGCTTCTTCTCAAATCCTCTACATATGATTTCATTGATTCGTAGAAGTTGATGAGATGTAGAATGCCTTGTACGAAATCCAAACTGATAAGGGGGGATGATATTAGAAGAATCCAAGTGTTTTAGCAGTCTCTTCTGTATAATTTTTTCAAATAATTTTGATATTGATGAAAGGAGACTAATCGGACGGTAACTGCTAGGAAAATGTTTAGGTTTGTTGGGCTTGTGTATAACAATTATTTGAGCATGTTTCCAGTTTTTGGGAAAGTAACCAACAGAAATACAAGCATTGAAAATAGATGTATGTGTATAGGCGGGCGGGTGGGTCAATACCACTGTACGTGTATAGGCGGGCGGGTGGGTCAATACCACTGTACGTGTATGGGTGGGTGGCTGGGCCAAAGAGTGTTTCTGGAGAAAAACTGTGTGTAAAATGCTGAAATATGATTTCATGAAATATTTAGTTAATTTTCAATTAGCCTATTTAACCTATTTTCAACGTTACTTATAACCTTACATTTTTCTTTGTATCAATAAAAATAAGATTGTATTCACATAATCTTTCTTTTATTTGCCTTTTCAAAATTTTTCATAATTTGCCTTTTCATAATAGTTTGAAGTGATTTGGTAGAACAATTCTCCAAAACTATGTTAGGTACCAAGTCATGTCCTGGAGATTTTCTGTTGGGGAGATTTTAATAATATTTTTAATTTCCAAGGGTGAGGTAAATTTCACAGACTGTTCTGCACTGCTAGGGGTTGTGGACAAAAAATCCTCAACATTTCTGTTAGTTTCAAAATCATGAACAACATTAGTAATGAATGCATTCTCAAAAAAATCAGCAAACACATTACTTTTTTCGGAATCACTTTAAAAAATTAAATTATTTTGTTTTAGTGGAGGCACAATTGTCGGTGATTGTAAAAGCCTCTCATATTAGAATCACCAGGATCAATATCAGAAACGTAATGTTTATAACAATTAATCCTATATTTATCAAGTTCACTACGTACTTTACGAATTAGTTCATTTAGCTGCATCTTTAAGTGAGGGTACCTGTATCTCTGCCACTGACGTCTCACTCTATTTTTAAATCTAATTAATTGCATAATTCTCATAGGAGGATGAAGAAAAGTGATTCGTGTAGGGGGAAAAGTCCGGATTTGCATTTTTGACTGATATTTGTAAACACTCTGTAAAGTCTTGAACTGCTCTGTCAATGCCATTTACTGAATATAAGTCCGTTGGAACTTTCATGCGATTGTCGAATTCTGCACAGGAGGTATCCCAATCGACTGGACTGTTAATTTTTTTAATTGTTTATATTTTTATGTTTTGATTTCTTGTGAAGCTATATTAATTGATTTATTTATTTGATTAACAGCTGTTAAATAAAAACAAATAGAATAAAATTGTGGTAGGCAAAACTTTCAAAATTAAAAATAATTGAGTACAGTAGTAAACTACACAAAACATCAGCTGTTGTAAATTGGATACTGTGTAAACTGAAAGGTTGCTGCATATTTCAATTATACAATCAAAACTCAATATTATGACCGGCGAAGCGGGCGGGTACAGCTAGTTGTTAAATAAAGTTTATGCAAATAATTTTAACACTCTCTGTTAAATATTGCAGATTCTTATATTATGTACTAGCTGTACCCACCGCTTCGCCAGTCATAACATTGAGTTTGATTTAGAACCTAATAGCTGAAAGAATTTGAGCATTTTTGCTTCTTCTACCAATATTAGACTTTTTAGGAGGCATGTCATAAAAAGTAAACTGCAAAACAAATAATTATTTATTTTTTATTTTCACGTTTCACCACATGTTTTAATTACCGAGGAAAAAAGGTTAACACCAAATACAGATCACCTGATCAAGTAAAAGTAGTGTGTGCTACACTCTCAAGGTGAAATGTAGAACTAGAATAAATCAAAACATATACAGTACTGTTGTTGTGAGAACTTAAATCTGCTTATGGCATGTGAAACTACATTAAACCACACAGTCATATGTTTTTTGTAAACAATTCAGATTCTCCATTTGAATAACATGGGATCTTTAGGAGCCCGTGGGGCGGGACCCTGAGGACGGATCTGCATCAAACTTCACAGAAATCATCTAGGAAGTATACAGGACAACATCCTAAAGTTTCATGGCGATCAGTTGGATGGTTTGTGGTTTGGCAGCGCATAAACTTCAAACATATATATATATATACAAACATCCTCTTCTATAAATATAGATTCTATGTTTTTCATTTATACTGTAGTAGCAAAATAAAAACTTCTGTTGATTGTATTGTTGATTATCTTTGATCTGAATACTAAAAAGTGTAATGTTGGGTTGTGTGTGTACAACAGTAATAATTTAGTTTTGTGAGTGTTAATTAAAATTATCTTTTGATGTTTGTTTAAAATAAAACTTGTAAAAGCAACACTGTGTAATAATTTATATTAAAAAGTTATGGGCCCAGACAAGCATTAAAAATCTGAGGCGTAAAAAACTGTAAGAGTTATGGCAAGTGGAACGGATAACGTTGAGAAGCTAAATGATTCGGAATCATTTAAATTTTAGGAAGTTTCAGACCACAGCAATATTTAAATCTTTGGAACTCTATGATATCGTAAATGGTGATGTTAAATTATAAGCAATAGGCGACAATGATATTAAAAAGAAAAACGAATGGAAGAAGAAGGATGCAATAGCCCAAAAGATCATTGTAACTTCTGTGGATATGAAATACTTGGCTCATATTATAAATGAAGTAAAATCTGATGGTATGTATTCTAAGCTTTGTTGTATTTTTGAAAAGGATGCTGAGCAAGAAAAATGCAGTTTGCTGCAGGTGTTTTTTAATTATAAGTATGCGTTAATTCAGACATGAAAAATTTTATATCAAATTTCCAGAACATGGCAGTAAATTTAAATAGTTTGAGTCAAAATATTGATGATGATATGATAATGTCTAAGCTATTATCGTCTCTACCAGACAAATACAAGAACTTTGCTATTGCTTGGGAGTCAACTGCCAAAATAGATCGTACCTTATCTAACCTAATGTCACGCTTGATAGCTGAAGAGGCTAGATGTAAAAACAGTAATGAAAATGAGTCGGGCCAAAGAACAAAGGTATGAGAAAGGTAACTTTATATTTAGTAACTGTGATAAAAAATCTAGTAGGTTTAATCAAAACACTTTGCAAAATAATAGTATGTGAAAATGTTTTGTGTGTAACAAACCCGGTCATCTGGCCAACGGATGTCCAAATAAAAATAATCAAAGATTAGTTTTGTTCTACTTGTAAAAAGAAAATTCATACCGACAAAGATTGTTTCTTTAGGAAAAATAAAAATAATGAAAAGAATGTTTCTTTTCTAACATGTAACGAATTAGAAACTCAAAATAGTGTTTTTGTAGTGGACTCAGGTTGTATAAATCACATGACTAATGATATTATATTGTTTAGTGAACTAAATAGTAAAGTAAGTGAAATCATGGTTTGCAAAAAGTGATCAATCCATGAAGTCTGAGCGTCTAGGTAAATTTGAAGGTGAAGATTTTAATTTGAAGCCTATATTGTTTGTTTCTGAACTTTTATCTGTAGCAAATCTCTTATCTGTAAATTAAATAACAGAAAGTGAAGGAGAAGTTGTTTTTTTTTTCAAAAGATAAAGTAATAATTAGGAAACATAATGTTACAGTGTGTGAAGGAACTAAACAATCCAACGGTTTATATTTAGTAGACGTAAAAACAGATAAGCCTAGTAGCCTATTGGTAGAAAATAAAAATAACTTATCTGGAAATGATTGGCATATTAGATTAGGTCACCCTAGTGTTAGTTATATGAAAAACTGATAAAAATAGCTAGAGGTACATAGAGTTATCAGAGCAAGAATGGGAAGAAGTTAGTAAAATTTGTGAAATATGCATTAAGGCCAAACAGACTAGACAACCGTTTTCAACAGAACGAAAGCGAGCTGAAAGGCCTAATCAAATTATACATACAGATCTATGTATAATTTGATTAGGCCATCGATCCTGTTACTTGGGATGGTAAAAAGTATTTTCTTACTTTAATGGACGATTTTACTCAATATACAGTTGTGCAATTACTGGAAAATAAAAATGAAACGTTTGGTTTCATTAAAGAATTTGTACTTGAAGTGGAGGCATTGAAAAATGTGAAGGTAACAGTCATCAGATGTGATAATGGTGGGGAATTTACGCGTAATAAAATGAAAGATTGGTGTAAAAGTAGAGGCATTGTATTAGAGTACACAATTCCTTACACTCCACAACATAACGGTAAAGCGGAACGTTTGAATCGTACGCTAGTAGAAAAAGCTATACACAACTAAGAGAAAATAACATTTTAATTATATAATTGTGGTGCTATGAAAAATATAATTGTTAGATTAATTAGTGTCCGTAAATGTATCCTTATGTGATTACATTTCATAAAGTAGTCAACTGTCAAGGACGTGTTGCGGACAACAATTCGGAAATCACATGCATAAGTTCAACACCGAACTTGAATCCCTTGCAACGAACCCTCGAGAACTCGAGAGTCTAAGCCTTGCTCTATGACTCAGGATTAGAAAGAAATTTCCGGGGATAAGCCATCAAATCTGTGAATTATTTGTTAAATATAACCCCATCTGATATTGTAAAAACTACTCCAGCAGAAGAATGGCACAATCAGAGGACAGATGTATCAAATATCAGAAGATTTGGCTGTGATGGATATGTCAAGGTATTAGGCCAATATAAAAAACTAGATCCAAGGAGTGTGAAGATGGTTTTCATAGGATATGCACAGAGTGGGTACAGTATATGAGATTTACATAAGAAGAAAGTAATAATCTCGAGAAATGACGTGTTTGATGAATGGACTAGTTCAATGAAGTGTATTGACAAGACAGATAAAGTAATAAATGGAGGTAAGTAAACATTTATCATGAACCTGAAGTAAGAGATCCTATTCAAGAAAATCAGTTAGAAGAAAGAGAAGATAACGAAGTATCTGAATTCGTTGAAAATCGAGACAGAGAAGATGAAGACAAAAGACCGACGAGAGAAAGAAGAGTGCCAATAAGACTCAATGATTATGCTTTGATGACGTGCAAAGAAGCAGTAACATGTCCTTAAAAAGAGAATGGAAAGCTGCGATTGAAGAAGAAACAAAAATTATCGTTAAGTAAAAATGAAGTATGGGTATTAGTAGAAAAAAATTGAAGCTGGTAATAGTAAAGTACTGTCCAATAAATGGGTTTTGACTAAGAAAGAAAATAACAGATATAAGCAAGACTTGTAGTAAGAGGATGTGAACAGAAAAGCGAGTTCCATTATGAAGAAGTATTTAGTCCAGTGGTATGCGGGAGTTCTCTTCCTACAATATTTGAAACAGCTAATCAGAAAAGTTACAGCATGCTGAAGTTTGATGTAGTAAAAACAGAATTTTCGTATGGTGATATAAAAGGAAATGTCTTTATGAGGAATCCAGAAGGCTATGAAGATAATGAGAAAATCTGTAAACTAAAGAAAGCCCTCGATGGGTTAAAACAAGCTCCTCTTACATGGAATCGGACATTTACGCTCAAAGAAAGTGGCTTAAAACCTACAGGAAAATGTGTGTTTATAAATGAAGATTGTACAATAATACTGACATTATATGTTGATGATGGCATTATTGTAAGCGACGAAGAAGACCAAGTTAAAAGAATTGTACATTTACTTAAGAATAAGATTGAAATAAAAGAAGAAAAAGATCCTAAAATCCTTCTTGGTATGGAAATAAAGCGTGAAGAAAGTTATAAAAATAACAGTCTAAAAATAACTCAAGTAAGTTATATTGAAAAAGTATTGAAAACCTTTAATATGGATAATTCAAAGCAAATAGACACACCATGTGATATCCAAGTGACACAACGTTCAAAACCTATAGGGAATTTACCTTTTAGGGAAGCAGTTGATAGTTTACTTTACTTATCAATAAAGACTAGACCAGATGTAGCTTTCTCGGTTAACCTTAGTAGTAGATACATAGAAAATCCTACGAAAGAAGATGTAATCCGAGTAAAGAGGATTATGAAGTATTTAATTGGAAGCAAAAAATATTGGTGTCGTATATAACAAGGGGGACAATGATGATCAAATTGAAGCTTTCTGCGATGCGGACTAGACTGGTGATGTGGACACAAGAAGAAGTACCACAGGATACATCATATTCCCTGGAGGAGGACATATCAGTTGGTGTTCCAGACGACAACCGATAGTTGCGATGTCATCGACAGAAGCAGAATACATTGCCGCTGCAGACTGCTGTAAAGAGATACTGTTTCTAAAATCCTTGATAAAAGAGTTAACCCATAAACCTATTAAAGCAAACTTGAACATAGATAATCTGAGTGCAATTAAATTAATGCAATCTGGTGTAGTTAATAAACGTAGTAAACATATTGATGTTAGGTATCATTTTATACACGAAAAAGTTGTTTCAGGGGAAATATCAGTGAAGTACTGTCCTACAAAAAAACAAATATCAGATTGTTTAACTAACCACTTAGTAAAGTAAAATTTGATATTTTGAAAGATACGATAGTTCATTAACTTATTAATGACATTATGTAAATAGCTATAGTTCTTTAATATATTTATAGTTTTTGTTTTTTTGGAAAATGTTAAAATTAGGAGGAGGTGTTAAATAAAGTTTATGTAAATAATTTTAACACTCTCTGATAAAAATATTGCAGATTCTTATATTATGTACTACAACACACGTCCAATGACGTGGCTAACGTAAACATTGTTTTACATTACAAATAGTTACACAAAATTATAAAGTACATTACAAAAATCTTACTGAAAAATTTAATACGTTTTGTCTTTTCAGTCTGTACACAGCGTTACTATTGTCTAAAAGATTCAGGGCAAGGTGATTTGGATGATTGTTCAATTTTTCTAAATATCGACTGCTAAATTTAATAATTTCGGTCTTGACAAAAGGAATGTTTGAGTCTTAATGGATGATGGTGTTATTAATGTACCAGGGTGCTTGAAGTATGTTTCGTAGTGTTTTTGACTGAAATCTTTGGATGATATCTATGTTGCTGTTCGATGAACATTCCCACAGTAAAATTCCATAAGTCCATATAGGTTTTAAAACTGTTTTATAGAGGAGAAGCTTATTTTCTAATGATAGTTTTGATTTGCCGTGTAGTACCCATGACATTTTTCTATATTTGGTGTTCAACTGAAGCCTTTTTTGCTTCCTCAATAGGACGTTACCCGTTTTTCTGAAATGACAGAACATTATTTAAAAAAGTAAGTACCCAATATCTACATCGAGATTGTAAAAGTTCAGAATTTTATTTCGATAAATAAATAAAATATTTGGGTGTTTCCAGAAAATTAGACACCCCGTATTTGTGTAAATAATATTCGAACATCCTTCATTTGAGCTTGTCCATATCGTTATTGTCATTTGACGTAGCCTATTGTTTATCTTCAATAGTAGATCCTTGAGGACCCTAAATTTGGGGGGGTTTTCAACAATCTTAAGGGGGCCCCTTACAAGAAAAGGGGGGGGGCTTTTAAAGGGGGGGTTTGGTTGGGGGGGGGAATGTTAAAAAAGGGGGGGGGGGGGGATGAAGGTTGGTAAGGTTTTGGGTAATATTGAGGGGGGGAATTAGGTTTTAGGGGGGGGTATTGGGGGGTTAGGGGGGGGGGGGGGATTGTAAAAGGGGGAAAGGGCCGGTGGGGTTGGGGAAAAGGGGGGGCAGGGAAATTAAATTAAAAAAGGGGGGAAAGGGGGGTAAGGGGGGGTTTAAGGGGGGGGGGGGGGGGGAAAGGGTTTTAAAAAGGGGGGGTTATTTTGGGGGGTTTATTTTTTTTTGGGGGGGGGGGGGGTTTAATTTTTTTTTTTCTTTTTTTTTAAAATTTGGGGGGGGGGGGTTTTAAAGGGGGGGGGTTTGGAAGGGGTGGGGATTTATTAAGGAGGGGGGGGTAGATTTTGGGCTAAGGGGGATTGGGGCCTTTTGGGAAAATTGTGAGTTAAAGGGTTTTAAAAATTAAAAAAGGAAAGGGGAAAAAATTTGTTTTTGAAAGGTTGGGGGGTTTGGGGCCCCAAATTTTTAGACTCGGGGGGCCCGGCCCTAGGCTGTGTGGGTTTTTAAAAAAATCGGGACCAACCACTTCCACCGTATAAACTTCGGAGCTAAAAGGGAAAACAAATTTTTTACCTCAAAGAAACACGGCAAGATTTTGGTCAGTGCAGGGGGGTGGAGGGCGCATCATGATTATTTTCCCAAACTCTGACAATGACGAGCCCCCAAAAAATTTAATTTTACAATTTGAACCTCAAGACTATTATTTTAACCGGGTTTGAACCTCAAAAACTTTTTTAAAAATAACAACCTGGTTGAACCTCAAGATTATTAGTATACAACCTGGTTGAACCTCAAGACTATTAGTATACAACCTGGTTGAACCTCAAGACTATTAGTATACAACTTGGTTGAACCTCAAGACTATTAGTATTTAACCTGGTTGAACCTCAAGACTATTAGTATACAACCTGGTTGAACCTCAAGACTATTAGTATACAACCTGGTTGTAAATCAGGGGAGACGGAATTTCGATCCGTGGGGTCATGTACAGACCGTCATAAATATTCCACTAACCCCTTTTTTCCCCGCTCAACCCCGGTTTTTCGATCCGCAAAACCAAAAAGTAAAATTTTTTGAGGGGGGGCGAGATTTAAGGGACAAGGGGGGACAAACTTTCAAAGAAATCCAAAAAACCTCCTTTAAAATAATCGTAACATAACTAACTTTCATCTGTAAACTTTAAAAACTTTTTAGCAAGGAATATTTAATTGACAAACAATAACAATATAAAAAACTAAAATTTTTTTTTTTTTTTGATTGTACATTAAAATGTGCAGCAACCTTTTAAAGTTTACATAGTACCCAATTTTTACAACAGTTTATGTTTTGTAGTTTACAACTGTACTCAATTTTTTTTTAATTTTAAATTTTTGCCTCCCCACAATTTTTTTAAAAATTTGTTTTTTATTTAACAAGTTTAATAAAAATAAAATCATTAAATTAATTGGGGGGGCCGGGGGGGGGAAATTTAAAACTAAAAAATAAAAAGGGGGGTTTTAAATTTGGGGGGGGAAATATTTTTAAACCCCAAGGGTGGAAATTGGGGGGGGGGGTTTTTAAAACCCAAGCCGGGGGCAAAATGGGTACATTTTTGAACCTAATGAAGGGGCCTCCTAAAATTTTGGGAAATGAACCTTTTCCAAAGGGGCGGGGGGTTTTTTGGGGGGGAATTGGGCTAAAGGGGGCAAATTCCAAGGGGGGTAATTTTAAATTTGGTTAAAAAAATTTTGGGGAATTTGGGGGGTGATTTTAAAATTTATTTTTAAAAAAGGTTATTAAAATTTTAAATTTTGGGGGGGGTAATGGCTTTTTATTAAATTTTGGGGGGAAATGGGGTGGGTAATTTAATTTAAGAATTTTTTATAAAGCACTAAGTTACCTAAATATCAATTTTTAATCAAAATTCAAGAAAGCGATTTATCGCCCCATTGAAGACTGGACTGGTCCTCTGACTGTTTTCTGCAGTATATAGCCCCCCAAGACACAACATAAGTTCACAACAATTCTCAATTTCTTTGTCTCCTTTGGGTAATAGGTTCTTAGCCGGAGGTGATTATAATGCCAAGCATACCGTGTGGGGATCTAGGCTTATTAATCCCAGAGGTCGCCAACTTTTATCTTCTATAAATAACAACAATTTTAATCACATGTCGACACGTCAGCCAACATACTGGCCAACTGATCAGCAGAAACTTCCAGACTTAATGGATTTATTTATAACTAAAGGCATATCCCAGAACTACGTCAACCTAGAATCTAGTCTCGATCTGACATCCGACCATACACCTGTAATTGCCTCACTTAGCACTTCAATTTGTACCAAAGAGAAACCAGCAAATCTATGCAACAAGCACACAGATTGGAACTTATTTCAAATGCTAGTCAATGAAAACTTACCGCTGAAGATGCCACTGAAAACGAACGAGGAACTAGACGATGCTGTAGAACTCTTTAACTCTGTTATACAGAACTCAGCTTGGGAAGCCACGCCTCTAATTCAACAGCAAGAAAATACTATTAATTATCCTATACACATCAAAAGGAAAATAGCAGAAAATAGAAGGTTGAGACGAATCTGGCAAAACTCAAGAAACCCAAGAGACAAGACCAATTTCAACAGGGCTGCTCAAGAGTTAAAACGTCTTATAAGTCAAATTAAAAATGAATGGTTTAATGACTATACCTCCAATCTATCCCCCACAGACTCCACTAACTATTCACTTTGGAAAGCTACAGCAAATTAAAGAGACCCCAAGTGAATATCCCACCTATTCGTAAACCGGATGGTTCATGGGCAAAAACCAACCAAGAAAAGTCTGAACTGTTTGCTAAACACTTGTGCAATGTTTTCAAACCCAATACTACGGCTCAAAATGTGAATGTGACTCAAGAAGTACAAGAAATACTAGGAGCTCCAAACCAGATGTCACTTCCAATAGAACCTTTTACACCCTCAGAGGTTAAAAACATCATTACGTCACATCTCAAACCTTATAAAGCACCGGGATATGACCTCATAACTGGCAAAATACTTAAAGAACTTCCCAGAAAAGCTATTCAGTTTTTAACCATTCTCTTTAATGCTATTCTTCGTACTGGTCATTTCCCTGCACAATGGAAAATTTCACAAATAGTTATGATTGCAAAACCTGGAAAGCCGTCAAACGAACTAGCGTCCTATAGACCGATAAGCCTTCTCCCAATCCCGTCTAAAGTGTTCGAAAAACTTTTCCTTCAACGTTTTCGAGTGATTATTGATGACAAAAAACTAATTCCAGACCATCAATTCGGTTTCCGTCAGAGTCACTCCACAATCGAACAAGTACACCGAGTTGTTGACATAATCAAACAAAGTTTTGAACGAAAAATGTTTTGTTCAGCAGCCTTCCTCGATGTGCGACAGGCGTTTGATAAAGTGTGGTTTGATGGCTTACTATACAAGCTTAAAATTAAAGTTCCTCATACTTATTTCAATATTTTCAAATCATATTTATCCAACAGACATTTTAGAGTCAAGTATGAAGATGCTTACGGTGAATTACACAAACAAGAAGCGGGTGTTCCTCAAGGAAGTGTGTTAGCTCCAGTCTTGTACACGATATACACTGCTGATACACCTGTTCACCCTGACGTTACAATAGCTACATTCGCCGACGACACTGCGCTCATCACTACTCATCACAACCCAATCACAGCTTCACACTCACTCCAGCTAGCTCTTAATGACTTGTCTGATTGGCTCAAGACGTGGAAAATTGCTGTCAACGAGAATAAATCTGCTCATATTACATTTACTACAAAAATTGACACATGCCCTCCAGTTTCCATCAACAACGTACTGATACCTCAAGTAAATGAAGTTAAGTACCTCGGAATGACACTCGACCGGAGGCTCACTTGGCAAAGTCATATCTGGAATAAAAGGTTATCTTTAAATTCAAAATTTATGAATCTTTATTGCCTTTTATCTCGAAACTCACAACTTTCTCTAGAAAACAAGCTCTTAGTCTACAAAACAGTTCTAAAGCCCATTTGGACGTACGGAATTCAACTTTGGGGTACAGCAAGTAATACAAATATTGAAATAATTCAACGATTTCAGAATAAAGCTCTCCGTTGTATTCTCCAAGCTCCATGGTATATAAATAACAACATACTCCATCAGGACACCAAGATTCCAAAAGTGAAACAAGAAATTTCAAGATTCAGTTCAAAATACATTTCAAAATTGGAAAACCATCCAAACTCCCTGGCACTAAACCTACTGGACAACAGTGATCATGTTTATAGACTTAAACGATTTCACGTGCTAGACCTGGATTCTCGTTTCAGGGAATGATGTTGTAACTATTATTTATTCTTTGTTAGTTTTGTTGATGAACATTAACTAACTGCATGTTACTTGTATAATGTTATCGCATTTACTCATTGTTTTTGTAAAAACAGATTGTAAATAAAAATTCGTCAAAAAAAAAAAAAGAAATCAAAACATAAAAATATAAACAGTATAATTTTGACATATTTAAAACCCACAGCTGATATCTTTTTATATTTGACTTATTATACCTTCATGCATCCTGCTATTTGATTAACATCGAAACTTTAGAAGTCCAAGGGATGGAGCCCTGAGGGATTAAAGAAATGGGAATAGGACAGAAACTTTCCCTGGGGTATATAGAACAACTTCCCCAAGTTTCATGGCGATCGGCTGGACGGTTTGGTAGCGCATAAAGGATAGACAAACAAACATACGTTGGATTTTATATATATATAGATTTATTTTACTCTACATGTTTCATCTAAGTGACCTTTTATGAATAAAAGGGTCCCATGTGGGTCATACCTGTTGACATATATTATATTTTAAACTATACATTTTAATTTGTGGGTAAAATTGTATTATGATACAATAATGAATAGTTTTATAACATATATCAATGTTTATTACATTATTAATGTATTAAATGTGTATTTCAAATGTGACTTTCATCTATGTATAGCACTTTGTTTTTTCAGTGAACATAATTGCAATATTTCCTGGAAGGGTTTATTGAGGTAGTAGTGTAATTTGCCGGTGCTGGCTCACATAAATCAAATGGTTTGACAGGTGAGTTTTGTGACGTCACGGTGACGTCACAATGACGTCATGGTGACGTAGGTTAGTACGTCACAGGGATAATTTGTGGGTCAAGGTCATTTGTGTGTTTTTTGAAAAAGGCTTCTTGGACAGAACGACTGTTCTGTCCAAGAAGCCTTTTTCTTTTACTTTATTTAAAATATTACAAATTTTTACAATATGTACATCTTACAGACTAAACCTACAGTAACAAACTACTTAGTGCTGGCTCAGGATCTGGGTGATGTGTTCTCCTTGTCTGAGTCGTCTTTGTGTACATCAACCCTGAAGTCCGCTGTAGAGCTTGCAACTTCTTCACTCCCCATCATCTGCCTCAGTACTGCATTGTACAACTCCTCCCCACACTCGTCAGCTCCGATGCGGTCTAGTAACTTAAGGAAGTCGTCTTCGCGATGTAACACATCGCTACAAATGCAATAAATAGGCCCGAAAGTTGCCTCAGGGTTCGACCACATGCAGTGAGTGAAATGTTGACCGTACTTTGTAACTTTGGATTCAGTACAATTCATTCGAAACTTAGTACTCTCAATACTCTGCGCTATTGCACCCATAGCGTTCAACTTTTCCAGCGCCTCAGAACTCCAAGAAGATTTTGCCAACCTGACGTTAAGCAACACCAGCTCCATATTTGTGTTCATATTGAATGTGATTGCTTCGACTGCTGGCGTGCAAGTGATGTTAGAAAGCAGCGAACTGTAATATATAAGAGGAAATTCATGGTGGGGGTAACATCATGTGGTGGGGGTTGCATGAATCCTCCTAGCGTGGTAAATTTCGTCTAAAGTCTAAAATCCCCGTCATATAGACTATAAATGCTTCAACATCAGTCTTAACGCGGGATTTCGATCCAACTTAATTTAAAACCTTCATTTTTACACTACTCACAAACAGAAATCTACGAGTAAATACAGAGCTAAAGTGTGAAACGTAATGTAAGAGGTAAAACCTAAAAAGTTCACCAAGTTTTTTCCTAACGATGTTACCGAACCCCTTTAATACACCTACTGTTATAGAACGATGGTTAAAATATAGCAATATGATAGTGCTAAACAAATACTACAACTTTTAACTCAACACGGGTTTTTGATTCAACTTGTTCTTAAACCCTCACTTTTACACTACTCACAAACAACAATTTTAAATAGAAGCCTAAAGAGTGATAGGTAATGTAAGAAAACAAAAGGCAAAAACCTAAATAATCACAACATTTTTCCCGAACGGTGTTGTAGAAACCCTTTATTACACCTACTGTTATAGAACTATGGTTAAATATAGGAAAAATGATAGTACTAAACCAATACGACAACTTTAAGCTGAACATAGGAGCACAATCTTATTCAAAGATAAAGTTTGCAGAGCATAAACAATACGAGCCATCCTCAACAAGTGTTATTGCAGAGTGTAAACAATACGAGCCATCCTTAACCGATGTCTGGACATCTTGACCGGACATTCAACTCAGGTGGGAGCCTCGCGCGTTCACACGCTCCCCACTCCTACAAGCCTGTACACAGGGACAGCAAACATCACATCTTCAAGCTCCGTTGCCGGAGCAGGTCATCGGTGCTACGCAGCTCCAGCCACCCCAGCCTCCGCAGATAGCTCTAGCAAGCCTCCGACCTCTTCAAGCAGCTCGGCCAAGGACAGCAGCCTACTCCAGTCCGCTCCCGGGATAGCAGCCAATCCAGAGTTGGCTCAAACATCTATCTCCTATTACCGTTCCTTAAGTCATTTGTTTACGGACACCAAACCGGCTCAAATGGCTTATCCTTGCTTACTGTCGTTCTGAGGTCTCCAAACCACCCGGCAGTAGGCACCCCGGCTCAAACATCTATCTCCTATTACCGTTCCTTAAGTCATTTGTTTACGGACACCAAACCGGCTCAAATGGCTTATCCTTGCTTACTGTCGTTCTGAGGTCTCCAAACCACCCGGCAGTAGGCACCCCTGTCATTATTTATGTGTATTTACTAATGAAACATGTGTTCTCTTTCAGAACTCTTCCCCTCTTCCTTTTACTGTTATGTAGTGCATGCTTAATCTTTCTTCCTGTACTGTTAGTTATCTAGTGCATGCTTGATTTATCTTGCTTTAGTAGCTAGTGCATAAAGCTAATTTTATATTATTACACAAACACACACACACACACACACACACACACACACACACACACACACACACACACACACACACACACACACACACACACACACACACACACACACACACACACACACACACACACACACACACACACACACACACACACACACACACACACACACACACACACACACACACACACACACACACACACACACACACACACACACACACACACACACACACACACACACACACACACACACACACACACACACACACACACACACACACACACACACACACACACACACACACACACACACACACACACACACACACACACACACACACACACACACACACACACACACACACACACACACACACACACACACACACACACACACACACACACACACACACACACACACACACACACACACACACACACACACACACACACACACACACACACACACACACACACACACACACACACACACACACACACACACACACACACACACACACACACACACACACACACACACACACACACACACACACACACACACACACACACACACACACACACACACACACACACACACACACACACACACACACACACACACACACACACACACACACACACACACACACACACACACACACACACACACACACACACACACACACACACACACACACACACACACACACACACACACACACACACACACACACACACACACACACACACACACACACACACACACACACACACACACACACACACACACACACACACACACACACACACACACACACACACACACACACACACACACACACACACACACACACACACACACACACACACACACACACACACACACACACACACACACACACACACACACACACACACACACACACACACACACACACACACACACACACACACACACACACACACACACACACACACACGGAATAACCCCAATGGCCAAAGGCTTTTTTTTTTTTTTTGACTTTTAAAAAATTGATGTTTGTGTGTAGTGTAAAATGACGGAACTGGAGCAAGTCGGTTCAAAATCCAGTTTTAGGATAAAAGTTGCTGTATTGGTTACTAGAACCATTTTGTTAGACTTAAACGTAGTTCTATCATAGTAGATGTATTAAAGGGGTTTTAGGAATCGTGAGTAGCGGAACTTTGCGGTATTGCAGTAGGTCTGACCAAAATCTCGTATTTGTTAATTAGGATCATTTTGTCACATTTTAACATAGTTCTATCAAAGTAGGTATATTAAGGGAAATCTTCAACAACATTAAACTCGATTTTTTTTTTAATTTTATTATGTCCTTGACCTACTTTCGAAAGTGAATTATAGCTAAAACATGTACCTTCTTTTTATAAGATTTTATGAGACCTCCTCTCTTACGAATTGTAGATATTCTCAGCTCTGGATCCGCATCACAGTCTTTAACCCAACCCACCAAAGTGATCTCTTAGAACAACAATGATTCCTTCAACGATACAAGTCTGTATTTATGTAAGACCTACACCTTCCCGATTGGAGAAAACTCAACAACCAATCACAGCAAAGCCACGCCCCCCACTGAATAGAGAAAACTAGGATCGCAGCCTGCAGGAATCATTCGCTTACCAGCATCTACCATAGCACCAGCATCTACCACACCATCTTCTACTATGGACCCCAGCGTGAGGAAGCCAACCCTACCACTACGTCTGGGAAGCCGTCCGCAGAGGTCTATCCTGAAGCAGGCCCTAGAGGCGGCCGACATAGACTTAGAAAAGCTGGGAAGACCCCGCAAGCAGCTTTTCCCTACTAAAATCTGTCTGCCTCAACCGAGACTTTTTCCTGCCTCCGTCGCTACAATACCACTGCCTTCGCCTTCGACTACTGCCCGCCCTCTACCAACCGCTGCATCTCTTACAATACCACTACCTTCGCCTTTGAGTACTGCCCACCCTCTACCAGCCGCTGCATCTCCCACAATACCACTGCTTTCGCCTTCGACTACTGCCCGCCCTCTACCAGCTACTGCATCTCTTTTTTCTCCGCTGTCTCTTCTGTCTCCGCTACCTCCCACTCTGCCTTTGAGGAAACTGAAAGCCTTCAGAGAGTGCCAGAAGGCGTGCAGAGCTCCAAGACCTCCTTGCACGCACCTGTTCCTGCGCGGGGGTAAGAAAGGTGAGAGATGTGGAAAGCCAAGCGCTCTTGGAGGAGTATTGTGTGCGAGACACAAGCCGAAGCGAACGGCTCCTGCAGCAACGGCAACTCCCTTCAAGCGGCTGCGAATAAACCGGCTTAAATCCGGGAAACGCTATTTCTATGTTCAGCGTATTTCAGATCGCGAAGTAGCCTTGGAATGTAGTGGTAAACGCTACAAACTGAAGTTACCTCGTGGACTGATAAACCCTGAACATCTAAATAAGCGACACTATATTATTCGCAACAGCTTGGGGACATCAGAGTGGAGACTTGCTCCCTCTAACACCCTACTTCCTTAAGCCTTCTTTCCATTCTATCGAACGGTCCTTTTCAGGACCCAAACGGCCCTTTTCAGGGCCTAACATTTTTAACTGATTAATGACCTTGACCTACTTACAAACAACCAATCAGAAGAGACCCCCCACTCTCGCGAGCTCTATATATACGCGCACACCTTGAAGACGGTATCATTTCTTCAAGCTCAACTGCCAGATCAACATCTCCTAGATCAGCGCCTCTTCAAGCAGCCCACTCCAGAACCTCTGCCTGCCCGCCTGCCCACAGCTTGCTTCAGGATAGCAGCCAATCCAGAGTTGATTCAGACATCTCTCTCCTATCACCTTTCCTTAAGTTATTTGTGTACGGACACCAAACCGGCTCAATGACTTTTTCCTTAAGTTATTTGTTTACGGACACCAAACCGGCTCAAATGGCTTATCCTTGCTTACTGTCTATCCTCAACAGATTGTTGTTCTGAGGCCCGATAACCACCCAACAGTCTGTTGAAAAACCATCTTATGTTTGAGTCTTCTCGAGAATACCGCTGGGGGTCGTGAGCACCGCTTCACCCTTCCTCAATCTTACCTTCCAAAACCCAATCCCTGCACTTTGCTGTTCTAAGGCCCGCAAACCATCCAACAAAGTGCATCCTACCTACTGTCTTTCCGACAGAGTGTTGTTCTGAGGCCTGCAAACCACCCAACACTCTGTCATAATTGTGTATTAATATATACTAATAAGTTGTTTTTCTCTTTCAGCTTCTTCCCTCTTCCTCACAGCCTGCGAAGCCCACCCAGGACCGCAACCTGTCCACAGCTCGCTCCAGGATAGCTGCTAATCCAGAGTTGGCCCAGACATCCCACCCAGGACCGCAGCCCGTCCACAGCTCGCTCCAGGATAGCAGCTAATCCAGAGTTGGCTCAGACATCTATCTCCTATTACCTTTCCTTAAGTCATTTGTTTACGGACACCAAACCGGCTCAATGACTTTGTCCTTAAGTTATTTGTTTACGGACACCAAACCGGCTCAAATGGCTTATCCTTCCTTACTGTCTATCCTCAACAGATTGTTGTTCTGAGGCCCGAAAACCACCCAACAGTCTGTTGAAAAGCCACCTTATGTTTGAGTCTTCTCGAGAATACCGCTGAGGTCGTCAGCACCGCTTCACCCTTCCTCAATCTTACCTTCCAAAACCCAATCCCTGCACTTTGCTGTTCTAAGGCCCGCAAACCATCCAACAAAGTGCATCCTACCTACTGTCTTTCCGGCAGAGTGTTGTTCTGAGGCCTGCAAACCACCCAACACTCTGTCATAATAGTGTATTAATATACTAATCAGTTGTTTTCTCTTTCAGCTTCTTCTTAGGTATTAATATACTAATTTGTTATGTCTTCTTTTTCAGCGCCTTACATTATTCTTTACTCTTAACTTATATATAGTTAGTGCATGCTTGCTTTAGTAGATATATTGCATGTTTTGGTGTAGCATCTAAGTAGTCTGGATATATTGCATGTTTTTGGTATAGCATCTAAGTAGTCTGGTGGAGCACACATACAAACAGCACACCTTTTTTTATTTTTTTTATAAACATCTACATGTATATGATTATTCATATACAAACACTGATGCTTAAGATTCAATAGTACCCAATTGTGCGGTTGAGGATCTAAGGCATCAGAACATATTTTACAACACTTGAAGATTGTAAAAGCTAACGGAAGGCTTGTTGTATTGTTATTCAGCATCGGTTTATTACCCGTGCTGGAGAATAATATTTCGGCTAACCGTTATCTCTTACCACCTTCATAAAACAACCTTACATTATAATTTTTTTCTTTTTGGTGGAGCACACATACAAACAGCACACCTTTTTTATTTTTTTATAATCATCTACATGTATATGATTATTCATATACAAAACACTGATGCTTAAGATTCAATAGTACCCAATTGTGCGGTTGAGGATCTAAGGCATCAGAACATATTTACAACACTTGAAGATTGTAAAAGCTAACGGAAGGCTTGTTATGCAGCATTGGTTTATTGCCCGTGCTGGATAATAATATTTTGGCTAACCGTTATCTCTTACTACCTTCATAAAACAACCTTACATTATATATATATATATTTTTTTTTATAAGATTTGGATGACCTTGACCTACATTTTGGACTTGTAATTTCACGTTACTTGCTGCTCTTTGTGTTAAACAAGCTGTTGAATCTTTATCTAGTTTGTCTATATGTACACTAAAAAATAAAAGAACTTAAACCCTCCCCATATGTATATTCTATATAAAGCGGTAAAAATCTTAGATTTAGTAATTTTTAACTACCTGTTAGTTTCAATGGTTGCTACCATCGTTATTATTCGTGTAATGAATGTATACGAGGATAGGAAGCCTCTCTTAGAAGACTTGTGGGTGCTGAAAGCAAAATACCCTACAATGGAAGTAGAGTACGATGGCGACGGTAATGAATGCCATCGATTCACTCAGCGCTTTCACGAAGTGTATATGAAAAACCCTTGGGTAAACGATAGTTGTAAAAAGGTGTTTGTTCAAGTAATTATAAACCCTTAACCCCCCCCCCCCTTAGGAAAACGTTGTCAAATTACAATCACAGCTATCAAACTTATAACACAATGTTATTGCTTAACAATATGTTTAGTAACCTAGATGTCTGATTGGTTGGTCTGCATATATAAGAACAGGCTTCTGATTGGTTGGTTTACGTATGTAAGAACAGGCTTCTGATTGGTTGGTTTGCGTATGTAAGAACAGGCTTCTGATTGGTTGGTTTGCGTATATAAGAACTTGCAAGTGGTGCTAACAATCATTTCTGCTCCAGACATAGTCGAATAAACAAGTGCAATGCATGTTTGCGGTGTTTGTCGTGAGCAATTTGAGGATGAAATTTTGCTATTGTGTCATCATGAGCTGTTTCACAAGAATGAAGAGGAAGAGCATCCTCCAGCTAGAGCAAGCGTTATTATGTATGCTCCACCACGAGACCTGAAAGTAGAGATTTTGGCAGAAGCTTTACAAAGATCTGCGGTAAGACATTTTAAAATAAAGAACTCTAAAAGTTACAATTTGGAAGAATTCTTATCCAAAACAAAAATGTTGATCATAGATACATTAGCAACAGAATTTCGAAGATTAAACTTTGTTAAATTTGGGTTGATTCTAGACGCTATATTTACTAATACCACAAATGAAGTATCGCCAAGAGGATTTATTACTAAAAATCAAACCATTATAGCAACAACAAACCTGGAAGATGTTGTGGATGACTTGTGTCAAGAACTAAAAACCAAACTTATTGAACATGAGGGAAGAGGATCTGGCTGGAGTTTATTGCATATAGATGGCTTGGATATAAGAGTGCACAAACACGGGTATGGTGATAGAGGTAGTAGCTACATAGAGCTTCCAGAAAAGATTTCTAACACTAAAGCATGCATAAATGTACAAAATGAGGATAATGAATGCTTTAGGTATGCAATGTTGGTTAAGTTTATAGAAGATAAAAACATTTGTAGACCTAACGCTAAATACAATCAATTAAGAAAAAAGTACAACTTTAACGGTATGACGTATCCTGTTTCTTTATCAGATGTTAAGAGGTTTCAAAAACAAAATCCTGCAACATCTGTAAATGTTTTTGGCTTAGATAATTCAAATAATGTATACCCTCTCCAATTAGCACAATTTGAAAGAACTGATCACACCGATCTGCTTCTCATAAAAGATGGAGATGTTTCTCATTTTGTATACATCAAGGATTTTAATGCTTTAGTTGCTAGACAAGTGTCGAAAGGCGAACATCGAATAACTGTATGTAAAAGATGTTTCTGCTTCTCAAGAGGATCTCTGCGAGGAAATCAATCAACATGGCTGCAAGAACATCAACTTCTTTGCAGTCAGAAGGAAGTCGCGCGAATATGTTTACCACCTCCAAGTCGTTGCAAAGTTGAATTTACAAAAGTTTGTCAGCAGTATCGAATACCTATTGTTGTGTATGCAGATTTCGAATCTTCACTTCTTCCTTTGGATATCGCTAATGCAGATCCAACTAGGCGAACCAAATATCAAATTCATCAACCAAACTCATACTGCATTTTAATAAAATCAACATTGAGTGAAAACCATTTACAGCTTTATGGTTTAACATCAATACCTCAAGTGTACAGAGGCGACAATGCTGCTGAACTGTTTGTAAATAAACTGTATGATATTGCAAACAAAGTGGAGGTATTGTACTCCCGTATTAAACCCATGCTCCCGCTAACAGATCTTCAAATGAGAGAGCACGCTTCTGCAACACAATGCTACCTGTGTGATGGTTGTTTTTCCTCTAATAATAACAAGGTACGCGACCATGATCACTTAACAGGCTTGTACCGCGGAGCTGCATGCAACCGATGTAACATTAATTACAAACTACCTCCCTTTATACCTGTTATTCTTCATAATTTGAGCGGGTATGATTCACATTTTATAGTTCCCCAGTTGGGAAGAGATAATGGCAGTATCGATGTACTAGCAACCAGCATTGAAAAATTTATTAGTTTTTCTAAAAAAGTAAATAAAATCAAATTGAGATTTGTTGACTCTCTACGATTCATGCTTTCTAGCCTAAGCAAATTAGTTGATAACTTAAAGAAAGAAGATCTAATTGAAACATCTAAGATTGTAGCTGCTGACAAGATGGATTTAGTGCTAAGGAAAGGAGTTTTCCCATACGATTACATAGACAGCTTAAGAAGATTTGAAGAAACCTCGTTACCACCTATAGAATCATTTTACAGTAAACTGAATGAAGAATGCATAACTCTTGAAGATTACCAACACGCCTGCAAGGTTTGGAAAGAACTAGGCATGAAGACCTTAGGGGATTACAGCGACTTCTATATGAAGCTTGATGTAACACTTCTCTGCGATGTGATGGAGGAATTTCGTAATACTTGTATGGAAGCATACGGTTTGGATCCATTACACTCATACACCTCTCCAGGTTTAGCTTGGCAGGCTATGTTAAAAGAGACCAAATGCAAACTGGATTTATTAAATGATATTGATATGGTATTGATGGTGGAATCTGGAGTTAGAGGAGGATTGACCCAAAGCGTTACAAGACATGTTAAGGCGAATAACAAGCATGTGCCTGATTATGATTGTAACAAAGACTCTTTATATATAGGATACTTTGATGCCAACAATTTGTACGGGTGGGCAATGAATACCCCGCTACCTCACGGTAATTTTGCATGGGTGAACCCTGAAACTCTTAAGGACATATCAAGTATTCCAAAACTTGGTGAAATCGGATACATCCTAGAGTGTGATTTTGAATACCCCGAACAAATACACGACCACCATTACGATCTCCCTCTACTCGCTAGGTCAGAAGTTCCTCCTGAAGGTAAACACCCTAAATTAATGATGACTCTTAAACATAAAGAGAGATATGTTGCCCACTTTTGGATAGTGCAACAAGCATTAGAGTTAGGTCTTCGAATTACAAAAATTCATAGAGCTATTCAATTTTCTCAATCATGCTGGTTAAAACCCTATATTGAGTCAAATACAAAACGCAGAGCTGCTGCTACATCCGAATTTCAAAAGGACTTTTTTAAACTAATGAATAACTCGATTTTTGGAAAAACCTTAGAAAACAAGCGAAAACATAAAAATGTTAAGCTAATTTGTGATGCATCAAAATTGGAAGATTTAGTCAAGCAACCAAATTTTAAAACATCTATAATAATTAATCAAAATCTAGTTGCTGTTGCCATGAACCCTGCAAAGATAGTTATGGACAGACCTTTGTATGTAGGTATGTCCATCTTAGACATTTCCAAGACCCACATGTACGATTTCCACTACAATAAAATGGTCCGCTTTTATGGTCGAGATAAAATCGGAATATCATACATGGATACCGACGCATTTATATATTGGATAAAAACAATCGATATGTATGAAGACCTTAAAACATTTCCCCACAATAATGATTTTGATTTTTCCGAGTACCCTATCACTCGCCCAACTTACGATGGTGGTATAAATAAAAAGGTTCTAGGAAAGTTTAAAGATGAGACCAACAGTGTACCAATACATGAAATCGTGGCATTAATGTCAAAAGTATATGCAATAGAAACTAGCGATACAAGTAATATTATCAAAAAAGCAAAAGGTGTTAAAAAAATATTTCTAAAAAAGAAACTGCAGTTTGAAAACTACAAGAAGTGTCTTTTTGAAGGTGAAGAAGTAATTGCAACGTTTAACACCATACGAAGTTTTAATCATCAGTTATGCAGCGTAACCGAAAGGAAGAAGGCTCTGACAGCCAACGATAACAAACGACACATTCTTGAAGACAAAGTGCACACGCTACCTTTTGGACACTACTCACTCAACAGAATAGATGATTGAAATGTCTTTTACCAGCATTATTGAATAGCAAAAAAGCCCTTTTAAGGGCAAAAAAAATTATTAGATTTTAAATGACCTTGACCCGATTTTAAGCGTAGCATATGTTAAAAGCTGTATTTAAATATTATTACACTGCAAGGTTTAAACAGTAATGATTGAATACTGTTAGAGGTTGCTTTGTATACCAAGATGACTCTTAAAAGTGAGGTTATTAACGAGCTGCACAAACCAGCTAGAATAAACTTTCCTAGGAGGAATACTATCCTAAAAGGAGTAAATGATTTGTATCAAGCAGATTTGATAGAGGTACAACCTTATAGCAGATTTAATAAAGGATTCCGTTACATTTTAACATTTATAAACTGTTTTACAAAAGTTGCCGATGCAGCTCCTTTAAAAGATAAAACAGGTAAAAGCGTTGCTGCAGCAATGGAAAGAATATTAAAAAGAGGGGGACATATAGTAAAACATTTACAAACTGATGATGGTAAGGAATATTTTAACAAAGTCTTTACGGATATGATGAAGAAATATAACATAAACCATTACTCAACAAAAAGTGAAAAGAAAGCAGCTATTATTGAAAGGTTTAACCGAACCCTAAAGGGAGCTATGTATAAAATGTTTTCAGTTAGAGGTAAGCATGTTTGGCATGATGTGTTGACAAAGTTAATTAGCGACTACAATAACACCTTCCACAGAACTATAGGAATGAAACCAGTTGAAGTAAGTAAGGAAAATGAAGAAGAAGTATTAAAAATTATTAAAAAGAACACCAAACCTAAGGACGATAAAAGAAAACCAAAAACTTACAATGTCGGAGATAAAGTACGCATAAGTAAGTATAAAGGTGTTTTCGATAAAAAGTATTTACCAAATTGGACGAATGAAGTCTTTACAATCCATCGAGTACAACCAACACATCCGGAAACATATATTTTAAAGGATAATAAAGGAGAGATTTTAGAAGGAGGTTTCTACGGTCATGAATTGTTAAAGTCTTTTGTTGGTGATGTTTACTTAGTAGAAAAGGTACTGAAAAGGAAGAAGGATAAGCTGTTAGTGCGATGGCTGGGGTTTAATAAAAGTCAGGATTCTTGGATTGATAAAAAGGATTTGGTTTAGGTTAAACACAGCAGTGTAATCAGAAACCTTGAATACGATGGAGATAGTTCAATTTGAGGAACATTTCAATGTAAATAACATAGATAATCTAACAGTAGACAAAGTTACTACCATAGTGGGAAAGCACGGTCCATTGCTGCCTGATACTGTTAGATGTTTAGTCACTGGACCATCCAATTGCGGAAAAACTAATGTTGTATTTAACCTCATCACAAATCCAAACGGATTAAGGTTTAACAACTTATATATTTTTAGCAAGTCCTTGCAACAACCAAAGTATCAATTGTTGCGCAAAATACTTTCTGAAATACCTGATGTAAGTATGTATGAATACGATAGTAACGAAAAAATAATGCAACCATCTCAAGCTAAACCTTATTCAATCTTTATATTTGATGATGTGTGTTGTGAAAACCATGATACAATTAGAAGCTATTTCTCAATGGGGAGACACAATAAAATAGATTGTATTTACATAGGTCAAACATACAGTAAGATACCTAAACAGCTTATACGCGATAATGTCAACCTTTTGATATTGTTCAAACAAGATGATACAAATCTGAAGCATGTATATAACGACCACGTTGGTGCAGACATGATTTATAACAAGTTCAAAGAGTTATGTGGAAGAGCGTGGGAAGATATTTACGGATTTGTTGTGATAGATAAAGATCGTGAACTTAAAAGTGGACGATATCGCATAGGGTTTGATAAGTATGCAATATTACAATAATCTTTGATAAAATTGTTCTCATTTACTACCGTTTACTCCTACTGTTAACATGGATGAGCAAGAAAGACTGTTAAAAGAGATAAATGCGCTAAGTGATTCTATTCGCCAGAAAAACAGAGCTTTGAGAATGGGTATAAGTGAGAGGGAGAAATATTTGGAAACAACCTTTAAACCAGTGATCCAGCCCCTTAAGGAACTAGTTCAAGGAGTAAGTCAAGCAAATCCTCCTACAGATGGTGATTTAATATTACCAGTACCAAAGTATGAAAAGTATGAGAGTGATGAAATTAAAAATGAAGAATCTGAAACAACCGATGAGGATAGGGATCAAAGCGTGATAGATGAAGATGCCTTAACAGACCCTACTGAGGTAACTAAAAGAGCAGACGATAGCGAACAAACAGAAGAAGAAGGGGAAGAAAGCGATATTCCTCCTTCCAACATTAGCAAGTTAGGATTAGATATAGCATTAACAGGTGTTCTAGGAAGAAAATATTTACTGAAAATGCTGCATTCAACACCTGTAACAAAAAAATATCATGTCTATGGTGCTCGACTTGATGAGGATGGTTTAAAGATAGGAAATAAAAACTTAAACGTCGATGAAAAAGATAACATATTGATTGGGGAAAAGAAATACAAAGGAACTAAAGGTTTATTTGAATTAATATTTAAATCCAAGCCAGAGAACTATACAAGAACAGATTTAAATACATTTAGAGAAATTTGTCAACATACTAATGCACATCGTAAATCTTACGCTCCAGACGCTCCTTTACATAAAAATGTATCTTTAAAGTATAAAAATATAATATCTCAACTATTTTTACCCAGACGTAGTCAGTTAAAACGAAAAGCAACTTCTACTGAAAAAGTGAATATTCCCTCTAAAAGAAATAAAACTGGTGAAGGTTTATTGAAAAATGTTTATAGTACAAACATTATTTACTACAACAATATAAACAAACTGGTAACACGTATGAGATTATTGTACGAAGCGATGGAAGCTGGCCATACGGGTCTCGATAACGAATGGGTGGCATTAACTGCAGAACTTAGGAATAAAGGTGTTATAGAATAACAAATATATATTAAGAGTATTTTTTATATGCACTGTCAGTACTCTGCTATAAATAGACATGAGAAGACGATCAAGGATTAGTCGTGATATACATCTCGTTAGAAAAGGTGGAGGAGTAGTATCTTCAACTTTATCCCGTATATTTAATCCTTTGAAAAATATACCTGTTGGAGCAATTGTCAACACTGCGATAGACGCACTACCCATAGAGCTTCATCTTCCAGGAGGTTATCAATACTGCGGACCAGGAACAAAACTACAAAAAAGACTAGCCCGAGGAGATACCGGAATAAATAAATTGGATCAAGCGTGCAGAGAACACGATATAGCATACTCAAAGTTTAACGATTCTGCTAATAGAACAGTGGCAGACAAAATCCTAACAGAAAAAGCTTGGAATAGAGTGAAATCAATAGACGCTAGTGTTGGTGAAAGAGCAGCAGCTTTAGCGGTGGCAGCAGCTATGAAAGGGAAAACATCGTTTGGTGGTGGTAAAAAGAAAAGTAGAAAGCGGTCGCAGAAATCTGTTGGTGGTGCTTTAAGCAGGGGAAAGAAAAGGAACGCTAAGAAGAGGAACAGTAGGAAGACTTCAATATGGTCCATGTTAAAAAAGGGAAACGGTCTTTATTTAAAACCATACCGTGTGTACTAAACAATAAGGAAAAGCTAATATTACCAAATCAAGCGTTAAGTAATAAAGCCTTACTACAGTATGCAGCTTGTTTAAAAATACCATTCTTTAGAGGTGTTTTTATGAAAGTCAACCTACCACGAGATATTAAAGTTAATGAAACCGGTGTTGTCAATCTTGATAATAGTGAAGGACCTGGAACCCATTGGGTATGTTACAAAAAACTTGGTAAGACTGTATTCTACTATGACAGTTTTGGAAACCTCCCACCTCCGAAAGAACTTGTACATTACTTTAACCCCGCTGATCATATATACTACAATTACACAAGACAACAACCGTCAGATACATCTATTTGTGGACATTTATGTTTAGAGTTCTTAGCTACAAGTGTTAGTCAGCTTTAAGATGTCTTCGTATACAGTGTCCTTTACAGGGAATTCATCAACATTGCGCAGTGTACTTTTTCCTGCGTTAAGATTGCAAAAAGGTAAATTGTGGGAAGCAGCACTGCTGGATTTTACAACGTACAACTCTATTCCAAACATAACAGAAAACGTTAATAATAAACTTCATTACTCTAAAAGTGTTGACAACAATGGAAAGGTAATGAAACTTGAAGAATTGCAATTACCAACAGGTTCATATGAGATAGATGATATAAATAAAATGTTACAAGAAAAGCTTGGTAAAGAAAACATTTCAATTACAGGCAACAACAACACTTTAAAAACGGAGATAAAATCCAAATATTTTATAGATTTTAGCAAGGAACATTCAATTGGCGGTTTATTAGGTTTTCATAAATCAACGCCAATGCTAAAACCGAATGAGCGGTACACCGGTGAAAACACTGTGAATATTCTAAAGGTAAACGCTATCAATGTTGTATGCAATATTGTACAAGGATCATACAAAAATGGAGAAAATAGTCACATATTGCATACTTTCTACCCATCCGTTCCACCAGGTTTTAAAATTATTGAGAAACCTAATAATCTCGTGTACTTGCCGCTGAACACCAGTTACGTCTCAGACATCGTCCTGGACATAGTGGATCAAGACGGAAACGCTATTGACTTTAGAGAAGAGACTATTACTGTCAGGATTCATTTAAAAGTAAACGTGTAAAAAATAATTAAATGGGATTATCTTTTAAAAAGACGGGATCAAGTATTAATAGAGCCAGTAGCTCATTGACAGCTGACGAGTTAACAAGTGATAATCGTCAATTTCTTGAAGATTTAGGATTTAAAATAAAAAACTATGGATATTCTGGATATAACCCACGGTCCAACATTCGACGAGAGCCTTTGGGAGAAGGAGTATCATACACACAACCCTTACGCTTCATCGAAATTAAACAATAATGATGAAATTCGTATCCCTATTCAGCAACAAGACATCTACACTCTACCATCAGAGAGCTATCTCTATGTCGAAGGGAAAATTACCAAGAAGGATGGAATAACGACTGGAAGTACTGTACCTTTTATCAATAATCCTATAGCCTATTTGTTTGATGAAATCAGGTATGAATTATCAGGTGTTACTGTTGACTCTACTAAAAAAGTTGGTATTGCCACAACATTGAAAGGATTAACATCTATAGCTCCGAATGAAAGCTGCTTTCTGCAAGTAGCAGGATGGATTGCACCGAAAAAGGAAAGTATTGCGCCAAACAGTGATGGGAGTTTTGATTTTCATATACCACTAAAACTTCTGCTAGGTTTTGCTGAAGACTACAAACGAATAATCATCAACGTTAAACAAGAATTAGTGCTTTTACGCGCACCAAACGATAAAGATGCAATTGTAGCCCCTGCAGGCGCTACCAATGACAACTTAGAATGGAGCTTAACCCTACAGAAAGTTGTATGGAGAGTACCGCACCTAAGACTATCAGATACTCATAGAATTACTTTGCTAAAACAGCTGAAGGCGGATCGTGACATTGTTCTACCTTTCAGAAGTTGGGAATTGCATGAATATCCAATTCTCCCTGCAACGCAACGACACTCATGGACTGTAAAGACATCAACTCATTTAGAAAAGCCTAGATATGTAATATTTGGCATGCAAACTAATCGAAGAAACAACATCACAGCTAACGCAGGACAATTTGATCATTGCAAGTTGACAAATTGTTAACTGTTTTTAAATTCACAATTTTTCCCATATGACAACTTACACATTTCCTTTGATAAGAAGAGATATAGTGTGTTGTATGAAATGTACGCACGGTTCCAGAACTCATATTATGGTAAAGTAAACACTCCACTGTTGTCTCCTGAAGAATTCAATTCCATAGCGCCTATTGTAGTCATAGATTGTTCTAAACAAAATGAATCTGTAAAATCGTCTAGTGTTGATATAAAGTTAGAACTTGAGTTTGAAGCCAATGTCCCGAACAATACAAGTGCGTACTGTTTGATTCTACATGACAAGATCGTGACATATACGCCTTTAACAGGAGTTGTTAAAATGGTATTGTAGGAAAAGATTTAAAATTGTTCTTTATTCTCTAAAGAGGGTATAAATAGCTGAACTGTGCACACATTTTTAGTTAGTCACGAGCTGTGATAGAGACAACACTGCACATCCACCATGAGTGATACTTCAGAGACACCATTATTGGATAATGGAATGGAAGAGTCGACAACCGTTGAAGCAGAGGAGCAAAACGCAAAGGTTATAAACAAGAAGAAAAGGAAGATTGAACATGAAGCTCCGATTACGCTTTTAGCAGAAGTTTTTCTCCGGGTTATGTACCCTATATCGACTTGTATGAGTAAATGTTTATCTGCAGGTCTTGTTAAGTCTTTGGGATATTTACCTACTGTTATCTTACACCATGGACCGAAATCTGTCCAGTTTTCAGAGACGGCTTGGGACTCATTTGTTAAACATTTACACCTAATTGAATGCTATTTAGCCAACAATATAATCGGGCGAAAAACTAATGTAAGATTGTTGGATAGTGACATTGAGATTGATGTTGTTAAGCAACGTGGAGACCAGCAAGTACGAATAAGAAACTTAAGCAAACACGAAGATAAACTACAATTAACGCAGCAAGAATTCTTTATTTTAAATGCCATTGCTTCACCTGTAACCAGATATGTAAAGCAATTAGCATTTTCAGAACCAATTCTTCAAGATTATTTAATACATACAATGGAAACACAACCTGATGTACCTATACTCTATAGTCCTATCGACACATCCATCTTTAACAGAATCCCTTACGAAGTTGAAGTGTGGCGAGGTTTAAGAGATTATATAACTAAGCCTGACAAACAAGACCCGCAGAATGAACATATGTATTCAAAGGAGAACCTTTCAGAGTAAAGTGTCATACTTGTATCTGTGGGAGTAGGCCTATCTGGGGATGGTGCCCACGTTAAATAAACACCAACGCGCCGGGAAGTGTACGGCATGATATTAAAACGTATCTACCGTGGTGCGGAAACCAGTTCACTTTGTTGTTACAATGAGTAACAATATACACTCAGCTTCAGTTAGATTCAGCGAAAATGTTCACATTATTAAGGAGAACCCTTGTGTGGTAGAATTCCAGGCTTTTATAGGAGATGATAAAAAGTATATTATCAAAGAGTTGGTTTTAATTGATATAAATAATGGAGTTGACTATATATTTTTATGCAAACCACCATTTGACTTCAAAACATTAAGTAAAAGAGCGAAGATTACAAACAGATGGTTAACAAATAATTATCATCACATCAAATGGGAAGAAGGTTTTAGCGATTATGACACCCTAGATAACATTATGTACCACTTCTGTTCAAAGTTTAAAACATTTTATACCACAGGAGCAGAAAAGCGTAATTGGATTCAATTGTTTACGTCTGGAAATGTTTATAATACAGCTATTGATAAAGCTTTTAAACTACATAGAGATATAGCATGTATTTCCGTTCAAAACCATGCACATATGTATGTCAATTGTGCGTTGAAGAAAGCTAAGCGTTTGGTGGGGTTTTTACAAGATCCGTTAGATTGTTGCAGTGGTGGGGATATTGGAGGGTATATATACACCACAACACCACTGACAATGCATCAGTATTACTCTGACTTTACAGAGGAAACATCTACATCAGCTTCAGATGGCATCTCCACAGTACCTTCAAACGTTGGTTGAGCAATTCAATGCTCAATCCAAATCTTCGGTGCTGCTAACGAAAAGGTGCTCAGAACTCAAAGAGCACAAGCACTACATCATTCACCACATTAGAAAGATTGATACAGCTGTCGGTGACGCAGTATTAGTTGCATTAAGTGATGCACCATACGTTCCAGGTGATGAACCCAAGTTTCAAGTCTTCCTACCAAAACGCTTTGTACATCTACTGCAGAATGAAGACGTGAGGAATATTCAGCCAGGAGCGCTCTATCTCATCTCCCATGGTGTGAGTGGGAACAATTCTACAGAACTCTCTCTTCACCTTTCATCATCTAGTCAATAGTTATAAGACTTTTGTATTTTTTAGTGATAAGACATGATTGTAATTGTGGAAATAAACTTTACTTTTTTAAAAACTCGTTTGGGTGACCTTGACCTACTTTCTGTCTTGTATAAAACAGCTTGTTCCAATAGAAAGATTGTAGTGTCAGTATGAGTGTGGACAAGTTTGGTCGATTTGATCAGAGTGTAGCAAAGACCCAGTCTGAGGCCCATAACGCAGTAAATGCCGCTTATATGCAAAAGAATTGTCTATCATTATCAGATGTAAACGATCATTATGATGCTAAAAACAGAACTATTAGAAATGTTTCCACACCCCTTCTACAGAGTGATGCAGCAAATATGCAATTTGTACGGAATTATAGTTTAAAAAGGACTTCTGACATGCAATTTTCAGCTAATAACAAATTTATAAGAGAGTTGCGTGATCCAGTCTTAAATTCGGATGCTGCAACTATGGGTTTTGTTAAAAGGTCGTCCTTAAAAAGGACTCATCCTGATGGAGATATTGATATAGAAGGGAAATTGCTTAGAAACCTTGGTAATCCCGTTTTACCTACAGATGCTGTTAATATGAAATATGTATTATTAAACACTCCAAGACAGCATATTGACCATTGGACGTTTGATAATAAAAAATTGAGCAATGTCCAAGACCCTACTTATGACGGGGAAGCTGTCAATTTACGATCACTAAAGCAGTTAGGTTTAATCAGAACATTTGAAGCTAAGAGTCATTATGATGCTAAAGATTATAGAATTGTTCATGTAGGTAATTCCAAAGATGATAATGACGCCGTTAATGTAAAGGTGTTAAAAGATTATGTTGCAAGATATATCACGCATCATGAGGGACAATTGGAACGGTTATCTTCAGCAATATTTGATTATATTCATCGATCTTCAGGGAAGTCTGCTGAGCTAGGTATAACAAACACAAACTATTTGGATTGGGATAAAATACTTAATAAAAAGATATTGGAAGAAGATGAGTCAGAAGACCACATAAGGCAAAAAGACCTCATGACGTCACTCCATCACTTTGAGGTATAAAAGGAAGTGCACGTTCATTTTACAATCATTCCATTTTCTACATTCAACTGTGTCGGTCACATACTACAAAACCAAAAATGAATACCAACATGGTGATGATTATGTTTGAATTACGGTTCTGCAAACGCACCTGGTCTCCACAGTGTAAAAGTGTTCTTAACATGATGGCTGAGTTAGCCCAGAACATTGAGGACAGGAAGAAACGCTTTAAGTGTACTGAGGTGACCATCTCTAGATATGGTGTACATTTTATTGAATGTCTTTGGGCAAATCCCGATACAAATGTAGGCCCTGATTGCTGCGTTTGCAGCCGCATAAAATATGATGAATACAAATTTGTTAAATTGTTTGAAAGACTTGGCCCCAGTGAATGCGGAGAAGATTTGTATAGACGATTGATTGGATATATAAAAGGTGATGACTCAGAAGTTGAGAAGAAAAAGGATGAAGAACCAGTGGTACGAGTAAAGCAATTATGGATGAGATCTGTGGAATGACAGGGGGCTTATAGTATATATATGACGAGGATTTTAGACTTTAGACGAAATTTAACACGCTAGGAGGATTAATGCAACCCCCACCACATGATGTTACCCCCACCATGATTTTTTCTCTTATATATTACAGTTCGCTGCTTTCTAACATCACTTGCACGCCAGCAGTCGAAGCAATCACATTCAATATGAACACAAATATGGAGCCGAAGTTGCTTAACGTAAGGTTAGCAAAATCTTCTTGGAGTTCTGAGGCACTGGTAAAGTTGATTGCTCTGGAGGACTTGTATAATGCAGTACTGAGCCAGATGATGGGGAGTGAAGAAGTTGCAAGCTCTACAGCGGACTTCGGGGTTGATGTACTCAAAGACGACTCAGACAAGGAGAACACATCACCCAGATCCTGAGCCAGCACTAAGTAGTTTATTACTGTAGGTTTAGTCTGTAAGATGTACATATTGTAAAAATTTGTAATATTTTAAATAAAGTAAAAGAAAAAGGGTTCTTGGACAGAACAGTCGTTCTGTCCAAGAAGCCTTTTTCAAAAAACACACAAATGACCTTGACCCACAAATTATCCCTGTGACGTACTAACCTACGTCACCATGACGTCATTGTGACGTCACCGTGACGTCACAAAACTCACCTGTCAAACCATTTGATTTATGTGAGCCAGCACCGGCAAATTACACTACTTGAGTTCAAGGACACTTTCCCTACTACCTGATTTAAGAAAATCCATAAATCAATCCAATATAAACATTTCGTAGCCGGTTATAATTTAAAATTTTAAATACTGCTTGTAATTTTACATGGCAAACCTCACTAATATTAATATTTAATTTAACAGCAATAAAATATAGCCGAAAGCCTCTGCAGACTCTTATGTACTTGAAATTGGAGTAAGCTGGATTCCATAGACTGATAAATATGACTTTTCAAACCCCTATTCATTATATTGAAAAATAATGAAAGTGAAAACCATCATTACATATTATTAAATTGTATAATAATTAAATTAACATAGGAAGTGATTTTTCAGTTTTGTGGAAAAATTATACACAATCCTCAATTCAACTCATTAATCATAGTTACACATTTTTGTTACAGCGTTACACATTTTTTCGTATTTGTAGTGGAAAATGTAGTCTACATTCTGCTTCAGGAGAAATATGCTTATATTGACTTTCTTTTCTTATTATTTTTAATCACGCTAATGGTAAATCATTATGTTTACTTTATGAATTTAGTTGCAATGCAACGTAGGTTGTTTAAAAAAAGTTTATGGGGCCGATTTTTCCCCCCATCATGCGGGAAAAATGGTTACATCATTATTATTAAATGTAACCATTAGATTAAAAATTCAAAATAATTCAAAACGTTTTATAGCCAATGATGGACATAATTTTATTATTAATTTTCAATAATGAAATTAGTAAACGAATCACACTAGAAGTAATCAGGATCTGTTTCAGACATCAAGCAACTGTAATGAGAGTCAATACTATTGCAGAATCAGTGTACCTAATGCTAATATTAGGGAACTTTGTCAGGGAAAACGTTTCTGCCGATTGACCAGCGGCATGTTACCACCCGGTTGTTTACCCTATAATTCCCATCCACAAATGCCTTCCCACCCTGTTTGGCAGTTTCACTCGAAACGCCGCCTTGAGGAGCAACCAGTAAGGTTGACACTTTTACTGTGACGGTCCTTACCTGACCTCACGGATCGAAACACCTACACCCGTAAATCAGTGTTTGACATTTCATCAATTATTGTTACACTTAATAATTATTGTATTAATATAATTTATATTAAACAAAATATGAGATTTTACTGTATATTGTTGCAATAAGCAGAGCTTAAATGTTGCATATATCTTTGGTATATCACAGAATTCGTAGCCTTACCTGACATTATATTTGTCTACGGCGGTGACACTTGCATTGTAATTTAATCAATTTTAATTTAATATTCTATTTTCAATCAGAGGAATATTATTAAAGCTATTTGTATGTTACAATATTTATATAACACTTAAAAATTATAATTGTTTAAATTTTAATAAATGCTCTAACTTATTAAGTAAATTTAATTAGGATATACTATTATTATATAAAATTTGTCATATTAATATAAACTTTACTGCTAGTAAATCTCAAGTTCATAACACTTGAATAATAGGTTTATACAATAATATTTAAAGGGCTGGGATAAATAAGAAGTCACAATACAAAATTATTTCATAAAAATAAACACACAACAATGCAAAATAATAAAAATATGTCATGAGATTCAACTCACTAAATATTTCATTAATTACTAAATGATCTACTCGTATTGTGTTTAGAATGTTTAATAATGCCTCATAATAGTTAATAAGATATTTTTTAAATAATAATAATGAACCATATACAATTTAAGAAACAACTGAAAAGCCTTCTGCTCGACCTTTGTTGTTACAGCGTCAATGAGTTTCTAGCTGGCCATAAATAATTCTGATTTACTATGATTGTTGCAAACTTTGAAATATAAATAAATTGTTTTTGCTCTATCTTTTCACATGTTGTAGTCTTAGTTGATTATTGTTTTATTGCATTTACTATGACTTGGCTAATGCGTGTATATATGTTTACTGGCTTAATAAACGATTTGATTTGAAGTTCTTCATGGATAGGCTTCCACGGTCGTCACTATCACTAACAAATTCTAGGTCTTCGGGGTTCGACCGCGTCACTGGGCTATGCACTAACATTGCCGACAAACATTTTTATTTTGATGGCCGCTTTTATGAACAGATAGAAGGGACACCTATGGTATCACCACTATCACCGGTTGTAGCTAACCCATTCATAGAAAACTTCGAAAGGAAAGCTCTGGACTCTGCAGATCTAAAACCTAAGTTATTTTTACGTTTTGTGGATGATACATTTGTTATTTAGCCTCATAAAAAACACGCTTTGGATCAATTTCACCAATACATAAATTCTATCAATCCTAAAATTCAGTTTACAATGGAAATTGAAGACGACAGAAAGTTACCTTTTCTCGATGTTTTAGAAATTAGGAAACCGGATGGAAGCTTAGGTCACACGGTATACAGAAAGAAAACTCACACAGATCTTTACCTACCTGCGGAGTCTCATCATCATCCTCACAGAAGGCTACAGTTCTAAATACCTTAGCCAATCGCGCATTTCACATTTCAGACTCAAAACATATCAAAGCAGAAAATTTGAATTTATTGAAAATTCTTAAATGCAATGGTACAGGACGTTTGAAATTAACAAGGCTATTAACAGACAAGGAAAATTAAGAGCGCCCATAGAACAACAACAAGAAGGAAGAAAAAACTACGCCATTTTACCATATGTCAAAGAAATTACAGAAAAAATAAGCAGAGTTTTAAATAAACATAGTATAAAAACCGTGTTCAAACCACCTACAAAAATAAAACAATTTTTACGTTCAACTAAAGAGACATTTCCGCTACAAACTTCTGGTGTTTACCATATCAAATGTAGCTGTGGCAGGTGCTACGTGGGGGAAACTGTAAGATTGGTCTCAACTAGAATAAAAGAACACATCAGGTGCACTAGAAATGATTATATAGAACATTCTGCAATTGCCGACCATTCGTTTAAAACAAATCATGAAATAGAATTTGACAAAGTTAGCGTTTTAGTAAATTCTAATAATTTTTTTGAAAGAAAAATTTAGAAGCTATAGAAATAAGAAAGCATACTGACAATTTTAATATTTATTTATTTATTTTTATTTATTCATAAGACGCCGATCGTCAAGATATGGGCGAATATGGATTTCGAATTAGTGTGATGAGTGTAGATGAACGAATGTAGTCAGTGTTACAAACTAAGGCCGACTATTCCTTAGAAAGTGTCATTAATTAATAGCCCAATGACAAATGAACAGCCGGTGATTATCAGCTGATCCTTCTCAAAATGTATTGACTCTGATTAATAAAGATAGTGGAATAGAATTAAGTAATACATGAAACCAATTTTAAGTAAATTAAAAGTACAATTAACTCAACGCATCAAAAATAATCTAGAACATTCCAGAAGCGGCCGGAGTCAAGAAGGACTGGAACGGTATGGAAGTTACCAGAACACTCCCTCCACCACCAGGTGGGTATATAACCTACGAGCCCGGCCCGTAACACAGAACGCTAGTGTGGACGGTTTAACTGTGTTGCGGGACCCTTATTGAGTTGTGGTGGGGAAACGGCGTTTAGGCTGGTACTATACGGACGCTAAATGCGTCGCGTTAATGCGTCGCGTTAACGCCAAAGTTCGGCGCATAAGTAGTCCAGACTATACGGACGCAAAATGCGTCGCGCTGTTTTTGCGTCAACGCCCCGCTGGCCAGACTATACGAGCGCAGAAACCGCCACGTTGCTTCCCAGATCACTTTATTCCAAGTTGCCAATATGGATGCAGTGCAGATCGGTGCTGTAGGGTTTCAGTGTCTACTAGAGATGTATTTGGAAAATACCAAAAGGCAGGATAGACGTTGGGGTACCCATCCCGTTCTAAGCAGCAGATTGACAACAGGTGCGTTTCATTTGATGTTTGAGAAGCACAGACAATATGAAGACAAATTTTACCAATATTACAGGATGTCTGTTAGCTCATTTGATGAACTTTTACATCTTGTCAGTGACGGTCTGATGAAGAAAGATACCAACATGAAAAGGAGTATTGAGCCAGCTGAAAGACTTGCTATAACCATCAGGTAAGCCGTTTATGGGTTAAATCGAAGGGTAGATCCATGTCAAGTGTTCCAGCAGTGGTTGCTTGACATTTTCAGAAACATTCATATTTGGTAGATCCATTTGGAAATGGGGACCCTATTTGTTTTGCCCGCTAGCTGTTTTCGCCTTTGCAAGCATCCCCCCAAATATAAGGAACTGACCTACCAAATAAAATTTTTTCTGAGATTATCAAGCAACCAATATTTTTTTCCTGGACCTTGGGATGGATTAACCCTGAAGTGGTTTTAAACATTTAGTGTATATTATTATTTTTTCCTTCTAGAATAATGTTTGTTTTAAGTAAGGGTTATATAAAAAACGCAAAAACAGTTCTGGAATATGTATTAGTTTTAGTTTAATGATTCTTTTAACATAGTATTATAAATATTTCTATCAGGTGTACAATATGTAACATCGGATATTGATAAAAAATACAAATAAGAGCCTCGTTCAGTTTAAATTGCAGTCAGACACTTACAAACACAATAGGTACGTTGTAATCATTTTGTGATACATTATAATCACTAGGTTAACATATTTTGGTAAACTGAATGTAACTGATTTTTATGTATTGATTACGGAACAACATTAAATTTCATTTACCTCAAATTGCTCTGAAAGTTAGCAGACCAATTTTGACCGAGTTATAAAATACAACCTTTTTCTATATATTTGTAATGAAGGAACAATGTAAGCCTATAACATTTTCCAATAGTTATATTAGCTTAGTCTTTTGTAAACAGATAACCTACAAACAATAGTAAACTAACCACATATTACAAAATATGAACTACTATTAAGTAAGTAAAGAATTGTATGACCAAGAAGTTTCAGTTCTGCACAAACACACTGGGAAGTTAATTACAAAATTGTCATTATTCCACAGTTAATCGATTGGTATCTTTCACGACACAAAAACCTTTTACTACTTTAGGTAAATATTCCATATAGGCCCTTTAGAGTAAAAAAAATAAAAATCGGGAGGGACTCTATATACGGGAAATTTACCGTACTTGTATTTCATTTAAAAACTAGCCTACTTCTTCTTACTAGAAGATGGTTCAATTCCCGGGTTCACGGAAAAATGTACAAATTCTGATATGTTAAATGGTTGGTTTTGAGTGTTGTCACTGGAAGTGGCATTAGAGCATTCGGTGTTTTCGTCATAGTCACCGATTATTGATGGTGTGGTCGGAGTCGGAGTTGTGTATGGTGAATTTAGGCCCGAGAACATTAATGGTGACGCAGATGTGTAGTCCATCATTTGGGTACGCACTGGCACTGGTTCCTGAACTCGTGTTTGGTTCATAATAGCATTTCGGAACACTTCAGTTAGTTGCATCCTAACATCAAAGGCAGCAAGTGGTGGTAGGCTGTCCATAACAGGAAGAAAGGACATTAAAAATGCCTTGTTCCCAGATTTATCTGAGCTGTTAGCTGAGGAAGTGTTCGCTCTTTGAATGGCGATGCTTTCTTGCATCAATGATGTAATGTTTTTTGAAGCTGATGTCAAAGTTCTCTCAATATTAGTTCTTTTTGACACACGTTCTTGTCTCTTCTGACGTTCAACTTGTGACGAATTTGAAACGCTGTCAGCACGGTCATTGTCATTACAACCGTCCTCTTGAACCTCAACTGCATTAGTTGTTTCTACTGCTTCTTGTTCAGATATAATGTGTTCAAGGGGTGGAATATTTGATACGTTCTTGTCATTGGGCTTCATGTAAGGTGTCAAAAAAGACAGTTGGTCAAAGAAAATGTATTTCTTTTTTTTTTTGTTGCTGGAGCTCCAGTCTCATTTTTCTTTAAAATACGTAGTTCCCGAACGAAATTGTCACGCAAAGTCTTCCATTTTTTCATCAGATCTTTGCCTAAAACAAACGGAGCACTTTTAGAATCATATAACTGTATACTTGTCACAGGTTTAAAGCAGGTAATTATAATATAACATTTCTTGTTTGATTATAGTGTATTAGGGACATATTAGGGTCATTCCTTGTAAAATCATCAGAGTGGGGTTTCTTGACTGTTTTATTTTATTTTAATATTTTTATCACGACTTCTACCGCACTTCAGGAGATCAACACAATTAAAGAAAAGATTATTTTTTAATTCTGTTTTATACACTTACTTAAAGTGAAGACAACCATGAAAATTTAGCGATTTTAAAGGTTTCCGGAAACCATTATAGCTCAGTTCTTTAAAAGGATATTTTAGATTAGTTTATTCCAAATTGCAGATAAAAGTACAGTATTTTGTTGTTCAACTCCCTTTAAACGTTATACTAAAATCCCCTTCTGTTCTTACGTTATTTTACAAGAATTAAGTAAATTGTTTTATAATGTAAGACTTAAAAGCGTGTAAATCTACACATCTACAAAGACGGCAGTATCAATGTCTTATATTAGATAGCTATATTATGTTTCGCTTATATTTACGTTATATATTTTAGGTATTTGGGCAGTGGAATGAACTTCAGTGACCTTGAATTCGAATATCAAGTATCAAGAAAAACAATACGTCTCGTTGTTGAGGAGACCTGTGAAACAATTTCGGGAAAACTGCAGTCAACTGAAATGCCAATCCCTACAAGTGATGAATGGCTTTTGAAGGCAACGGAATATGAGAAGTTAACCAACTTCCCAAATTGTGTTGGTGCCATTGACGGCAAACACGTGCGGATACAATGTCCACCAAGTTCAGGTTCACTGTACTACAACTTCAAGAAGTATTTTTCACTTGTATTGTTTGCAGTCAGCGACGCACAGTGCAACTTCACTGCAATAGATGTTGGTGCATATGGCCGGGAGGGCGATTCCACAATCTTCAAAAACTCAAACTTTTACAAAAGACTGAATGCCGGCCAACTGAACCTCCCAACAGAGAAACCGCTTTCACCAGAAGGCCCCACAGTACCTTTCGTATTTCTTGGCGATGAAGCTTTTGGTTTAACTACACGTGTGATGCGCCCTTACCCACAGAAGAAACTCACAAAAGAGAGAAGTGTATATAACTATAGGCACTGCAGAGCCAGACGTAGAGTTGAATGCGCATTTGGAATTATGAGCAACAAATGGCGAGTTATGCATTCCTGTATCCTGGTGAACCCGATCTTTGCAACGAAAATCATTCAGTCTTGCTGTATATTGCATAATTATGTAAAAAGGCGGGATGGTTACATTTTTGAAGAATCGCTTACATGTGACATGGCTAGCGTGGTCGGAGCAGCAGTAGGAAGTGGTCGTAGTAACGGACTTGTAGTAAGGGACTTGTTCTGTGAGTATTTCAATGGACCAGGAGCCTTAAACTGGCAAAATCAATATGCCTAAGCACAATCACTTGAAAAAGTAGGACTTAGTAAAAAGAAGAAAAAGTAAACTTAGAAAAAGTATAACAATATTATTTCCTATGTAAAAAATTTTAAAATAAAAAGTTTTGTAATTGACTACTTTGAATAAATCCTGTTATGTTATTGTAGCTCCTCTCTAATTAGACCTTTGTATCATAATCTAGTGTCAGTTCTATAAACAGTATTGATCAACTCGTGAATAGGTTTAGTGAAGGTTGGCAAGGAAGAACAGTGACCTTGGACGACTCATAGCGCAGAAATAGACTTTTCACCCCTCCCCTTTCTACCATACCGCCGGCGCGACGGCGACGCCGGCGCCGGTGCCGTCTGGGCTAGCCATGCGTCGTAACTTCGATATCTACAGCAGTAGATAACAAGTATTTTAAGTGCCAAAAACTGTGATCATGTAAGCAATGGCACAATTAAATCACTAATGTTCTTTACAATACGTTACAAATAACATACGTTTAACATACATTTCAATATTTAAACCTTTTACGTCAAATAACCACACAATTAAACAAATAACCATATAATCAAACCGTAATTTAAGGAAAGAGATGATTTCAAAACGGTTTTAAGTAATTATCACAACAAAGTTGTAATTTCATTTTTGTCTTAATATACTTTCCATATTTATGTACGGTACTATTATTAATTATTGTCTTCGTTACTATTGTAAAACAACAAAGATAGTTAGTTGTACTTGGTGCTTAGAAAAAATATGTTTACATCATTACACCTTTGTTTATAAATATATCAAACTTACTTACCTGCTTCGTCCTTCATTTGGGGAGTCATTTCCTCCCAGTTGTCGTGCACAGCTGCTCCTACCTCCATCCAGCACTGAGCTTTAACATTTCTGTTTGAATATTCTTTTGACTGAACGTCATAAAGTGGAGGTCGCTTCTCTACTTCTAAGATGAACTTCTCAGTATCAAACATGTTGATGACTCTCACACAGAAGCACAATAACTACTCACTCAAGACTGCGACTGCGGGCCACGCATCTAGCGTCCGTATAGTCCGGCCCTAGCGTTGCGCAGCGCTATCTACGTCGCGCTGCTAACGTTTTTCCAGGGCTGGTCGCGTAAAATGCGTCGACGCCGAGTTTGGAGGGCAGCGTGCCGCGTAGACTGCGCTCGTATAGTCGCTCAAATTGACTTGCATTGCCATCCAAAATTAAAAATAGCGCAGCGTATTTAACGCGACGCATTTAGCGTCCGTATAGTACCAGCCTTAATGTCGTCGTTGTCAATTTGAGACGCAAGAGAGAGCTTATACTTGTCTAGACAGTCAGCTGTAGAGGAGCTGTCTGGCTTTTGGTTTGCTTATCTTGATATGCTTGTCAATTATTAGACCAGACCTACTGGACTTAATTTGTCTTGTCTTTTGTAATTAAAATTACAAAATGAATTTTAATTATAGTTAATTTATAGAACTAATGTACTTACAGAGAATGCTTGAAGAAACAGTTGACAAAATACTTGCAGCAAATATTTACAATTTGTTATTTATATATATTTACAATAAAAAGGTGTATTATTTACATCATTTTCAGGATTATCTTAAAGCCTGAAAATAAAATGACACATGTCAACAAATAAAATGATATTTTGTAAATGAACAACTGAATTGGGTGCAAATAAGGACCAAATGATATTTAATGAATAATGACTGTATATATTAAAATTTAATGTGAAATGTCATGTTATCATTTCTCTTATAAATGACTTCCAATACAATTTTCTCTTTTGTCGCAGGAAATAATTGTGTGTAATACTGCAACAATTATTGCAAAGATATTAGTAATAAATAGGCCTACTAGTCTAGACTAAATATCTGATTGCGTAATGAATAAATCAATAAAATGCAAGTATAATCATCAATTTATTCCTAGATTATTCATTTAAAAACTGTTCCGACTCAAATTGATTTCTACATTCTTCTTCACTATCTGTAGCAATAGTAATTATTTTCCTAAATTTACATTTTTATTTGTTTTTCAGACATGCAATTTGATATGTTTCATACCCTGGCATGTACACGTTTGTATAATATAATAGTTATGCAAATTTTTTGGTGCTGTTTACTTGATATTTATTGTTATTCTTGTTGTATAATTTGTAATGTTGTCAAATCAAATTGTTTTTTTGTTGTATTTTTCATTCATATTATTAATAATTCAATCTCTATATTTGTCATGTTGATTTCATTCACTTTTTTGTTCCATAACATACACCTTGGATTGGGCAAATAATATTTATAGTTACCTATCATATTCACATGTAGTCTTTGTTATTATCTGTTATCTCATTATTGTATATTATATAGTTATCTTATTTACTGTTACCTTTATTCTAATTTATACCATATATTAGTCATATATTATTAATACTAGTAATAGTTTCTATTTAACCAACCCACACACACACACACACGCGCGTGCGCACACACACACACACACGCACACGCGCACGCACACACATATGTTGATATTACTTAAATAACATCATTTGTGTCCATTATCAAATTCAAACTGATAAAATTTTTTTCCTTACAAGTAAGGGTGGGTTTTGTAGGTTTTTTCAATATTTTTTTTCTTTTTATAAAATTTTCTTTGATGCACCATATTAAGTTTTGTTGAGATACATTTCTTCTAAAAAAAGAAACAATATTTGTATGTTTTTCACTGCCTAATAATAAGGTTTCCATAATATAAATAAATAACAAAAATAACAACAGATCTTTAGTGATTTATGTTAAAAAATCTAAATTATTATGAAATGATTTATAGCAAATTTTGTCTGACAACTATGAGAAATTTATTTGTGATGAGATCAATCAGCATTTCTTGTACTAAATTACTTGACTTTTTCAAACATATGTATTGTTAACTAATTCACATTTCTTGTGAGTTGTTACTATCAATAAAAATAATATTTTATTGATTTAAAAGCAAAGAAAACTAATAAATTAAAAAGTTGCGGTTTGACTACTAATTATATATTAAGTAGTGAAATTAACAAATTAAAAAAGTCGGTTAGAAATTCACTTTCAAAATTAAGAATACCGACTGTTTACAACATGTATATCTTAGTAACTATAAATTATACCCTCAAATGGAATATGAATTTAAAATCATTAAAAAAAATACCACACAAGGGATAACATTAGTGTAGAAGGGCATACAGTACTAAAGAACTGTTCAATAAGAAGATGTCATACGGGAGCAACTTTCCAAAAGAAATAAAAGCTTTAGTTAATTGTTATAATAATTTAAAAATTATTATAATTGAAATGTATAAATAAATATTAGTTATGCAACAGTATAACATTGTTATCTACTTAAATATTCTTGCTAAACATTGATATAGATAAATAAATAAAAATAAGGAAACAATTGAAAATAAGTCAAAGACAGGAGAGCTTGATGTAGCTTGATTCATTGCCTCAACTGTGGTTGTTATTCTCTTTAATTCGTTGGTTACATACTCCATTTGTTCAGTTGTTGTCATTAGACCTTGTAAGTTTTGGTAAGCTCTGTCCATTTCATTTTTTATCTCTTCAAATGTTGTACATTTCTTCACTGTGGAAGCACTTTGGACAAAATCTTCCAAAAGATCATTTTGCAATGGTAAGTCGACCATGTGAGATGTATTAGTTTCTAGCTCTGTGCTATCAATATCTCTTTGTATGTGTTTGGCTACCGCATGAATATGCTTGCACACGTTATTTTTAATACAGTTTTCTAGGCAAGTACAAAGAAATTCATGGAAGCATGTATTACAGTGAGTGCATTGTAATTGGCATGTCCTGCAATTTTTTATTTTTTTTAAATGTAAAATTCTGACTGTGAGGAGGATAAAACTTGCCACTTATCATCTTCTTTTGTTATATACTCATTGTCTATTAGTAAACTTTTTTTGTGGGCTGTTCGCAGATTTCTTAATTTTGTAACAAGTTTTCCTCTAGTTAATTTTATAATTAGATCAAACAACTTATCTTTTAAAAAAGTCAAAATTGCACACAACGTTTTGTCTAATCTTCTAACTGTTTTTCCTTTTAAATACAAATGCTTTAACATTCTGTTGAAATTTTCAATTGACATATTTGTGTTGATTCCTGCATGAATTCTGTAAGAGTATGCCCAGGTTGAGTATTTCGTTTTGTAGTAAGTTTCGAAATATGTCAAGAACTCATGCAACTCCTCATCACATTGTAATTTTTTGATTGTTTTCTCCAAAAGTAAATGGAATGTATTTACATCAGTTTCATACAGCAAGACTTTGAGAACTTTATACATTTCTTCTTGCTTGGCTTTATTTTTTATTTTTGAGATAATATTTTTCCTCCAAGCTTTTAGCACATGCCAAGAGCAAAATATTCTCATATTTGCTGGACCCATTGTTTTATACCATGCAGCATAAAAAGTCTCCTCCATATCCGGCATGAAGACATTTATTGCCATTGGTCCTACTGTAGCCTTAATTGAATTAAAAAAAACCTCCATAATATTCTCATCCTGTCAGTTGGTAAACATGAAGGCTACTGGAAAACCTTCTCGCGTTTCATCCAAAGTTAAGATGGTGTATAATTGAAAGTTATAATTGTTTAACCCGTGAGTACCATCAATACAAATGTTATCATAGCCATAACTTTGTAGCATTTTCTTTTGAACTTTAGACATGTAAATTAACAAAAAGTCATCAGCTGTTAAATTATACTCAGAAGATTCTGTTCCTTGTGGTTTATAAATAAGCAAGGCTGTAGAGTCTGATTCATTGAGCTCTTTTACCCAAGACTCAATGCTAACTGGATCATAAGGATGTTTAATTGATTCTTCATGGAGATTGAAGCTTTTTTCAATATTTATTATATCTTTCTTGTTAGTAAGATGAAATCTATTGAGTATAGAGTTAGAAATTGAACCCCTTATTTGTTTCAACACTGTTTCATAAGGTTTCCCCGTTGCCAGTTGGACGGCTATAAACTTTCTTTCTTCATTTGTTAATCTGATGTGTCTCAATTCATTAGAATGACCCACATGACAAGGTATGTACGTAACATGCACTTCATCATTGTCCTTAAATACTGCCTTTATTGAGGATGGACAAAAACCGTTAATTTTGGAAGAACCTGACTGTTTTAGGTTTCTTTTCTTTGACCCTTTACATGTGTACATGCCACTTCTGTGGCAATGGTATGTTTCAGTTTTTTTGGAAGGGGTAAGATAAGTGCGCTTTTTCCTGAAAAATGTTACAGTTCCCTTTTCAATTTCTTTCTTCCAAGCATCAAATTCTATGAATGAACGAAACGTATGATGTTCAATGTGTATGGAAATACTATGTTCTTTTTTAAAATGACTATATATGTTTTTGTTACTTTGACCTAATGATGCATGAGGGCAAAGAGGACATTTTTTCTTGAAAATGACAGATGTTTTTACATTATTATGGGTTTTTCTTTTGTGATGATTTAGATATATTTCTTTTTTAAAGGAAGCATTACATTCAGAGCAATTAAAGGGTGATATGGATCCAGGTTTGTGTACATGTGTTATATGTCTTGTCAAAGCAGATTTGTATTTGCTTTCATAGTTACACTGGCTGCAGGAGTAAGTTTTCTTTTGTTGCAAATGAACAATGTTAATGTGTCGATCCAAACTATGTTTTGCTGCATATACCTTGTTACATAAAACACATGTATATTTTTTTTCTCAACGTCTGGAAGTAATTCATTTCGTGAATTTCGTTTGTGAATATTTTTTTTATGTCTACTGAAATTTTTTCTATAACTAAACACCTTACAGCAGTATTCACATTTATATTTTTTTGCTTCCATCAGTAAAATTATTTGTAGGCCTATAAAAAAATATATTATTCTATTAGTTTTTATTCGATTTTATTGTTATATTATTGCAACTATTGTATATTGGCGGATGCCGTTGAAAGAATACATAAATAAATATCTAATTTAATATTTAGTGGCAAGATGTTGTGATAAATAATATCTGTTACAAGTTAAGATGCCTGTTACTCTAAAAACTATTTTAAATATTCAATCAAGAATCAAGATTTATTAAAGCCACCGACCAACAAACATGGCATAGGCCACGTCAATTAATTAATTACAATATATGTGAATCCTTGCATTGAATAATTTGTAGACACATTATACATAAACACAACTAAATAAATAATGTGGTAATAACAGCGATAAATTTTAAAATATTTAAGACGACAGAATAAAAAGTATGGTACAAAAAAAAACAGTATTATAATTATTGCTATTTAGTGTTTTTTTGAGTTTGTCAACTTAATTTACAAAATGAAACACTTTTAATGCCTGTAGACTATGGAATATAAACTTTATTTAAATTGAAACTTTCTGATTAAAGTTAGAGTTTGAGGCCTTTAAACATAACTGACAGGAGTAAATACAGATAAGTACTTTATGTTATATTCATAATGATAGTTTTGTTTATTTATTTATTCCAACGGTGAACACCATTTTACAATATTTTGACAGTGAGATATACATGCGACAAAGATACAATATTTTACATTAGCATGCTAATAAGTGTTGAAAGATGACTTATGCCATCAAGCTAGACTTGATAATAACTTGTATAAATATTAAACAACAACTATGTACAACATTGATGAATACTTAAATAAATTAGACATGGCAATACTGTGTGGTTATGTGTATATGTACATTGATGGCAACATGCAATTTGTGTGCAAAGTGCAATGAACATTTAAAAGACCAACAGTCTTTTAGTTAGATTGATTGATTATGTATGTTTAACATTCTTTAAAGATAGTGATAAGGAATTAATTGATTATAATACTTACTGATTAATTATAACACTTATAATACTTTACATAAAACAATTGTGATCTGTAAAGCAGACGACATCACTCACTCATCCATCAATTCCCGCCATAGGGTTGGAGGGGCCCCTCCGTTTCCCCCACCACAACTCAATATGGGTCCCGCAACACAGTTAAACCGTCCACACTAGCGTTCTGTGCCCGTAACGGCCAGTCGAATTCTGTGACTGTGGTCGTCTCGTCCCGAGGATGGCCTATTGTAATGTGGCCGAAACGTCGGCAAATTATTACATAGCCCAGTGACGCGGTCGAACCCTGAAGACGTAGAATTTGTTAGTAATAATGAAATTGTCCTTTACAGATAGTTTTTATAATTGTCGCCTAGTCTAAAACAAGGTAACTCCATATGACTTGTTTGATTTTAATCTATTATCAAGAAAAACATACATATCTATCTTGGCAATCTTAATTTTCTTCCTAATATAAAATTAAACTGTAAGGGTTTAGACATACAGATAACGTAATGTTTTATTTGTTACAGATTTTCATCAGCAGAAGCTTATCTTTAGTAAAATAGTGCTCACTGTCACATAAATTAAGACGTATTAAATACATTTTATGAAATAAAATGTTAAAATTCTTGATTTAATTATTTAAATGTTCTTTTATATGTTTTATACAAAAAAGGGAATTTACACAGTTATTACCATTATTCTGCTTTCAGGATTATATACGACCGCTGGTGGTTGATAGTTGGCAAACTAAAGCCAAAATGGTTAACCAAGACAGTTAATACTTCAACCACTAGAGGGTATTACATCCCCATGTTTAAGTTTATTTGTTATTACTATTAGCATAGACGTCCTATTACAGCGTAATATTTATAACAACTTGTATAAGATCTTATACCATGATAGTTATATAATGCCTATGCTACTAGTAGTTGATATACTCATTAGTAGAAAAGTAGCTTTCATGTTTCCTTTTTATTTTGTATTGTGGCCGAAGTTTGACACATTTTCACTTATTCATGTATTCAGCCATTCTTAGGATTAATTTTTTATTGCTTCTCTGTCATTTAAATAAATAGCACGACAGTATGTAGACATTGCAATTATTTCCTTGTCATTTGATATGACGTACACTCTGAGGTATTCCTTGGCAGACAATTAAGGTCAAAGTTCACGGCTATTTAATGATAGAGCTCAGACCTTCCTCTATGATAATGAATGGCTCATAAAAACTAAGAGTCAAATGGTATCTGAAAGAGGTAGTATCGACAGTTGGTCGAAGATGAGGTTATGTTTGAGTGTATCAGCTGTGCTGCTCCTGGCAGTCAGTTTCTGTGTTGTACAAGCCGACCAGATCAAAGTGATCGCTACTCCTGTCGTCTACACTAACGGCAACGGTGGAGGTGCCGACGAACTAGAGGTGGGAATTATAAAAAATAATTCATTCTAAATTTGTCTTTAGTCTGAGTAAAATTAATTACATTATAATTGATCGGAAACTAAGTTGTTTAACATTACAAATGTTGTTGAAAAGTTATTCTCCCAACAAGCTTTCCTCTCTGTCTCGTTGCTCGCATTTTTTTTTATTCCTAAAGCTCACTCTGAACATGAAAGTTTTAGCTAGTACAACCATTGATTTATACATATCCTATAAGAAAGTCACTGTAATGCAATCCTCAATAACTGTTGGTTTTCGACTTGGCCACGAGGCAGCGCTAGTAGTCTTTTACCTGTGTCTTAGTATCTCTAGCAACGAATGCGGAAACCTGCATCTTGAAAAAAATCAGGGTTACTTACTATCTAATTTAATGAATGAACTTACATAATTATTGTTTTCACTGTTAGTAGTGTTATTTGCTTTCTTATTCCATCGTTAACACAATACATAATGCCATAGAATCCAAAGGTATTCTATTACTAACCGAACATTGTAAGTTATTAACTGTGTAGTGAGTTCGGGTATGAGTTCAAAATGAGTTGTCGGCACTGGTGGCGCAGTGCTGTAACTCAGCTACTTGGGGACAAAGTGTTTGGGAGATTGTAGGCGATAGGTTCCATGCTCGGTTCTCTTAATACCGACACGGCGTCCACTCAATGGTTGTCATCAATATAGACACTACTAGAGAAGTCTGGAGTGTCCGTGTTGAATGGTAGTCAAGGTTCGGGTGTTGTGTAGGGAAGAGAACTAAGTGTCAAACTTGTCAGTTAGCTGAAAAATCAGACCAACACTTCGTGGTTCAGATTCCACGTAAAGCTGTAGGTCCCATAGTTGCCCTGGCTATTGGGCTATTAATAAATAGTCCTTTCTGAGCTTAGTCGAACTCAGATAGTAACAATGACTACACTCGTTCATCACATACACTCATCACACTCATTCACGCATCATATTCGCCCATATCTCTACGATCGGCGTCTTAGAGATGAATAATGAATAACAAAGTGATAAAAATAAAATAACAACAGTATAACTTTAAAAAATATATTTTGCACTAAATAAATCCAATAAATTGGGGTAATATGAGTATATCTGATGTTATACACTTGCTCTAGGGACAAGTTCGTCAGTTATGTGTTCATTATGATATGTTTTAACAGTAGATTATATTAACATTGTAATGTACATTGTATAATTAGATTGTAATGTACATTTAAAGAACCCGAAAACGGACATCCTCCACTGAGCACGGTTGCATGCCGGTAGCCGGCAAAAATCGGGATGGTCATACAAATTACATGTTTTCTTCGGTGAGCGTTCAGACGATCCTGGTATCAGTCAGTCTGCAGCTAGTGTTTGATCAGTGTCCATTTTTGTGCTGTTTCTCAAGATTTTCGATGCAGATAAATGCTGATCTTATGAATGTGTTTGTTCTCATAATCTGTGGACTCATTATCTCAACAAGTTCATCACTAGAATTTGATGAACTTTATGAAGTTCATCACACCATATACATGTGGTGATAACAAAAACATGTAAATTAAACATTTTTATTGTTTCTTTTGCCAGGACAGTACGTAATTTTGTTAATATAATTACCTGTTGGTAATGACTTTTGATCCTGCAGGGTTTTATGCAATGAGATGCGCATTTTGTCACTAGTGTGGCATCCTAAGTGATACTAAAAAATAAGTAAAATTTATTTACACTATATACAGACTATACAGTTCGTGCATCGTCACTATTCTACGTTACGAACGCGGGCGGCTCGATCTGGTTTTTCACTACTTCTTCGAACTGTTATTGGTCTCGAACTGTTAGTGAGGTGGAGGTTGGTCGGTGGTGGAAGGGTATGTGTGGGGGGTGGGTCGCTTTCGTCCGTAGTGTAGTGCAGTGCCGATGTACAACTGTACATAGTGTAAATAAATATTACTTAGTTTTTAGTATCACTGAGGATGCCACAGTAGTGGCGAAATGCGCATCTAATTGCATAAAACCCAGCAGGATAAAAAGGCATAACCAAACGGTAATTATACTAGTTACAAATTTATAATGTTATTATAAAATTGTTTGAAATGATCCTCGGCATTTCCGTCCTTACTGAAAGGATGGACCCAATACTGTCGTCTGTTTTTCGGGGTTCGAAGTTCATTTACAGTTTCAAGAGCACAAACTATCTTCAGCTTTGAAAGCATGTTCTATCCACTGTCCAAACGCACAACAACTGAGGGCTTACCGGTTAGTTGAGATGGATGATACGTCTGAACGCAGCTCAACGTCCCGACTACCTAGATCAGGTTGCCGGCTACCGGCAACGTGTGTACCCCCCAGTCTAGACGCCAGGACTTTGAACCAGTGTTAGAGATAGTGCAATTAATTTCAAGTCCTTGTTTTGAATGGAAGTTTTTATCAGTAATATTCACATTGTACTGCACTGGTTCTTCCCCTTACTCTGAATAAGTTCCCCAGACATGAATAATCGATGGGGAATAGGCGGTAGAGTAAGGTTAAAAATGAGATTAGCCTTTGTAGTCTGGTTACTAACTTATCCTCACAAACAGCCTCCAGAGATCAGAACAATACAGGGCACAGTTTTATTACGGAATGTGAGCCTCGTCAATATGTCAGAATTAGTCGGTTGTTTTGTCAACACTGTCTAAGTTCTCCCTCAACATGAGGCTCAATCAGTACTTAAAGTGGTTTATATACCTGCATTCAAGTAATCCAAATTGGATTACTTGAATGCAGGTATATAAACCACTTTAAGTATTGAACAGTGATCCGGAGGCTAATCCCCCAAAAATGAAACTCAATCAGTACCTAACACGCAAAGTTGGGCTATTAATAAATTGCCCTTTCTGAGGAACAGATGAACTCAGTTAGTACCAGACTACACTCATCCTACACTCATATCATCATTCATATTCGCCTTAAAATACGCACACCGTTGTGTCGGCATCTCATATGAAAGAGTGTAAGCTATTCTGGACTGTTTAGAATTTTGTTCTGTTTATTTTCATTACAAATTTTGTCAAAATCAGGTACCAAAGGGCAGCGAGGCGTCAAGGCTGTTCGACGCCGGTGGCCCAGTCCTGGCTGCTTGGTGGGTGCCCTATGACAACATCGGTGACTTGCCGGCCATAGCTCAAATCCACACCAAGCCTGAAACCAATTTCGTCCACCTCAAGGTGAAGGGACTCCGCCAACAGCGCTCGGCCAGAGTGCGCATCATGATCTACGCCCAAGTAGAAGATCAGATTGATGTAAGACAATTCGCATAATTATTTGAATAAAGTAATTTCCCATCAACTTAATAATTATATATCGGCACCTTTCCTAAAGCCCATCTGAACGCTTGACTTCTTTACTAAGCATCGAGTGACATGACTCATTTAGGCTGTTGGCTATCACATTAATTACACACATTAATAATGAAATTCTATCTAACAGTTCTTTTTTCCTTTACTGTTACTTTAGTCACAGAAACAAAAAATATGTCCAAATGCTAAATAATGGAATAATATCAATATACCGGGTGTTGCAAAGGTCTGTATTAGTAATTTCTTTATTAGTAAAGGTAGAACTATGAAACTTTATCGTTTCGTCATTGGCGTTGTTTGTTACGTTATGACACATTTTTCAGTTATTTCGCCTAACGGGGGAACGTCCCATGAAAGGAGTCGTGACAATTTAAAATGTAAGCCTAGGCCGAGTAGCACCTCATTTTTAAAGGTCGTTAGTTTAAAAATACAATGCCACAAATTTGACTTCAAAAATTTCCCTCAGTAAAAAATTACACCCCTTTTAAGTTTTGTAATTTTGTTAACGGTTTTACTTGGAATAATTCTGCACGTCACAGCAGCTGTCTTAAACTATGTTACTAATTGAACAAATAAACCCTTTTTAGTACGTCTGCATGTTCATTTTATTCCTTGAAGAAAAAAAGAAAATACACGTTACAGCCTTAATATTTAGCTTTCATAAAGCAAAACTTAAAAGGGCAACCATTTTTGACTGAGTGAACCTTTTGAAGTCGCATTTGCGATATTATATTTTAAAGCCAACGACCTTTAAAATGAGATGCTACTCAGCCTAGCATCTCCTCCACGATTGAAATTGTCACGACTTCCTCCACGGAATGTTCCCCTGTAACGCGAAATGACTGAAAATGTGTTATAACGTGGGAAAAATACCAATGACGAAACTCTAAAGTATCATAGTCCTACATTTACTAAGAAACTATAACGAAGTTCTATCTCTCTTGTGCTCGTAGAATCATTAGACATAATTTTGCTTTTGTTTTTACTTTCTCCCATATGCGTTAGCATAGAGAAAGTATTGTGATTATAAACAAAAAACATTTTATAAGTTGATCTAAAAATCCATTTTAGGGCCCTCTGAACCCAAAAAAGTGTTTTTGAAAATAAATTTTGGTGTTTGTCCGTATATGTGTCGGTGTGTATGTGCACATCGCTGAAGACTAAACCGATGGATCGATTTTTATGAAATTAGGCATGTTGGTGTATTTTTTAACGAATATCTCCAGACCATTTTTTCACTTTTTTGAAATTCTAATTTTTTTAAATTTTATGGGCAAAAAACATACAAAATGCAATTTTGTCTAAAACGGCTTTTAATTTCCAGGAAAGATGTGAATTACAATTTAAAATATTTTAGTAAAACTGCACGTTTTAGTTATAACATTTTTTAACCATCAAAAAAATAAAAATTTTAGCAATTTTAAAGCTTTATTTTAACGATTTTGATTAAATTTTCAGGAAAGATGCAAATTACAATTAAACATATTGTTATATATATATTACTTTATTTATTAGTTACCATTCCACTAAGTTAGGGCTGGAGGCCGAAGGCCGGAAGCCACAACTCGAGTTGTAGAAGCTTGTTTACATAAAATCTAGCTATGTAATTTAAGTACTTTTATTTAAGTAAAATAAGTGATTCGTTTGTACATTCCTTAGAAATTTAATTGACTGAACATCTGTTTTTATTTTAAAATATGACATACTAGCAGAAAGTACCCGTGCTTCGCTACGGATTATGATTAAGGAACACTTACATTAGGACCTATGTACGGGTTGTGTATTTTCGCCGAGGAACGAAATAATTAACTGTTAGTAACTCGAGTACATCTTCCCGTTGGTTTACCAGAATTAAAATTGAGAAAATGAGTCTGGCGTATCCAGTCTCGCCACGGGGAGGCCGGCAGGTAGAGACCATATTTACAACTTATTAAAAAAAAAATATATATATATATATATATATAACATTTAATTAAAAACACCGGGTAGTTTTATTTGGTAAGGCAGTCACCCTAGCCTCTGCCGAATCAATCACACCGGGTAGTTTTATTTGGTAAGGCAGTCACCCTAGCCTCTGCCGAATCAATCACACCGGGTAGTTTTATTTGGTAAGGCAGTCACCCTAGCCTCTGCCGAATCAATCCCACCGGGTAGTTTTATTTGGTAAGGCAGTCACCCTAGCCTCTGCCGAATCAATCACACCGGGTAGTTTTATTTGGTAAGGCAGTCACCCTAGCCTCTGCCGAATCAATCTCACCGGGTAGTTTTATTTGTTAATGCAGTCACCCTAGCCTCTGCTGAATCAATCACACCGGGTAGTTTTATTTGGTAAGGCAGTCACCCTAGCCTCTGCCGGAACAGTCTCACCGGGTAGTTTTATTTGGTAAGGCAGTCACCCTAGCCTCTGCCGAATCAATCACACCGGGTAGTTTTATTTGGTAAGGCAGTCACCCTAGCCTCTGCCGAATCAATCCCACCGGGTAGTTTTATTTGGTAAGGCAGTCACCCTAGCCTCTGCCGAATCAATCCCACCGGGTAGTTTTATTTGGTAAGGCAGTCACCCTAGCCTCTGCCGAATCAATCACACCGGGTAGTTTTATTTGGTAAGGCAGTCACCCTAGCCTCTGCCGGAACAGTCTCACCGGGTAGTTTTATTTGTTAATGCAGTCACCCTAGCCTCTGCCGAATCAATCACACCGGGTAGTTTTATTTGGTAAGGCAGTCACCCTAGCCTCTGCCGGAACAGTCTCACCGGGTAGTTTTATTTGGTAAGGCAGTCACCCTAGCCTCTGCCGAATCAATCTCACCGGGTAGTTTTATTTGTTAATGCAGTCACCCTAGCCTCTGCCGAATCAATCCCACCGGGTAGTTTTATTTGGTAAGGCAGTCACCCTAGCCTCTGCCGAATCAATCCCACCGGGTAGTTTTATTTGGTAAGGCAGTCACCCTAGCCTCTGCCGAATCAATCTCACCGGGTAGTTTTATTTGTTAATGCAGTCACCCTAGCCTCTGCCGAATCAATCACACCGGGTAGTTTTATTTGGTAAGGCAGTCACCCTAGCCTCTGCCGGAACAGTCTCACCGGGTAGTTTTATTTGGTAAGGCAGTCACCCTAGCCTCTGCCGAATCAATCTCACCGGGTAGTTTTATTTGGTAAGGCAGTCACCCTAGCCTCTGCCGAATCAATCCCACCGGGTAGTTTTATTTGGTAAGGCAGTCACCCTAGCCTCTGCCGAATCAATCCCACCGGGTAGTTTTATTTGGTAAGGCAGTCACCCTAGCCTCTGCCGAATCAATCACACCGGGTAGTTTTATTTGGTAAGGCAGTCACCCTAGCCTCTGCCGAATCAATCCCACCGGGTAGGTTTATTTGGTAAGGCAGTCACCCTAGCCTCTGCCGAATCAATCCCACCGGGTAGTTTTATTTGGTAAGGCAGTCACCCTAGCCTCTGCCGGAACAGTCTCACCGGGTAGTTTTATTTGGTAAGGCAGTCACCCTAGCCTCTGCCGAATCAATCCCACCGGGTAGTTTTATTTGGTAAGGCAGTCACCCTAGCCTCTGCCGGAACAGTCTCACCGGGTAGTTTTATTTGGTAAGGCAGTCACCCTATCCTCTGCCGGAACAGTCCCACCAGGTAGTTTAATATATGCAAGTACTTAAATATATTTTAGTACATTTTAGTCTGATAGATATATACGGACAGCCAACATTGATGTTGTTGTTGTTTTCTTAAGTGCTTAGTACCTCTTTGTAAACAACATTTTTAGTCCTTTTTTCTGGCTGAAGGACGACCAGACTGTCAGATGAGCTTACTCTAGAACATGCTACGTATAACTGGCCATGGGAGAAACAGACATTGCTCAGATCTACCCCAGCCATCTTTAAACTTTGCCCTTGTGCCTTGTTAATAGTCATTGCATAGCATAATTTTACAGGGAACTGCAGACGTTTGAATGCAAAATGGTAGTCTGAGGGAATAAGAGGAATTCGGGGAATAAAAACAGTTTCTCCTTGACCAACGCCTGTAAATATTGTCGCTTCAATAACATGTTTATGCAGAGTTTTCACCTGCAGCCTGGTACCGTTACAGAGTTTGGGAGGGTTTAGGTTGCGGAGTAGCATTATTGGAGCACTGACTTTTAGAGAAAGAACATGAGGTGGAATTCCAGGGGGGTTCAGAGTGTGGAGAAACTCCGCTGGATAGTGAACAGCGTCTTCTGTCTCAACCACTGAGTTCACAGATTCATATCTCACAACAGCAGAAGGCAATTTTTCTAACAACGAAAGGTTTATTATATTTGCAGAGTCGTTAGTTGGGGTAAGAATCGCCCTCTCTTGCAACCATGTTGGACTATTGTTCACATTGTCATTTAAGTTAGGATATATCTTGTCAAGCAGTGTCTTCATATCACTAACAGTATGACAAAGATTTTGAGGTATTGCACATTTACCTTAATGATCTTTTAGCAGTTTACCATCACCTATTTGTAAAACTAATGTAGAAAATTCTTCTGCTTTCAAATCTCCATTCAAATGAACTCTCATGTTAACTCTCAAAGACAGGATTTTTATTTTTGGCCATAAGAAGGATGACTTAAGGCACGCTTTAACCTCATCAGCCCGAGTTCCTCGAGGTATCACGGGCAAGGTTTGCCTGAAGTCTCCAGCCAGCAGAACTGTTACTCCGCCCATTAGACGTTGCAGTTCCTGATGTCTTGAAGTGTCCTGTCCAGAGCCTCTATACCTCCTTTGTGGGCCATGGTACACTCGTCCCAAACAATTAATACTGTTTCTTTGAGTACCTGGCCCATATTGCTTTGTCTTGATATGTTGCAAATAGGTGTTTCTGAGTGGTTCAGGTTGAGAGGCAACTTGAAAGCTGAATGAGCCGTCTTCCCACCATCAAGCAGTGTCGCAGCAATGCCAGAGGATGCAACTGCGATGGCAATCTTTTTCTCACTCCTTATTTTTGCTAACAACAAATTGATCAAAAATGTTTTTGCGGTACCACCAGGAGCGTCCAGGAAAAAGAGTTGCCCAGATTCTGAAATAATACTGCAGGTAATTTCTTTGTAAATATTCAGTTGTTCTTCGTTCAGCTTTGGAACATTTACAGCAACCATTTCACAGAGCTGGACTACATCGAAAGAAATTTCTCTGAGGCGTTCCAGGTTGTTAGTGATGGACTCTTGCTCGCGAAGTGGTGTAGGAAGACCATAGTTTTGGAGACGGTTGCCAGACATTGAATACACCAAATCTTCGAGTAAAGCCAAACATTTGTTGTACACAATGTCCATACACTGTTGCACATCCCCAAACTCTGTCTCCATCGACCTCTTTACGTCGTCCGCCAAACTGTCGCGGTGTTTTTCCCATAATGTGAGAGGACTACTTACTTGGCAAAACACCAACATGATGGCAAGTAGTTCGCGGATCTTGGACGGGGAGTCTGAGAGTGAAGCTTCTTCTAGTAACTAGAATCTACAGTTTCCGGTGACAACCGCGTCAAGGTACTATCTACAATATTTACAAGATGACCAGACGTTTCGCCCATTCTGTGATGTGGCATCCTCAGTGGTTTCTCTGAGACTTCTTCTAGTGTTCGATCCCAGTGAGTGTCGTCTTCGAGCAAACCAAGAGCTGTACATGCAGACTGAAACGTTTGGTGGACCACTCCATTTACGTTCCTAAGATATTCAAATGACGTAGGCCCTTTAACTTCGTGTAGGAGAAGGCGTAGAAAATAGCACTCAGAGTTATTAGGGTGAACAGTATATACCCTGCCTAAAACCTGATCTTTTTTCACCCCGGGATAGCCTGGTACTGATTTCCCTTGCTTTCTTCTACAAAAGGTATTCTTTTTCCATACGAAATATGACGGAACTTCAGAGTAAAGGAGGGTTCTTGCAAACGCATCAGTTTTGCACAGATCGAAGAAGCCCAAAAGAGTAGTTTTTACGGGTTGTTTAGCCTTTCCATGACATTTTCTTCGTTAAAATAAACTCTTTGGCCGTTTTCAAGATGAACTGCAAGATGCATGACTGGGGGATGGCGATCGTGTATTGGAAAGCAGAGAATTCGCCAGACAGCTTCAGAAGTACTAATGTAGCGTCCTGTCTGGTACCTTGTCACCTCGTCAAGTTCATTTTCAACTGTAAAAGCTGCTTGATCGGACCCTTTGTTGACGTATTTGCAAATATATTTGATAGACTTGACAGAGTTGCAGTACTCGACGTTGATATGCGCTGAAAAGGTGCGAGACAGGACAGGGTTAAAAGGTACCACCCATTGATTGTCAAGCTTTACCCCGTTGATGTCAACAAGAAATCCACCATCTGAAGGAGAACGCCTACGGTATTTAGGATAACCGTCTTCCCCAGTCTGTGTTTCTCTTAGTAGAGGACGGGGATACTTTTTGCTGCAAGCTCCATTAACCATACAGGGCGAATTTCTGTTGAGAGCACCACATGGGCCATGGATCATAGTTGACTTCACAATCTCATGCAGGGTCTAGCTCTGGGTCAGGTATCTCTGCACAAATAACTTTGTCAATCATGTCTGGTTTAATCTTTTCTTCTAGCCAAAGGAGAATGTGTACATGAGGAAGGCCTCTTTTTTGCCATTTTATGGAGAACATGTGACATCTACATGCTCCAAATATAGACCCTTTCGTTAGTTTCATCAAATGCTTCACCTTTAAGTAGAAAACCCGCGCTACCAAGTCATGTCTGTGCTGAGCCTTCTGACCTTCCTTGAGCAGTTCACATATCTCTCGCCATTTTGGGTTGCACGTAAAAGTTATAAAGAGATCTGGACGACCAAAATGGCGGACATAGGTCATGGCATCCTGAGTACGCTCATGCATGTAGCGAGGTCCTCCAGTGAAGCTTGATGGCAGTACAACCATCTTACCCAGCTCCGATACCTGAGCATCAGCTTTTCTCATGGCATCCTTCAAGTGAATGTAGTCTTCACTCCTCAACTTTTTTTGGTTGTTTCGAATGAAGTTTAGCCGTTCTGTTTCAATTTTTGCGTACATATCAACCAAAAATTGGTTGAGGAGGTTGCGAAACAAAAGTAAATATCGTTCTTCGCCTTCTCGCTCCATTAAATTATATCCGTAGAAATGAGCTGCAGACACAGTTTTCTTAAGTGCTGTCTTGGTGTTTGGGTCACGCTGAGGGATGTTGATACAATAGCCATCTTCACCACGGCAGAACATGAGAGGATACTGAAGAGAATCATACGCTCGATGTAGCTCACTGATTCTTATCAGTTTGTCTTCCCTACTGTATAGCACAATGTCTCGCTTTTCAAACACCTGGCCTACAATCAAGACAGCAACTTCGTTAGTGGTAGGAGTATTGTAACGTCCCTTGTGAGCACTCGAAGGCTTCTGGTCAGCAGTGATAACTACCTGGAAATCTTGCTGATCTTTGGGAACAGAATCAATAGCAGCTTTGAACTCTTTGATATATTTGTTATGTTCATGAAGGATTTTTTGGAGCTGGCCTACCAATGCTGGCTTGACATCTTGAAAGTACCCACAGCGAATGTCTCTTTCACGGTTATCATCACCAACAAAATATATCTGAAGGAAAGACGGCTGCTGTTGTGTTCGAGGCATTAGACTCCCTATTCTATGATAAACCTGGCCTTGCACCTTATATGTTGGCATGAAATGGTCTCCTTTTATCTCTTTTGCTCCAAACGACGTCATTTGGAAACAACCGTTGTATTTGCGAATATTATTAAGAAAATGCTCAGCCTCAGGATGGTCGTGAGAAAGAAGGCTATGTAAGGGGTCGGGATATTTTTGAAAGGGAAGCAGTTGAACTTTTCCATTACTGCAACACATTCCGGGGCTTTCGTCTTTCCATTTTAAAGCATGGCAGAAATTGCACTTTTCTCGAGGTCCAAGTTGAACAATTTTATCTGTAGAATATTCAATGTTTGGGTCATACTTGAAACCTGAGAGTTTCTTGATTGTCCATGGCAGTAACTTTACTTGTGCACGCCTCTCATTGTACTTTTTTGACGTAGCCTCACGATTAACTTCAGGATGGTTTTTTTGAGTACTTCTTTACAGACTTTCTATTAATATCGGGGTTGTTCTCGGTATATTTTTTAACAGCCCTTCTGTTTACTTCTGGGTGGCTCTCGGCATATTTTTGAACAGCCCCCCTGTGCACTTCAGGGTGGCTCTCGGCATATTTTTTAACAGCCTTTCTATGCATTTCAGGGTGGCTCTCCGTATTTTTAGCAACAGACTCCCTAACCTGTTTTTTTCGGATGGAATCAGTGAATCTTTTCCTTCGTTTTCTACCTCTAGATTTTTGAGGTGTGATTACTGTTACGATTGATTCGTCCGAACTCATGTCTAAGGGAGTTTCAAGGTTTGATAGGATGGGCTGAGAAGAGCCTGGTTGGACTACAACAGGTTCATAGACACAAAGGGAAGATGGGCCAGGTTTGGATGTAATAGGGTCGGTGGGCATAGATTCAGAAAAACCAGGTTGGGATTTTAATGTTGAGGCATAATATTTTGAGGTATGTAGACTGTTTTGAAAATAATTTGGTACATGAGGTTGTTCGCAAGGTATAAGAACGTCAAAGTGCCCTGCCATGTCATCACCAGAGAACTTAAGTCTTTTTATTTCCTGAACCTCATCCCCATAACAGGCTAAGAGTTTTCTGTCACGAAAGAGCTCGAACTTATAAGGAAAGACCTCTGCTGCAACCATGAGCTCACAAAAGGTTCCATAGAAGTAAGGCTGTGACATGTCGGCGATGTACTGACGTTTAGTTCTGTAAGGGACTTTATTTATGGTCAAGGTGTAAGGCTTAAGTCTGCGCCAGTTGTTGGACACGTGACGCACAATGTCAGCGCGCACTCGGAGTGTTAGTGAAGCTGTACAGTGGACCAGATAAGATAAAGAGGAGAAAAGGCAAGCCCCGTCCCCAGTGATCTTTATGACATGGTGAGGTACTGCCACACCATCAATATCGAATGTTTCAATAACCATTGTCGTGCAACTGTTCAGAAAAAGTATTAAGATGAATAAAGAAAAATTTAGCTTTGTATTTTAGAAGAAGAAGATGAAGTGAAAAGGTTCAAACCCAAGCAGATGATCTAGAATTGAAGCAAGCAGTAAGTAAAAGAAGCAAATAGTTAACAGAATAAAATACCAATATAAACTCATGTAGTAAGGGAACACCCTACCCAAAGTGGAGTGGCCGGAGTTGTAACTACAGAGTTATGTCAACTGTATCAAGTTTGAACCAGAAGAACTATTAAGAATGTCAGAGTTATGACATGAAAAAAGGTAAAAAAATGATGGTATGAAAGGATGTGAGGCAATCGAATACTATGGTAGCAAATAGTGGGGCAAAAGAAAATATTTAAGAAAAAGTAGGTAGTATTCAGAAGCAATAAGCAATGGACAGAATTGAACAAACAGCAAAGCAGTGTTCAGGTCAAAAGCGTGTACTGGACTGATATGAGCCGAGCCGTACTGCGGTGCGGTGCTGGTGAGGTGCGGGGAGTGGGAGGGAGGGCAGAGGTCAACTGATAAGAACCGGCCTTCTAGTGAACAGCCAAGACTGCTATCACTAATTTACAATCAGCCGAAGAATCATAGTATCAAGTTTATTTGTGATCTGTTGTCTAGGTTTAGAAAATATACAACAATCGTCAAGTATCGAGTTTTTTGCTGTTTGGTTTGAAACGTGATTGAAATGTTTTTTTTTTATAAGCACTTATGCAAAGTATAAAGAGTTATAGTGCCGAGCAGAACCAAACTTGTTGTAAAATTTTTATTACAGTTCATTTAAGACCTAAAAGAAAGCTTAGCACCAATTTTAGTTGCGATCTGCTTTGTAAGTTCAGAAAAAACGTCCCAGAATTCATCTTAGACCTAAAAGGAAGTTTAGCACCAAATTTTCTTTTAATCTAATGTTTAAGTTCAGAAAATTCGAAAATTAAACGTCGCGTTTTACGCGGTTTGGTCGAGAACCCGATTTAATTTTTTGAAACAGTTTCTCAGAGAGCACCTACAACTCTACCAATTTGCATTCGAATCCGTTCCTTAATCATAATCCGTAGCGAAGCACGGGTACTTTCTGCTAGTTCTTTATAGTGCTGAAATGACCCGAAACTTTTTTCTAGAGTTCATCTAAGACCTAAAAGGAAGCTTAGTAACAAGTTTTGTTGCAATGTGATTTGTAGGTTCACAAAAAATACATAAATTTAAAAGTCGCGTTTTTCGCGGTTTGGTCGCGAACCTGATTGAATGTTTTGAAACCGTTTCTTAGTGAGCACCTACTACCCTAGAGGAAGCTACGTACCAAGTTTCATACGAATCCGTTCGGTGGTTTTTGAGATTTCATGTTTAGTCAGTCAGTGAGTGAGTGAGTTCTTTATAGTGCTGAAATGACCCGAACTTTGTGAAAACTTTTTTCTAGAGTTCATCTAAGACCTAAAAGCAAACTTGGTACCAAGTTTTGTTGCAATGTGATTTGTAGGTTCACAAAAAATACATAAATTTAAAAGTCGCGTTTTTCGCGGTTTGGTCGCGAACCTGATTGAATTTTTTGAAACGGTTTCCTAGCGAGCACCTACTACCCTAGAGGAAGCTACGTACCAAGTTTCATACGAATCCGTTCGGTGGTTTTTGAGATTTCGTGTTTAGTCAGTCAGTGAGTGAGTGAGTGGTATTTGGCTTATATATGTATAGATTGAGAAAGGGAGAAAGTTTGTGCCAGTTACCTGGTACCATTTATTTAAATCATTATTTTTTAACATTATCTTTCCTACTACATCTTCATCAAACAATACCTGCACAACCCCCCCCCCCTCTGCTCTTCATAGTTTCAGGCACCGACACATAAGCCAGAACTGAGAAAACGTGTAGCTATAGCAACCAGGAAATAAAGTTACAATATTCCATTATATATCTATATGAAATAATGTTATAATTGTTTTGAAACTTGACTCAATTTTCATCAGTTTGTTCCAATCAAATGAAATGTTTCTAATAATTGTTAGCATAATAAAAGTTGTGTGCAATGTAAGTGGGTCCAGTTTTAGTCACTGAATAAAACTCATACAGACATACACACAGACAGACATAATAAAAGTTGTGTGCAACGTAAGTGGGCCCAGTTTTAGCCACTGAATAAAACTCATACAGAAATGTAGCACAAGAAAAGCAAATGTTATGTATTTCATGTTTAAACGATGGAAAGTTAGCAGCATTAATGGTCGGTAACATTAATTTTAATATGGGTTTTTATTAATATTTTAAAAATAATATCTTAGTAAGCATATTATGTGTTAGTAGAAATACAAAACACGGGAACGCCATACAAAACAAATTTACTATAATGTAGGTAAAACATGTAGCCTATGTTTTAACAACCATATTTTGTACTTCTACTATGACAAATTTGTGTTGTGTGGCATTTACTTGTTTTGTAATAATTTAAATGACGTTTAGTTTACAATAATACAGTTGCATGTACTAGATTGGACATTCTTTACCTTACTTATTATTGGTCTAATTTCTTGTTTCAGGTTAGACGGTTGATAGCTTAAGGCCCAGAGGAGAAGTCCATTACTATTATATTTGATAATTATATAGTAATTTGAAATAAAATATTTAAATTAAAAATAAATTTGTCAATCCACAGATTTAATTTATAATAAATAAAAAACACTCTCTAATGTATATTTGGAAAGTTTTCCGAATAATTTTGTCGATGGTGTCATATTTAACAAAAATAGCCTAGTAATTAGACAATCGTCCAATTTCGACGAAATGTGCTCCAGTTTTTCGAGTAGCGTTTCTTATTGATCATTCTTTATACACAACCAGTTATCACTTTCCGCCGTTACAGAGGAGTGATTGCAACATGGAACAACAACATTGATTGACTGAGGATTACCATGTTGTAATTATTGTATTTCTATAGAAAATATTAAAAATAACAAAGGATAGGCCCTCATATTATTGCACAATGATTTTAATAAGGAGTAGGTAGGCTATTGTTAATTTAAGTAATTTTCATGGAATATGCTGAGATCTAGAAGGAGATTGTCAAACTAATTAAAAACAAATATGTAATTAGCTGTTTTATCAATCAACTAGGGGATTGATAAAACCCCTGCTTGCTTTGCGTGGCAGCCTCTTCACTCGTGCGTGAACTCTGTTGTTCTTCATATTGCACGCTTGCATTGTTAAAAAATAACCTCTTACACCTCTTTTAAAGTAATATATATATATATATATTACTTTATTTATTAGTTACCATCCCACTAAGTTAGGGCTGGAGGCCGAAGGCCGGAAGCCACAACTCGAGTTGTAGAAGGTTGTTTACGTAAAATCTAGTTATGTAATTTAAGTACTTTTATTTAAATAAAATAAGTGATTCGTTTGTACATTCCTTAGAAATTTAATTGACTGAACATCTGTTTTTATTTTAAAATATGACATATTGAGAAAGGGAGAAAGTTTGTGCCAGTTACCTGGTACCATTTATTTAAATCATTATTTAATTTTAATATTATCTTTCCTACTACATCTTCATCAAACAATACCTGCACAACCCCCCCCCCCCCTCTCCTCTCCATAGTTTCAGGCACCGACACATAAGCCAGAACTGAGAAAACATGTAGCTATAGCAACCAGGCAATAAAGTGTTACAATATTCCATTATATATCTATATGAAATATTGTTATAATTGTTTTGAAACTTGACTAAATTTTCATCAGTTTGTTCCAATCAAATGTGTGTATTTAATAGTTAAAAAAAATCCTACTATCTATAAACAGGTTGTTCAACATTTAGTAAACGTGTTGTATACATTCAGAAAACATGAGTTGAACATTTTTGAAATGTAAGTTTTCGGATAAATTAAATGTTTCTAATAATTGTTAGCATAATAAAAGTTGTGTGCAACGTAAGTGGGCCCAGTTTTAGTCACTGAATAAAACTCATACAGACAGACAGACACACACACACAGATAAACAGACAGACAGACACCATTAGATTTTTATATGATAGTAAGATTTTTTTGTTTAGCTGCTGTTTTTTCGTATATCCAGCCTAACCGTGCTCGCGGACTCGACTGTACTAACCGTTCTCACAACATAGAACTACTTCATTTTCCATAAGACTAAAACATTTTACATATACCTAAACAAAATATTAAAGTTTTGTTTATCAATAATATTACGTTATGATCCGACAGATTTTACAAAAAGGCAAAATGTTTCTTATGAGTATGCTGTCTTTTTAAAATGTCAAAACCATATGTTGTTTGTTTATTTATTTAATTGAAATTATGTAAACTTGATATTTTACTGTGCTGCTCTCTATGTTTAACGAAACAATTTACTTGGACCATTTAACATTTGTTTATGCCACCGGCTGGCCAATTAAAATTAATCTCCAAAAGAATAACATTGCAACTTTGACACCGTGTAGGACAAACGCCTATACGAATTTCAACAATCTAGCTCCGTTACGAAATAAAAATTATCTTTTGAATAAAAAATGTCATAAAAATCGGTCAAGTAATAAGTTTATAAAGTGAGTGAACTAAATTACCCGATTGTTTTAGTATATAGGATTTTCTGTTGTCACATCACCTTCACCCTTTCCAATTCAGAAATAGTGAAGTACATCTAATAGTGATGTACTTCCAACCATCGTGGGAAAGTGTATACAGACTTTTTTAAACGTAGAAGTTGAAACTAAACAAATGTGCCAAAAGCGTACATTGATGAAAGAAGTAGCAACTCAATCGAATGCTCACTGTGTCTATAAATATAATTGAGAAGGCAAGATTCGAGTCGGAATTAGTATGATATAGGGGAGCATTATAACTGGTGGCTGCATGATACTATTGGCAACATTATTTTGTGTGGAGTAATGAATAGATTGGCGTAGGGAAAATTAAACTAGCTATGCTATTTTCAGTTTAGCATGGTAGTTAATACCACTTTCGACTTTGCAACGTCAACCTGGAAATGATAGTTACAACCAGTTTCCTTGCACTTTCAACTGATTAAGAAAGCAAGGAATTAGGACCAACAAGATGTAAGTGGACCAGCAAGGTAAAAGTTTAGACGGGCTGAAAACTCTGCATATATAGATTCTGCAAGTATAGACAGACTGCCTCTCTGCTAGCTCTACACATACAATATTTACAACATAAATTTTGTTACGAGAATTTAATTTTTTTCTTAGATTAAATTTTAGATTAAATTTAGCTGATAGATTAAATCCTTATTTTTTATATTTTTTCTTAAATATGAGACAAACCAGACTTGTTCCTTTCCTTCGAGTACGTTTTTTCCCTTTTTTCAGTTGAGTTATGGTTTTTCTAAAAGGCCATACAATCATGTACAGCAAAATAGATAACTTAAAGTGTTTATATAGTCAATATTATTTTCATCGTGATATCTATGATAGGAATTCTATTAGGTTTGCACTAATATAAACTAACAAAGCCACAATTAATTTTTGTGTTGAAGAGGTGTTACTATTCATTGCTTTCATTTAACGAAGATACTGTTGAAAACGTATTTTTCTGGAATATACGAGATTCTAAAAGAATAAAAATAAGTTATTGCAATATATACAAAATGTTCAAAGTTACTGATATGTAAGTTGAAAAAAATCTTGAATATTGTGTGTGCTTTAGATCTCTGATGAAATGGGGGTGCCTGATTTGCCTGGTTGAACATAACGTTTGCAAATTCTCTTTTAATCGTTAAAAAAGAGACACATTCCTTGAACTGCAGATGGGGTTTTACCTCCAGTATTTATATTTTAGCCACATTATTTTAACATGATATTTTAAAGACCTCAGGATTGGTCAGAACCATTTAAAAGACAAACATGATCAAAGTCTGTTTCTGATTGTCATATATAATTGTTGAGTAGATATTTAGTCCAATCTTCTTCAATTTAACCACAAGTTACTTAACTTTAGTATTTATAAGTGAATTGTTTGGCAAATACTTGAAAGATACAGATTTCTATGATTGTGAGGTTTGAGTTAAGAATTTCACTTATGACTTCGTAATAAATAATCAATTTAGAAAATTTACACATATTATGGGTGAATACCTAATGTAAAATCAAATTACAGCTGTTCAAGTTCAAAGCTGAAGATGCAGATAAATATTAACAAATCATTCCACTATGGTAAACACATTAATATTTTGTTTAGTTCCCATTGAAATACTGACATTTCTAGTGAGCTTACATTTAAACAAATTTGATAAATTTAATAAATGTCTTATTTTATTAATTAGGTCCTTAAATTGGCCGTTTCCCAAGTTGCCAAGGCACCGCTGGAATGTCGCCAGCCCCAGACAGCTTTGTCAGATTTAGTACCTATAGAATCTTAACGTCAGTGACCAAAAACATGCTGTTCTATTTCAACTGTAAGGCTTGTGTTCATTATTATAATGAGTTATAGTCATGGCACTAGTTATAAAAGTTTATAGTTATAAAAGGGCCAATCTAGTGAACCATAAATCAATATTATGAGTTTTAAAAATTTTAATACATCAAGAATTATAGACCCGCCAATTTGGTGATGGTAGAAATTAAACGCCTTCTTGTGGATTTTGGTGCAAACAAGGCGTCATTGGAATGCAGATAGATAAATTCCATCGAAGTCCCTTCCCATCTAAAAGTATTCTATTGTACACTTGGATCTTGATGCCATTTCAAGCTCTGACTACTATTAGATTATAAACAGTAGCACAGTGAATAAGTGGGCTGTTTGACGACAATATCGTCAACAGGCGGAGGTAATCCACGTATTTCTCAACATTTGTCATTGAGATGGAAAGTGTATAGGATACTTTCTACGATTTATTCTTATTTAAGTTTGAGAATCCGAGGGCAGATGCACTTTTCAAGACTAAATTTGTCCCACACACCTCTCTTCAACGAATACAACTAACAGTGATCTACTCAATGCTATAATTTTATAATCTGAAATCAGAAGGCTACAGCTTGGTAGTATCACAGACGAATTCAGATAATATGCTAAGAGAATGTATTAGCTTTCTAATAGGTGGGGATTATGGAAGCCAACCCTGGATATTAATTATACTTTACAATTATATTACGTTATGGTCTATTAAATTCAAGAGTTCATTAATATCATCAAAATATTTTTAAATTGTTTGGGGTACTCCAAAATATTTTTGCATAATGTATAATGCTATCTTAATTCCTTATACTCTTAGGTATAATTTCATTACAGATTCTTAAATGTCAATTATACTCATTATCAGAGTCTCAATAATTAAGGCGCATAATCAAAGCGTTTATATTTATTTATAATGCCTAAAATAATATTACTAAATTGTATGATAAACGAAATATTTATGAACATATTTAGCCTACTGGATAGAGTTTTGTTTGTCTATACGCTTTTACTTAGACGAAGAAAGTTTAGGATTCAATAATAATTCCGTTTTACTAGTTTTTATTGTAGATTACTTATTAGACTGAAAAAAGTATAGATATTTCAAACACAAAATTGTTTACTGAGTTCACCTTAAATATGATATTGAATTCAATGAAAATGTTCACTCCAATTCACTTCTAATAGACGTAAACAAACTTCCCGTCGCAGAGCAAAGTAATGTGAATCCCCTCTGTACTTTCCTCAAGGGAGATGAAAGTTCACCGACACGGCGATAGCAAATTAATTGTCCGTAACTCAGAATAAAAACAGCGCCTTCTGTATGGAACTGGTATTCTAGCCCAAGCTATCGAAGTCGAAGATGAGGTTATGTTTGGGTGTATCAGCTGTGCTGCTCCTGGCAGTCAGTTTCTGTGTTGTACAAGCCGACCAGATCAAAGTGATCGCTACTCCTGTCGTCTACACCAACGGCAACGGTGGAGGTGCCGACGAATTAGAGGTTAGTAATCAATAACAGTCTATAATTAGATATAAATTCAATTAAATTGATTTAATATTATTTATATTTTTTACCATGCTTAGAAGGTGAACTATAATGACAGAACATGAAAATCTAAGAATTCATAATACCAGGAAGATTTTTTTTATTTATAGAGATAAGTGAATTTACACAGAAAATCAAAGTATACATAATTATATAGTAATTAAAGTATATATAATTACTACAAATATAAGCACTATTAAATCAATGAGGCACTAAATTCCATGGAAGGATATTTTAATTCGTGATGGGTCGGTTCCATTTTTGTTTTGATTCCGGGTCGGTTCTTTACTGAAATCAGTTCCCGGTTCTGAGTACTTTTGAGAATGTCTCAGAAAAATTGTCTAATACCTTTACGCCAGAGAATCAACACATTATGTGGAATCAGTCAGTAAAAACAGACCATAGTATTTTGGTAATTTCTCTAATATAAAGTATAATACACCCTAAAAACCAATAAAATGACATACAATATTTCCAATAACTAGAGAATTGATAACATTTTAGTTATTCTCAGGGTATGATTGTTTACATTTTTTGCACAAAGAAAGTATTTACTTTAAATTTTAGAAAGTATACTAAGTGGAATATAATGCTCAAATTGGTATGTAATTGAAATTTACCTTGAAGAAATCACAAAACTTATAAGCATACAGAAAGAGAAAATTAAAAAATATCCTGCCATTTTAGGTCCTTAGAAATAAAACTTATTGAAAAACTTATCACAATGAGTGATTGAAATTACCACAACTAAATTTAATTGGTTCATGTAATTGTAGTACATAAAAAATAAACAGTAAAAACAAATAAAAATATAATTAATTAAAAAAAGAAATATTTGTACTAACTTTCGAGTTATTTGAAAAAGCTCTTTTCATTAACTATTGGTTCTTTTCTCAATTGATGATAATTAAGAAAATATAAATCCTCCTCACCTTCATAAAAAACTATACAGCCAATAATACCATAAATGTTTTTTGAAATTACAGTATACATTTTTTTTTAAATTTAAGAAATAATAAACTATTTTGGGTCAATAAATGTTATGTCAATGCAATCTAACATAATATTTTATTACACTTGAAAATGAAATAAATGACTTAATTGTTTTCAAAGAAGTCCTCATTTGTATAGTATAGACTTTTAATATACACTATTATTCTAATTCCACAAGTGAGCTAGATAAATGATTCATAACGTGGTATTTCAATAAGTCATGAATTTTAATTTCTAATTAAAGTTAATATAATCTGACTATTCTTTAAGTTCTCTAAAAACATTATTCTAAGGAAAATATTCCAAACATAGAGTTTACTTTTAAAAAATTGCACTCTTTATTGTTTTGTTTATTAAAACATGTATATATAGCAATATGTATGTTTTTGTGCTTGTGGCTGATATATAAAAAAAAAGAAAAAAAAAAAAAAAAAACTGAGCGGGTTACTTGAAGACAAGTTGTAATTGTTATAACATAACACTCTTATAAATTATAAGCTTAAGATTTTAGTTAAGAAATTTTAGGGAGAGAACTAAGACTATTAGGTCAGTAGAGTTAGATTCTAAAATTGCCAAATCAGGAAAAATTCCAACTAAAGAATTTCTTTTTGGAATACTTTCAACTATGAACCAATATGTATCCTAAGTACCAATATGTATGAATATGTATCCTAAGTTCTCTCCCTTTTGCAGAGTTGTGCTTTGAGGGTGGGGTTGTTTTAGTGGTTATTTGATTATATCCCCTCTGATCATAAAAATTTCAATGAAACTAACTACGGTATCTGCATATTAGTTATAGAGCATTAAATTCCTCATCAAATGAAATTGTAAAGTGGTCACAATATTTGACCATCCCTTTCAGTTGTACAAGTCCTCAAACTTTGACAAATTTCTCTGAATAATGATTAATTTTTGTCTAAACATCCATTTTTCTAAAATATCTTCAAAAACAACCTGTAAATGATATAAAGACCTGACATAAAAGCTGCAAACCTGTAAATCTTGCGTGAAATGGAACCAAAAGATTTCCATTTCACGCAACTCTTTGGATCACTAAATTCTGTACAACTGATTTTAAAAGTTGGGCCACTTCTGAACACCACTGGAAAAGTACACTGATGTATTATAACAACTCTGGTGCAGTACTTTTGGTACTAGCTAGATTATTTTTAATACTGCTAATGGGCATTATTGTTATATTTGAACCATTATTAGTTAAAGCAGCCCATTATTAGTACTCAGTTCTGTTTAAGGCAAATTTTTTACTATATTGTAAATCAAATGTTATTTGTAACTACAAAACAGGAATCTACAAGAATACAACTGCCAAACAAAGGTATTAAATCTGCAGAGCTGCTTCATCGAGCAATGGGAAACATTGGCCCGTAGTTATCTTTACCAAAGACAGTGATGGTGACAATTACTCAGCAGCAATTTCTATCCAATGATAAGCAGACCTATGCCAAGAGGATAGACTATCTGCATAACAGTTATAGAGCGTTAAATTCTCCATCAAATAGTTATTGGGTCATACCTGAAGCCATTCCAAAAAGAAAGTCTGGTGGAATTTTCTCCCAAATTGAATGTTTTATTCTACTGGCCTATATATCTTGTTAAATCAGCCAATCTAATCATACAAATATAACTTATTTCACATTAAACTGAGCCCCTAGTTGTGATGGCCAATGGAAATATATTACAATGACCTTGCTCAAAATTATCTCAATTAGTAACTAGACTCTAATGGGAAAAATTAATCTAGGCGTATTATCTATAAACTTGAGTATTATGTTCAAGGGTTGATTAAAATACTTCAGGGAAGATTCAGTTTGCCTGATATGATCAAATTAATTTATATTTTATTTAGCTATGTTGTAATTTTTAAGTATACATGCTTAAAAGTGTTTTTTCCAAATTTCCATGCTTTCATTTAAATGAATTAGATCATAAAAGTTATAAAAAGTGCATTATAAAATTAATTATTACCGACAATATTTTAAAGCTGAGCAATATCCACTTAATTTTGGATAGTCGTATATCTCTTTCGTTGTGTCTTGAATACATTTTTTGGCAAATTGAGTGTTGTCTTAAGATTAAATAGTACAGTATCATTAATTGTGTGTGTTTGTTATTAAAAATATCCTTGCTTTTGATTAGACAGAAACACTTTAAATATAATATTTTGTTTATCGCAGTTTATAATAGTTCAAATAATATTTTCTGATATATTTTAATTGTAACTTAAAAATGTTTTTTTGGTTGGTTTTAATTGCATTTTTATAACTTTTAGAATAATAATTTTTATTATTTATTGCGCTTTTAATTCTCTATAAAGCTCTTAATTAATTTTACTAAATACCAATTTAAATCACTAAGTTAGAAGTTATTTCAGTTTCCAATATGTATTAATTGAAATATTTTAAGTTTATTTTGAGGTAAAATTGATTTAAATATGTATTTGTTGTAATTATTTCAGACTTAGTTGGCTCAATTAACTTTCTAACTTTTAATGGATTCATTCACAAAAAAATTATCCTCTGGAACAGGTTCCAGCTCAAAGTGAGGCATCTAGACTATTGGATGCTGGTGGTCCAGTCCTGGCTGCCTGGTGGGTGCCATACGATAACATCGGTGACTTGCCGGCCATCCACAACATCCACACTGTCCCAGCTGGCAACTCTGTCCATCTCAAAGTACATGGAGTGGGTCACCAGCGCTCTGCTCGTGTCAGGATCATGATTTATGCTCACATCGCTGACAACTATAGTTGACATAAACTTGTTATACGCTGACAACAAATGAACTCATACAACGATTAACAGATGGATGTATTTTATTTAATGTTTGTTTCTTCAGCCGTTATGCTATTGTATTTGAATTTACTGCCTATTTTAATTTATTTGTAAGTAGTTCTAAAGATTGATCATATTAATACATTTTACGAATTAGTATTAGTATTAAGTAAACAGTAATAATACTCCCAAAGACTGCAGTAGTTTAATGAAAATTTGAACCAAATAAACAGTTTTTTCTAGTTTGAGATCTATATTACTTATTGCAGTTAATTATAAATGTCACATTGTTTTAAACTTTTGAATTTTTTATCCATAATATTTTACAGGTTGTCAATTGATAATTAAAAAAGAATTTAAAAGTGAAACAACATTCTTTCATATATCTATAATTAGATAAATATTAATAAAATACAAACGATTGAATTGTAATAAAACCTGTTTGCAATGTTTTAGTTCTAAAACACATTTGTTTCTGGTTTAAATAGCATATTTATAGTTCAGTTTTCCTATGCAGTAAGAGGTGCTCGAATTTAAATAAAAGGATATACTTTAAAGCAACTGAATGATAAATTAATTTTGTAAATAAACAAAGTGTGTGCTCTTAAAATTTGTTTTATTGCTGTTTGAGCAGGCATATTTATCATAATAGTCAACTATAGTTAACACAATTCATGAAAAACATATATATCTAAGTTAGAAAAAGATAAAATTAATAGAAGTTTTAGTTTATTAGTAAAAGTGTTTTTTTGCTGCTATCTGGTGGTGATTGGTTTCAAATAAGTGCTTGGATGACTATTGGTAACTTCTGGAGAGAGACGAGGAGACCTCTGGCGCTACTTTTGAAAACCGAACATCAACTAATCTTACTGAACAGGATAACTGGTTTCACAGGACCCATATGAGCGGACAGTCCACTTTTCCCTATAGTTATGGTTTTAGTGATTAAGGTAGGATCCCTTAGTTTAGGAGAGATTTTCATTCTATAAAGATCAACAACGTTAAACTCATAACTTGTACAGTTTCAAATATACTGAGAATACTTTCTATAAATGATTTTTTAATTTACTATAAAATATGTCAATTAATTGATAGTTATATTACAAACAATTCAATATTTGTTGCAACAATAAGTCTGAAACCATGCCCTTAGTACTGTTACATCACCACAACAGTAGCAAAGACAAATTTGATGCAAGTCCACACGTCTTATCACATTATGGTCCCTTGTGGAGATACTGAGGTTGACCTTTGTCTGATAAAATTTTGTTTTGAGCGACAACTTCTTATTGTTTGCAAATGTGATTTTCAAGTGTGTATTAATTTTATTCAGTGCAAAATGAAAGAAATGGAAAGTCAAGAATTTTTCAACTTCAAATCTGCAGCAATTGAGGTAGTTGTTGTTTGTAAAGCCAAATATTTAAATTAATTTCTGTAATTAAACCATTATACTCTAAAAAGTTGTAAACAAAAAACAATAAATCTAAATTATTTAATATGCCTAAACCTCTTCCTTCACAACAAACTATGAGTGTCAGATTTAAAAAGTAATTTGTATATTTGTTACACATTTTGTATAATAGCATTGTCTGAAACTGCTTTAAGAAAGATTATTTATAGAAATTAAAGACTCATAATAATAAAAAATCAATCTTAAAACAAAACTTATGTGTTTTAATCACTCCATATTTAAATTAGGGTAAGAGGGCTGCTTTTATTGTATTTAAATGCTTTATATGGCTATTTATGTACAGTATTTATTTAAATCTCATTGTATAAAAAGAAGCCATATTATTTAATCAAAGATGTTGGCTTATTGAAGCCTTTCAATACTTTCTATAAATGATTTTATAATTTACTATAAAATATGTCAATTAATTGATAGTTATATTACAAACAATTCAATATTTGTTGCAATAATAAGTCTGAAACGCCTGTCACATATACAAATCATTAAGTTAAATTTCCTTGTAAAAGAAAGCAAGCCTCCATCAGGGGTAATATTGTTTAGTATGATCTATTACGCTCTAGCAAGCGTTATGTGGTTAGATGGGTGCAAAATATAGTACCCTCGATCATATACACCTACACTATAGTTTGTATGATAGAACCTGTCTCCTGGATCCTCGGCTACCTGGGACTGGCCCGAGACACCCCCCGCACTGGCAGCCGCCTGCGGCTGAGTCACTAACTGGCATTCCCACTAGGTGAACTAACTTTTTTTCCCGGATCACAATTTTTGAATTTTTTTCAAATATTTCAAAAATACATAAAAAAATAAGATTAACGATATAAAACTCAATAAAAATTGAACAATATTGAGGTGGTCTGTTTATTTGTATAGTAACAATAAAGTTGGTTTTGTGTAACGATATGACGATTAAATTACATTGGAATTGACAACAATTATAATAAAATAATTTTTTAAATAAGCTTATGAGTAACATTGGTTAGAAGTAACAATCGAGTTTCACGAGAAAAAGTCTATGTACCAACACTTGGAACATTGGACTTTTGCAGTGGAAGTCTGACTCATGGTGGCTAAAATATTTCTGAGAAGTAAATTATTTCAAGTTTACTGAGTTAGAATAATAAAGCCAAACACTGCGTTATTGAGTAAACATTAATATCATAGGCCATTTTACCAATGTGAATCTAAATAATTGACTAGGATTTGAAAAATAAGACTATTCCTACTTTTAAGCACATTATATTTATAATTCAATCAATATTTTACAACTTTCACTTTTCACATGAACTTTAACAAAATAATCTAAAAGCACATCATATACATATCTTAAATAATAATGACAAAGGCACAATAATAGGCACAATATTTACATAATAACAATGAATATTATACAAACTTACATAAGCAAATTTTGAAATATACATAATGTAGATTTTACAAGTTTGCTGCGAATAGGGCATCGATACGAAAATAATTACTTAATAAGATTATTAAGAACCAATGTACCAAATGTTAGTGATATACATATCTTAAATAATAATGAAAAAGGCACAATATTTACATAATAACAATGAATATTATACAAACTTACATAAGAAAATTTTAAAATATACATAATGTAGATTTTACAAGTTTGCTGCGAATAGGGGGGCATCGATGCGAAAATAATTACTGGTACTTAATAAGATTATTAAGAACCCATGTACCAAATGTTAGTAAATAGAACAGGTAATTAAAATTTTACCAATTTCCCGTAAGAAAAGCATAGGACAACGTGCATACGGTAGTGAGTTTATCAAAACATAAAATGTTATGCTTACTTAGGGAATTATTGTAAATAATAAAAGTTTAATTTCTTCACAACCACTTAATCAAGATAATAATTCAAGATACTAATTTAATTGTTTTTCCGCCCTCTTTTCAAAATCACTGAAGGATACTAATGGTTTTGATTTATTTTTTTCATACATATAAATATATACATTTTTCTAGCTTGGGAAAAGTTAGGAAAACCTGAATTTTTTAACCTTTAGGTCCTCATAACTTTTGAAAAAAAATCTGTTCATACCTGATTACACCAGAGGTGACACTCCCAAGTCAGGATCGTCATCACTGTCGATATCACTGTCATCCGAGTCACCAGTTGCCAAAGTAATAATTAATTCTTGGACACTAATGTCATCAAGTCCTTCTTCGTTCCAATCGGCCTCAATTTCTTTTTCGACGTGCTGTACACAACTTCTCCAGTTATCCGGGGTGAAAGAGTTCACTGCTTCCATGAACAAATTTTGAATATCGTTCAGCTTAAAGGTGGTGTTTCGTGCAGCAGCAAACCGTTTCAGATTAGCCCATACGAGTTCAATCGGATTGTAGTTGCAGTGGTATGGTGGAAGTCGTACGACTTTGAACCCAAGCTGAGAGGCTTTCTTGTCGATCTCGTAACTTGTGGCTTGTGTAGCTTTATCAGGTTATATAACTCGGGCTTCCGCAAGTCAGGAGTGAAGGAGATATTGCGCGTTTCCAGCCATTCTTCCATGTCACACTTCTTTGAGGCTGATGTTGGCACTTATTTTGCTATTTGAGAGTGATATGATGCATTATCCATCACAATAGTTGAACCAGCCGGAATGGATTTGAGCAGAACTTCAAAAAAACAACCTTCAAATACTTCGTGGTTCATCTCTTCATGGTAATCCACTGTTTTTTTAGACGTGAAAATTAGCGGTGACGATTTTATCCATCTGTGGAATCACCCAGCATGACAAATTATTAATCGCTTGCCTTTTCCTAATGGAGCATTTACAGAACACTTTATGGTGTCATCAGTCCATCCAGAGTCTTCCGAAGTGTTCGCATTAATCCAGGTTTCATCTAAACAAATGCACTTTTTGAAGTCTATATCTCGAATTTTTCTTAAAAACCGGCATCTGGCAAGAGCTACTGATGGTTTCTCCATTAATATTTTACTATTGTCTAGTTTTTCCATTTGAACCCAATCTTTTTTAAAACCCTCGCTAACGTCTGTATGCAGCCATGAAACAAATCAGCTTTACGTAAGCTTGTTTTAAGTTTTTGGAGGGTAGGTACTTCTCGACGTCTGTAATAGTTTAGTACATGGTTTCTGATTGCAATTTTTTGAAAATCATCCAGCTCTGTTATTATCGATTTAAAAGGCTTTTTCCTCTTCGGTGTGCACAGCTTAGGAACATAATATGCCCTAGGGTTGGTGTTTCTTACACTTGTATCATAACTTACAGAAACGGTCGGATTTTCGTCAGAAGGTAGGCTTTGGTCGACTACTTCAAATTTATGTTGGCTCGCTGAGGAGGCTTCATCTTCCATTGATTGTTTTAACTGCAATCTTATGAGGCTCAAAGTTCTGGTGGAAATATTGCAAGCTCCAGACACTCTTTCAGACACCTTTTTAAGATCTAATAACGGTCCCTTGTTGTCACGTTCCCGCTCGAAGTATTGCAAAACAGATGCAATAATCGTTCTTGCCTGAGAATTGTATGCTGTCCCAGCACGCTTTTCACTTGATGGAGACATATTAACAAAAATAAAAGTAAACAAAAAACACTAACACACAAATAGTCACATAACAAAAGATAATAGCAAAAAATATGCAATAGTAAACTCAATTTATATGGGCGAGCCGGTGGCCGAGTGGTCTAAGGCGTCAGGACTTTGAGCTTGGGTTAGAGATAGCGCTGGTTCGAATCCGGCCTAGACTGAAAAGATTTATCAGTAATATTCACCTTGTACTGTACACGTTCGCCCCCTTACTCTGACTGAATAAGTTCCTCGCACAGATCAATGGTCTATGGGGAATGGTCAGAGTAAGGTTAAGGAGGAGATCGGCCTCTCCTTAAAAAAAAAAAAAATGAAAAAATGCTTAATTTAAAAATTCGCTAACTAAAAAATTAAATGAAAACACAGTGGCTATTTAATTTATCACGATGTTACTGTGGCCAACACTCACTTTGAACTGAAAACTACCCTCACCCCTAGAAACTTGTAAGCAGTTGATTAAGCATTTTTCAGAAATAGATTAGCTACCATGATTCAGACTTCCACTGCGAAAGTCAATGTTCCAAGTGGTAGTTTACCGTTATAACGCAAAATACAGAATTTCTCGTGAAACTGGATTGTTACCTCTAATCTTTTATAAGCTTAGTTTAAAACTTATTTTACTAGAATTGTTGTCAATTCCAATGTAATTTAATCGTCATATCGTTACACAAAACCAACTATACTGTTACTATACAAATAAACAGACCACCTCAATATTGTTCAATTTTTATCGAGTTTTATATCGTTAATCTTATTTTTTTATGTACTTTTCAAATATTTGATAAAAATTCAAAAATTGTGATCCGGGAAAAAAAGTTAGTTCACCTAGTGGGGATGCCAGTAAGTGACTCATTAAGGAAACAGCCGCAGGCGGCTGCCAGTGCTGGGGGGTGTCCCGGGCCAGTCTCAGGTAGCCGAGGGTCCAGGAGACAGGTTCTATCATACAAACTATAGATATCTCATGTAATAGGAATGTTTGTGCCTGTAATTTGGTTAGTTAGTGAGGTCTTAAACTAACTGAGGTGAGGTTACCACAAATGGTTTAAACTGGATTTACATGGTACTATGCAACACTACACAACTGTACCACCCAAAACAGCTGATAATTTGAGGCACACATTTTTAATTGGATGAGAAATCTAAGTATGTGTATAAAATCAATCATACTACCTTCAAGAATGAAGCACTTTTGGATCTGATTAATAATTATCAATCGCATTAATTTGGAACCAGGTGGCAGTGAGTTCCTTGGCCAATTGGGGCATGATCATCAATGGAATGGTTCTAGGGTTCCCCTCAGCAGTGGTACCACCGTTACTGAGCAATGGACCTGGGCTCCACTCTTCGGTGGACCAAGCTTCATGGGTAGGTATGTGCAGTTTGAAGATTAAGGTAGTTAGTTTCATCTTTACACTGTGTAATTAGAACATTTTATAGGGCTGTTAGAGTGGCTGGGGTCACCAATTGGCCACCTAGTTCAGGCCTCTTGAAATGATTATTTTATGGCCAAGAATTTATGTGACATTGAGCATTCAGGCTATGCATGCCGTCTGAAACACACATAGCTTTGTTAATTGAGTAGCCTACAACTCTGAAAAGGGCTCTAAACAGTCTTCATCACACCTTGATACAATTTTAGTTTGCAAAATCACATCAGTCCTCTTTGGTGATATAGAAGTTGACAATCAAAGCAAAAAGACAACACGTTTTAATATGTACCGTAATACTAATTAACTTTAATTCTCTACAAATAAAATCTTTATAATGTGAGATTGTTTATTAATTTGTCTGTTAAAAAGTATAAACAACTAGCTAACAACCCTTGAATCATATGGGGTGGTACTCTACACTTGTTTACCCTTCTTTTTTTAGTTTCTCTAAACCATCACATCAATATTAAAGCTCAGCCTGCTGCCATTTTCCTAGATAATAAAGCTTTATTCTCTAATAAAGCCTACAAATCTACTTTGGAGGGATGAAAAGTAGTACAATTATGACATATTTTGTAATTTCGGTCCTCAAGAGAAAAAACGTAATTCACGAAATATAATCATTCGGTTCCCAAAGGGTTAAAGGTCTTGCTGAAAGAAACCAATTTCAAATTCTTACAAAAAAAAAAAAAAAAAAAAATTAGCTTCACTCTGATATGTCACATGACTACATTTATGCATATTTTGATGTTGGTCGCCAAACTCGAATTTGAAAAATTCAAAATTCCTATAATTCACAATTTTAAATAGTAACATACTTATAGGAACATACTGAAATAGCAACACACTGCTTGCCGACGATGGAGAGGAACACAAAATAACATTTCTTTGTGGTGAAATGGGAAAGGATGTTTGAAAGACCCACTCACCTGCCCACCCATGTACAGTGGGTTTGTACGATGAAAAGTAGTACAATTATGACAAAATAGGTACAAATTACCTTATTCATTACACAATAAAAACCAGACTAGCCAAGTCTTTGTGTCATTTTTATACTTTTGTATCAGCTTATTGAAATAGATTATTACATTAAATTAATGCCAATGTTACTCTTATTGAAAGAAAAGGAAAAGTAAAAAGGCTATTTCTACTCCTTAGGAATAAAATTTCGAGAAATCATTTCTTAGTAGGTCTCTAAGTTACAAAAGCTAACTTCCCTACAAGTTTTATCTAAATTTGTTCAGATATTCAGGATATTTCATGATGAGTACATAGTCTGTTGCATCATATACATTCAGATAATCGATCTTGTTTAATGATATCAATATATTTATATAATACAAAATTTGTTACATAGAATCTGATCATATATTTGAAACTAAAGAAATCCAAGAAAAAGAATAATTAGGTTAATAAAAGGAATATCAGTGTTTACCCCTAGATATGAATCTGGTGTACATGTTTGTAGATAAATGTATGTTAAATTTAAATTAATTTCATGTTTCAACATGACAATCTGATAGGCGTCTTAAAACACAAACATAGGTTCAAAGAGAAGTTAGCTCACCAATAACGAAATGAAGTTTACAGTACAAAACCAAACTAAAATATATGGAAAAATTATAAAACAATCGATGTTATGTCACAATTACTGTATAAGTGAACATCACACAACACTAATATATTTCAGTATAAGCACAAAAATATATCGAAATATAAGGACAAAATGCACAAATATTATGGTAATCGATTTCAGCAAACCTCGTTCACCTTCCCAGGGCCGCATTTAGCTTCATGATACCCTTAGGCCGGCCGGGTTCCACCCCCCCCCCCCATCTCCAACAACTCATTACGTTTGTCTCCTACGTAAAATTTTGGTAATATGAGACACATAGAATAGGAACCGTATTTGAATATATTATCAAGCAAAAATATAAGTTTATTTAAAAAATGAATCATTCGAACTACTATGTTTTAATTATTTTCTCTACATCTGTATCGCATTTTTTATTGTAGAACTATTAGCGGTAAAGTTTATATTTTTCCTTTTATCAAACTTCCAGAGGAACAATTTACTTATTTTATAATTACAACATTTGAAATAGGTAAATAATATAATTTGTTGTCTATATTATCATAAAATACTCAACTCCTAATAAAAGGGATCAATTAAAAATGGTTAACATACGATAAAATTTTTTGTGTATTTGTATTTTTACAATTTCTTTTTACATGACATTTAGTATCTAATGAAAAGTAATAGGAAATAAGTTCTTCTTTATTTCTTCAATCTACATCTAAAATACTTTCCTCCGAGCCTTCTTCTGAGCAAAGTCTTCTATCACTGTGCTGTAATCTATCTTTGCGGTAATTTCAGATTATATACACAAAATAGACAAAGCGTTGTAGCTGGAATCGAAAGACAAATTCGTAACACTATGTCAATATTCGGGTAGATATCTTGAAGAGAATGGTACCTGAGGTAAGTTGAAATGCCTATCTATCAACAGTATCTTCAAACTTCTCGCCAGATACTGCATAGTATGCTTGAAAATGGCAGCACTCATTGATGAAGTCATCCCCAAGATCATTTCGGTAAGTTTCTAAGACATTTTGAGCTTTCGATCTCAAAATACTTTCTTCTACTTTTCCTGAAGATTTTACGATTTGTGTCAAGAAATTAAATTTATATTGGTACTCATTGAATGACTTATATCTTCTTTTAAATTCAACTATGAACTGATCAATTATGACTAAAAAGGTATTGATTTTAAAATATTCTCTGCCATCAAGTTAAAGCTTTTCAGCTTCTCCGTCATCGTATTTTTTTGTTTCTTTTGAGAATCCTTTTACAGTCTTTTTCGTAACTTTTATTTTCAACAATTTTAAGAGCAAGTGATTCATAACAATAATTTCTTTGAGAAGAGAAATATTCTAATAGAGACGCAAACAGTTCTGTAACAGTTAGAACATCTATTGTCTGAGACTGTATTCTTTTATACTCTATTAAGGTGATATAAAATTGTGCTCCAAAAGAAAACCATAAACGCTGTCTCAAATCTTTTAAATTTTTTAACAATTCCTACAGCTTCACATCGTGTGGAGGCTTTTTCTATGGAGTCATTCTCTATTGAAGTTAAAACTGATAAAATTTCATTCCGTGACTCTCTAAGGCCTTGGCAAGCATCGTCCCTGGCCGACCACCGAGTAGTTGATAGCTTTTTTAATGTTTTTCCTTTATCAATCTCGGATATCAAACGTTCCCATATTTTTGTCGAGCATGTAAAATAAATATAGCTCTCGAAGGATCATAAAAAAATTACAAGCTTTACTAAAAAACTCTGCTGCTGATGTCCCAACTAAATTTAATGAATGAGCTGCACATGACATAAAAATTGCCAAAGTGGCAAGCTTCTTTATTTTAGCTTTCAAGCCATTATCAAGTCTAGCCATATTCGACGCACTCACACAAACCCACGATCTTCCCAGCCCTCCTCCTACTACTATACTAGTGTATAGTATACTAGTGTATAGTAGTGTACTACAGTAGTGTATGGGAGGGCAAGTGGGTTAAAGGGTTGTTTGTCATATTGTATTAGTGATGGAAATCAAACTTACATGAATTCCATCACTAATATCGTGTTTCAGCTTGTTTTGCGATGTCGTTGATTGGCTTTTCTTGAAACTCGTTGGTGGAGCTTGAAAGTTGAACTATCTATGGCTGAAAGACTATATTAATATTAAAACTAGTTATCACTTATATTTAATATTATCACTTATCTTTGATCAGTAGTGCTACAAATCAAAATAGCTGACTAGTGATATTAATATTAAAACTATTCAATTCTTTTAGTACAGCATTGAACATTTGTTCTGCTTTGTGTCCAACGGAGGGGATAAGTGTCAAAGATCGTTCACATGGAGAACCATCAGGTTCTGTATAGGTCATCAGGAGGTGTATAGGTGGGTGTATATCTGAAAACAAGTGTTAGCTGGTCAATGTGAGATACATTAGAAGTAGAGTCAACTACAATACTAAAATACTTGGCTTGTTTTAACTCCTCACATATTTTACTTTTCACTCTCTCAGCCTTTGTTTGTATTATTACATCACGTATAATAATAGATGATAAGTAATTTGTGTGACCGAAGCCAGGATTTCCATGTCTTGAAATATGTTTTGCCAAGAAAGGGCCAAATTCAGCGATTAATTCCAAAACCATCAATTAACACCACACACACGCCCAGCCGCCAACCAACCAGTGATCTCAGATTGAGGACCACGAGACCGGGACCTCTGACACTGGTATACAAGTATTATCAAACTGGAAGTGTGGCTGGACTCCAGGTAGCTAAATGGCGTTTAGCTGCACTCTAATACTAATACAAATACTAATACTATAGTATATTTGATATACCACACACCAAGACACTGCATTAAGTTTAATAAATGAAATATATATTTATGATAACCCCAGTAGCGAGTGATTGCTATAGTGTTTTGCAGCTTATCATAGTATTAATGTTTACTTTTAACATTACAATGTTAATTTTAAACAGAAAATTACAATGTTACTTTTCGGTTTTTTCTGTTGATATTTTACATTTATAAATATTATTTTATATAAATGTTATATGAAAATTTGCCGCCCTAGGCCACGGCCTACTCGGCCTTATGGGAAATACGGCTCTGCACCTTCCTCAGACCAGAGGGATTTACAAAAGAACTAATGTGCATTGTGAAGATGAATAAATGAAAGACTGATGATTCTTTTGTGTATTCCTCTCTGGTTTCAGGATGGTTTGACGCAGAGGCGTATTTGAAGATTTGCCGCCCCTGGGCTAGACACAATTTGCCGCCCCCCCCCCCCACTCAGACTCAAGGCCGTTTCAGGGTGGGGGTGGGGTAGGGGCGCGAGTTGGTGGCGAAAATCAGACGTCTTCCTCTACCCCTCTTCCCCGGACCCGCCTATCAACAAAAGTACACAACTTCTGCCGCTCTCGCTCTATACATACATTCGTAACACAGTTAGATGACAACCGTAACTTGATAATATTTTGTAAAGAACAGTACTTTGTACTTGACATTGACGCCCTTAATTTTCAAATATTCTCAAAATACCATTACATGCCTGGTAACTTCCAACTCCTTTGCCGCCCCCTAAATTCTGCCGCCCTGGGCTACAGTCCCTATAGCCCCCCCCCCCCTAAATACGCCACTGGTTTGACGAAATTGGTCACCATAGTATTTGTGCATTTTGTACTAATGTTGTATTATATTTGAGCATTTTGTACTTGTATTGTCATATGTTTGTACTTGTACTGTAGTATATTTGTGTATGGTGTGCTTATACTGTTTTATATTTATACATGTTGTACTTTTATTATTGTATATTTGTGCATTTTGTACTTATATTTTAAAATATTTGTGTTGAAGGACGTTCCCTTGTACTGTATATGTACCAACACGTATTATACTGATTAAAAAACTATCCATGTAAAAAAGTCCAAGCCTCCGAGAAATAGCAGATATATTCAATCTAATATTGAGGCAAACTTATTGATTTTTAGAATCGAATAACTGTAAAAAATAAATATATTGTAATGGCCTCAAATGTTTCATACATTACTTGGAACACACAGCACAAGCCTATACATAGTTAGTTTGGAAGTTGAGCATTTAACAAAGTCAGATCTTCATAAAATATAAAGTTAATGAAGTGATGAATGTTTTGTATGTAGAAAGAATAACTTGGAAAAAATAATGTTCAAACCATCTTTCTGTTAGGTAAATGCTAAACATTCTGTCAAATTCAATAACGCTGAATGGGTGGGGTCTATGTCAATAACTACCCGTCTGCCCATACGTGTATGGTGTTACTGTACCGAAATTATGATAATGAGCTGGGCAAATCTGCATTCATTTAAGTTCATTGAACCCATATTGTGGAACTTGTTTTTAAGCTATTAGATTTGATTTTATACAAATTTCTTCTCATTTGTAAAGGTTAATTTATGAACTCTGAAATAGCATTTACATAAAACTTAAATACTGATGTGATTGAAGGTTGACGTAAACACTCTAAAAAACCCCTTTATGGATATTAAGTCCATTAGAATTGTTTACAATATATAATATTTGTTTGGTTGTATATATTTAAGAAATTAATTGATTTTAAACTTGTGTTCAAACAAGATTTGTGGGGTCAAGGGATATACCTAATTTTAATTTAAGTTCATGTTAAAAAAACAAATCAGAAATATTGCTTAAAACCAAATGGTTAACATTATAAGAAGTAGGACCAAATTCATATGAAGTAACTTGTGAACAATTCCTAACAGTAATTAGAGTTTCAATATTATTAAAAATGTCACTTTAACATTCTATCTTAAGAAAATTAAAAAAATGGTAGGTTAGTGATATAATTAAATCTTTTTTTAGATTATACAAGCTAATTAGACGAGAAACTATAACCACCCTGATTTCTCTCCATAAAATATTAGATCTCATTTTATTGTAAATATAATACTTTATTATAAAATTATTTCTTTTAAGGAAAGTAAAAATATTCTTTCTCTGTCTGTCCTTTAGCAGGGCTTCCCTTTCTCTCAGCCTCCTTAGGGAGTATTCTCGCTGGGCCTCTAATAGATAAACTAGGGAGGCGCAGAGGATTGATGCTACTAAATCTTATATTTGCCGTTGGCTGGTTCTTACTGGCAATATTCCCACTGTCTCTGACCTGGCTATACATCGGTCGGCTCCTGACAGGCCTTGGGCTTGGGCTGTCTGCCTGCGTTGCTGTTACATACACCGCTGAGGTTGCCTCTTCCAGACTTCGTACCATGCTCGTCACTCTTACTCCACTTATGATGTCACTGGGAACAATTCTTGTATACTTGGGATCTTTAGTATATCAGGTCAGCAATAATGGTTTTTTATTTAATGGTGAAATATGTAAACTATCAGTATGGGACTAAGTGTTATGGAGATTGTACATAAAAAGGTTTTTCTCCCCCCAAATCCCCTTTTCCCTCGTTTCCCTGGAAACTTTTCGGTATAAAGGCTTGCCCAACGACTGAAAATCAGATAAATACAAAATGTGGTTTAAATTTCCCAAACGTAGAGCTTTAGGTCTTTTGGGTTCCCCCCCCGGGCTATTAAAAAAAGGGGCAGTTGAAACTCATTTAGTTTTCCCAAACATTAGGGTAAAATTGGGCAGGCAGGTAGGCCCAAATACTAATTTTATTTTAAATGGGTGGGTAGGAGGGTCAATACCATTGTATGTGTATTGGCGGGCGGGTGGATCAATACCACGTGTACATGTAGTCAAAACAGACTACACAAGTTATCCACACTCACGAAAGCATTCATATTTGCCTTAAAATAAACACAAATGTATGTCGGCATCTCATATCTAAGACTGTGATTTGTTATTCCAAACAGCGAATATACATGATCCAGTCAATGAAAAGTAAAATTTTGTTTTTTTCCAAATTTTTTTCCCATCCTACTATCTTTAGAAAAAATTTGGGGGAAATTTTAATGATCCCTGTTTTTTGGGTTTACTTTCACATTTTAAATTTTTAAAAACAAACTTCTTTAAATCATCTCCAAAACTTTTACCCTTTAAAAGCCCCTGAAAACCAAGGGGCAGTTATTGAATATTCCATCATGCCAGGAAAATTTAGTTTTTTTAAAAAAATAAGTATTATGTTGTTGGATTTTTCCAAATTTTAAAATGAAAAGGTAGAAAAAATAAGAAAGCATTTCTTGGAATCAGTTTCATGATCTGTTGTTTGGGAAAAGGGAAAATTTTTTTCATATCCCAAAAAAAATTTAAAAAACAGGCCCAAAATTAAAAATTTTTTTATTTATAAATTTAAAAAAGTCAATATGTTTGTTTAAGGTAGTATGATAAGAAAATATTTAAAATTAATTCTTCCATTCCATTTTTAGGATTTCCAGTAGAAACTTTTCTTTTGAAACTCTTTAATCATTTTGTGATGTCTCTTAAATTATTTGATTAATTTTTAAGCTAAATGTACTGTTTCTTTGCTAAATCACTTATGTATTGTTTTATTTTAACCAAAAGGATTCAGGGAAACAAAGTAATTTTATTTAGCACTGTTTGAGGGGGGTTTTCAACATTGCTGACCCCCCACTGCTGGCCAAGGAGCCCCATTGTGGCTATTGAATAAAGGTCATGATGAAGAAGCTCTCAGCACTTTGATGACACTAAGAGGAGCCAAATCCTCAAACCTGATCTGCAAAGAGTACCAGAGACTTCAGGCTGTACAGTTGGTATACCACAACAATTACTACTTAGTCCTATAACTTTAAAAATATGCAGGTCAGATATGTATCACGAATAGAGACTTGCTAATTAATGGTTTTTATTACTTTAAAAAGGGCTTAAAAATTATGGGTATAAAAACAAATTTGAAACCTTCTTTCCACCTAAAGATTTCCCTTCCTTTCCCGATTTTTAATTCTGTGACGGTTTTGATAAGACAGCAAGTTCTTTCCAAAAATTGACATTTTTTTTGTAATATATAAAATGGGTTACGGTATTGGTATTGTTTTTTTGGAGACCAAAAACCAATAAAAAAAAACATTCAAAAATTTTGGTAAAAAGGGTTAAAACATTTTTAACAGTCTGTATTTTTAAGAAATTTTAAACTACATCCGTAAAAAAGGGTTGGTTAGTACATGGCTGATTTGAAATTCTTTGGTAAAATATCACTAGTAAAGAATAGAGTTGATAGGACATTATTAGCTATAGTGTTTGGATACTGTAAAGTGGTTACAAACAATAGGACGAATTTAATGTTTAAATAATACAAAAACTTACTAAAAGGCTGTATAAATGTTTGGTGAAACAGACACTTTCTTGAAACTGACAACTTGGTGATAATGTTTACATTTGTTACTATTGACATTGGAAAGTGTAGTGTAATACTAAATACAAGGCCTACTTACTACTATGTAAGAATTGTACTTTTTCCTGACTAAAAATGATAGTTTATTGTTAATGCTACAGTGGAGCTGATACCAAAAAAATTCCATCTTCATGGAAAGCTGATCTTCACCTTCTGTGTCGACCCTGAAGAAATTAAAAGCCCTTTTTTAAATGAACATGTTCTTCCAATTTTAAAACCAAGGGCAGGAGTTGGGAAAATAGTTTTTAAATTTGCAGAAAGGGTACTAAATTTTCAGTTTTTTTTTAATGGGGAATAATTAAAACAAATTGTTAAATCTGCAGACAAAACCTTTCCCTGAAAAAATTTAAAACCAAAAAATTCACAATATAAGGTACTTGAAATGTAAATTAAAATTTAAAAAAAAATTTTTTTTTTTAATAAAAATTGCTTAAGTTAGTTACCTATAAAATATGCAATAATTAACCAATAAATTGGCCAAAAATAAACCCAAAACATATGAAAATATTCCCTTTTTAAAATAGGGGGAAATTTTTTGGAAGTTTTTCAATAAAAAATTTTATACAGAAAATATTACAAAGTGGGAAAATTTTATTTAAATTTTGTAACATTATTTTTTGCTATCATTTTTTTAATTTTTTGGGTTTTTACTAAATACCTTAGTAATAGCCTACATTGATTAATATATCATATGCTTTAGGAGCTTTGCTTCAAATTCAATATGATAAAAATAAAGATTAATCAACTCACATTTTTGGGTTTATTAATCATTAATTAAAAAACCAGTGATTTTTTAAATGGGTAAAATTTATTTTTTTTAATTGATTTTGATTACCTGTTTTGTGATAATTTTTCAAATTTTATTTCTTTTTTTCCGGGTAAAACTTTGCCAGAGCTGCAGGAGTGGAAGCACAAGCTCGTCTCTTGGCTTTAGAGAAATTTTCCCATCATTCCCCACAATCCCCGCTTTACTCCCCCAAAAACTTGGGTTTGAAAATAAAATTCGGTAGCCCGGGGACCTCCCTCTGGTCAGGTGTATTCTTGTCCTTGTCTCTTCTGGCTCTGGCTATTCTCCCCCTTTGTAATTTTCCCTCTTCTATTTCCCCTTTGGGGCATGTGTTTTTCTTACTGCTCAAAGTTTTTTTCCCACCTCTTTTGGTTTTCTTTTTTTCCCCCCCCCTGGCCCTATGCGGGCGAGATCTTCCCTACTAATATTAGAGGAGTAAGCCCCTTTAATTTGATTTTTTTTTTTGAAATTTTTAAAAGTTAATAATGAAAGAAATTTTTTTTTAAACAGGTGTCACAAACAATTTACCTTTATATTCATCATGGCTAGAGTAAATATGGAATTTTACTTTTTTAAATATTATTTTTAATTTAAAAAATAGTAGTTTTTTTTCCCCTATAGCTTGAAAAAAAAAATGAAAAACCCCTGCAATTTTTTGAAAACAACTATCCAAACAAAGACCACTTTCCCAAACGTTCATAAAAAAAATTTCCCCCTTTGCTCATTGACTTTACATATTCAGCATTCAACTGTTTTAATAAAAAAATTATTGGGGTTAAAAACATTCCTATTTTTGTTGATTTTTTTTTGTTTAAAAAAAAAAATCTTTTTTGGCCCCCTGGCACTGACTTTAAAAAGAGAAAGCTATTTTTTTTTTAGATATCAGAACATATATTTTTTTAAAAATTGCAGCAAACACTTGCCCTTTTAAACAACCCGCTTGATTCCCCCCATTCACCCCTTTTTACTGGGTAACATACTCATAGTGTAGGTAAACAAATAGATCTTTTAAGTGAAAAGTATTTAAGCCGATGTCCTCTATTGAGCCATTTTGACCATAAAGCAATGTATAAAAAAAAACAAAAACAAAAAAAAACACGATAGTCGCAACATGAACACATTTTGAATCCGCTCTTGTATTTCATACAAAAATACCAGGGGGGTATTTTGCGAATTGAAGCTTTGGGAAAGGTTTAAATTTTAAAAAGGGGTTTAAAATAACCTTTGACAATTGACCCTCCCACCCCCCCATAAAACACTTTCCCCAACATTTTTTTTTCCCTTTTAAATTTTTACAAAGAGATTTATAAACTTCTTAAAAACTTAGGTACAACAAAATTCTGTTCCCAATAAAAAACCAAGGGGTTTGGGTTTTAAAAAACTTTTTTAAAAATAAAACGGGAAGACATTTTTGGGGCCTAAAAATTCACTTTTGATATTTTAAATAAAAGGGCCTGAATCGTTTCTTATCTAGTAAAATTATTAAGTTTTTTAATTTTTTGTTGCATAAAAATGTGGCCCCCCTCAAAACCTTAGTCTGTGGGGGCCCCGGGGGCAATCTCCCCTTTTTGCCCCCCCCGTCTGGGGGGCCCTGATGAAGTGTGAGAACTTTTAAATTGATATATGAAGTTTTTTATTGCCCCAGAAATTTCAGCCCCACAATAAAGGGGGAAATTTCCTCTGATGGGGCCTTATGGCCCTGAAACCAACCAAGTCTTTATACTGAAATAACCTTTGTATACTAAGGTGATTATAAATAAATGACCTGTTAGGGCGCCGAAAAAATACGCCCCCCGTGGAAAACAAACGTCCTTTTCCACAGCTGGGGGGTAGGGGAGTGTACTTTTCCATTTTCAAACCCCCCCCCAACCCACTCCTCACAGTGAATTTCACCCCTCTTTTCCCATTTTGAAAACAAATTTAATGGAAATTATTATTAATATTGAATAAAAATACAAAAATGAATTAAGATGAAAAATGCAAGAATTATGACCTTTACTGGATGGATTTTTTCTGATTTAAAAAGGGTTTCCCCTTTGCCCGTGGTGAAACGCCCTGGAAAAGTACCCCCAGGAAAATTAAACCCCCCTAAAGTTTTGTTGAGCGGATTGAAACCCAAAAATTTAAAGGGTGTTTGCTTTTTTATATTTGGGGGCTTCGGCACAGAAATAGACATAAAAAGGTGTTTCTATTCTTTGTGCATTGGTGTACTATAAATTTTCTAAATAACCTGAACATTATTTTAATATTCGGATACATAATTTTTTTTTTTTTTTTCTTAAAAAATCCTAAATTAACAAAGTAACCAGTTTTTTATCAATCAAAAACGAAAAAATTTTTTTCTACCTTATAAAAAATTAAAAGCATTATTATTTGTAAAAATTTTTATTAAACAACCCCAAGGGCTGTTGTTTAAAAAATTTTGAAAAAAAAATTAATTTAGGGCAATAAAATTAGGCTAATACTAAAAAATTTAAAATTGAACAAAATTTTTCCAAAAATATATGAAATTGAAAAACAAAATCAAGATAATTAAATTTTTGTACTGAAAACCCCGGGGATGCCTCGCAGGGAAAATTAAATGTTTAACCTAATTAAAATTAACGTAACGTAAAAATTAAAACTGGAAAATAAAAATTTTCAATGTCGAATAAACCCTACTCTATTAAATTCAAGTTCTAAAATTGGATTGATAAATCAAAATTTTAAAATTTTTTAAAATGCAAATATAATTGGTATCAACCTTATTCCCTAAATTAAAAGTGTACAATAAAATATGCCCAAAGGTTTTTATTTTGCCTGAAGACATTTTTTTCATAAATAAAATTGGGTTTCCCATTTAAGTTTTTCATTTAAATAAGCACCGAAAAAATTTATTATCCCAAAAATTTATCACCAATTATTTTGCTGTTTTAAAAAAACATATTTTGTGGGAAATTTAATTCAAAATATTTAGAGTAGTTTATGAGGGAAATACAAATTTAATTTTGTTTTGGGGGGGGGGGGGAAAAATTAAAAACCAGAAAAAGTACAAATCAAAAAAAAATTATATAAATGATCTGGAGATATTGTTTAAAGACACCTACATACCAAGTTCTCAAAAGTAATCAGTCCACTGGTTTGATATTCATACACTTGGGAAAAGTAAAACTTTTATGTCAATAAAAAATAAAAAGTTATTTTAAAAATTCTGAAAATGTTATTAAGGTGTAATATAAATTGTTATTTATTTTACACATAGGACTTCAATTTGAATGAATGAATGAAAAAAAGGTTTTTTTGTTTCAAAAAATTTCAAACTTTTTTTTTAGAAGTACAGATTAAATTAAGTAAAAAAAAAAACATAAAAAATATATTTAAATATTAAATTTATTATATTATATATTTAAAAAATTTAATTTTTTTATTAAAAAATAATTATTAAAATACTAAAAATATTTATGTTTGAAATTTAATTGTCCAAACAAACACAACAGTCATCCAAAGGTCCCCGTCCCTTCCAGTTACAATCCCCCCACAACTTTCATATTTTAGATGGGGAAAAATTTAGGTTTTCGACGGGGGAACCGGATCAATACTTTTTGAGTTTTAAATGGCTTTGACATAGATTTAATTGTAATTTTTCCACCTAAAAAAAATTATTCATATGGGCTGATATTTTTAAAACCAAGGGAAAAACTTTTACATATAACACCCCATAGGTTGTTTTTGCATAGGTTTTGATTTTATGCCCTACTATTTTTTTTCTAAAAAAATTTTCCCTGCCATATTTCAGGACATTTTTTCAAGTTGTACCGAATATGATACTTAAAAAGTACAATAAAATAAGCACACTTTAGTTTAATACTGTAATATTATAAAAGTAAAAAGAATCATTTGTGTTAAATTGTTTCGTAAACATGTCTGAATTTTTTTTACCAAGACAGTGGTTGCAATATATTTATAAACCTATTAAAAAAAGTATACTTTTTAATTCAAACCGAGTAACAATATCAAAAGTAAAACAATATTCGGAATGATATGATTGTGAAAAAAATTCCCTTTGACATCAGTTTTTTTAAAATTTTTGGTAAACCATGCGATTCGGTGGTTTTTCGGGTTTCCTTTTTTAATTTGTAATAAAAATTTAAACTATTATTTAGTAACTGCATTTTTTTCCCTATAAATTTTTGTGTGTAAATAGCTTAGCATTTCGTGAGTATTTTCAAATAAAACGCAGTTTACTTTTTATTTTGAATAAATTAAAACCCTTTTTTTTTTAAACAAACCCGGTTATTGTCATAAATATAAAATTCCCGCCCAAATGCAAAAAATTTTAAATTTAAATTTTAATTTGATTCCGTATTTAAAATTGTGTCCCTTAATTTGGGAAAAAATTTAAATGACATAGAGATGACCCATTGATTTAAAAAAATTAAAAACTCGGTACAAAGCTCCGGTTTTTTGCTTTTTGGGCTCACTGTATTAAATATTAACCCATATGAAAACATTTTTAAAAGTGAAATTAATTTATGTAGAATTTTCTCATTTGTTTATGTGTGCCCCTGTTGATAAATAAAATTTTTACCTTCAAAACTACAGTCCACAAACCCGTAAATTTTTCAAACACCTGCAACCCTTTGGGGGCGGCAATCTCAATGCCCAACCAAACCGAGGGGGGTACTTTTCCAGGGGCTACTTTTCCCCCTCATACACACCAGCCAAGGGGGTACTTTTTCCCAAAAGGCCCACAAATCAATGAAAATCGCTTTAAATTTTATTAAAATTTATATTAACTAATCATTACCTTCAGCTATTTACTAGATTTTGGGCCAGGGGGCTACTTTTCCAGTCCAAAACACCAGTTTCGTCCCGCCTTTTCCAAATAAAATTAATTGGGGACAACAAAATGACGTAGGCAGTTCTGTAGGGGTTTCTTTTTCCGAGGGTACTTTTTCCCTTACCAAACCCACCCCGGGGAGCATTAAACAATTTTACTTGTCATTAAAAAAACCTGGCGATCCCAAAAAACGAACCCAGCCCCTTGTCTTTTTAAACAACACAGTGCCGGAATAAAACAATTTGGCAACCAAGAGACCGGGCCCAAAATAAAGATTTGAAATATCAACATAAAATTAAAAAAAATGTAGATAAACATTAAAATTTTACATAAAAAAATGGGGAAAAATTTAACCTTCCTTAAAAAGGGAATCCAAGGGGGAAAGCACATTTAACAGCAATTTCAATAATCTGCCCAAAGGGGGTTGGGTTAAAATCCCCCCCCATTATTCTACCCATACAAAAAATATTGAATTTTAATTTTAACAAATTAATTTAAAAGAAAGTTAACCTAAAAAATTTTTAAATTTGGGAAAATGCTTTGCAAACAAGTTTTAATAAAGCATTTACAATTTACATAATTATTGTTAAGAAGATAATCCCACAACACTTTTATGAAAATATTTATAACTAATATTTTTAAATTTTATTTCAGGTTGCCAGTGGTTTGACTGTTTTGATGATATATTTAGTCAGCTTTGTTGCAGCTAAATTATACACAGTTGTAATACACTGTGTAAATCCTTGCTATGAATTCTTGTTTTTCGGAATATCTGGCCTACTAGGCACTCTCTTCCTTTATATATTTTTGCCTGAGACTCATGGAAAAACATTAGAAGAAATTGAAGATTATTTCAAAGGTAATGCATCAATTTTAATGTTTAACCAGTTTGCCATAGTGTACTATACAGAGACAAAACATAAAATTATAAATTTTAAGTAATTTTTCTAACGCAACATAGACAATTTAGTACTGTAGCTCAAAAATTCTTAGTTTGCTATTTTTGATAATTTGTTCATACTGAAATGAAATTAGAAAATAAAGCTAAGTACATGGTATTTATTTATCACTTTTACTTATTTTTCAATCTTGTCCCTACCCTTTGGGAACTGAATGACTATATTTCGTCATTTTTTCGGGTTTTTTTCTTTAGGAAAAGAATGACGAAATATGGTCAATTTCAAAAATTTTAAAGTTGAGGGGCCAAAATGCGAATCCCGTTATTTAAAAATTTTTTTAACATAACATCCAATTTTACCCCCTTATGATAAAATTGTACGCTTTTTTATTATACAAGAACTTGATAAAGTTTTCCAATAGTCGGAGCCAGCTATTGGAATATAATTTTAAATAAAAAGAACTGAAAAATAATAGAACCCGAGAGATAAATTTTTAAAAAGACAAATCTGACAGTATTTTCAAAATATTTTTATATTATAATTTTTTTATTTTCATTTTTATTGTTATAACCTTTTCTGTGTTTTTTAAAGGGGATTTAAAATTTTTCACTTCAAAAAAATACAGTTTCCCAAAATTTTAAAAAATTTTTTTGTTTACAACAAGCGTGGCCCTGTAAAACAATTTGTAAAACAAAATAAAAATTTTTTAAAAAAAATATAAATATTTCAAAAATTTTTAGATGACTTTTAAGATATTTTTTCTGATAAAGTACCCCAATTAAAAACCCTTTTGGTAAAAAAAATTTTCCTTATCTTTATTAGAACAGATTTTATAAAAAAAATGATAAAACTTGCATATCTCCAAATTTTTTTGCCTAAGTATTTTACATGTCCCCAAAATTTTTTTTAAAAAAATGAGGAAAAAAAAAAGAGTTTAAACACATTTTTATTTTATTTTTTTTTTGCCCTCAAAGGGTTGTCACAATCTTAAAATGTGTGTACACCCTAACAAAAGTTTGGGGACCCCAGTTTGGGTGCTTTTCCAAAATTTAAACGAAAAAAAGCTTTTGGTAATGGGAAACCCGTACCAATATTTTTTATTGTTTTTTTTGTGCTTTTAAAAAGTGGGCAAAAAAACAATTTTTAATTTTTTTTTTTCATATTTATAAAATTATACCAAACGGAAAAAAAACAAAGATTTTTTACTAATTCCCAAAAAAAATCTTGACTTTTGAAAATCGCGGGCTAAAAATCCGGGTTTAAAATCTTGATTAAAATTTTTAATTTTGTGATTGGTTTTTGGGATTAAAAAAACAAAATCAAAGTTTTTAAAAATTTTTTTTTTTTTTAGAAAAAAAGTTATTGTAATTTTATAAAAAAACTTTTTCTAAGCAATGGGGATCTTACGATTTAACTTGACATTGTTTTTAATAAGCTAATTTCACAAATTTAACCCACATACTTTTTTATCCTTTTACAGCCCAAAGTGTAATTTTTTAGCGAATTTTTTTTTGGTTTTGCGAAGGGTGTTTTACTGAAGCGAGAACCCGTTTGCAGCGAGACACTTTGGGGCCCCGAGTTTTTGTTTCGGAATTCGCGTTGCCCCAAAGGGGAACCCAACCCCCTTCAGGCCCAAAGCGTGAAATCCTGGGAAAGGGCCCCCCCCTTTTTAAAAATTTTGGTAAAATGAAATGTTGTCTCTGAATTTAAAGCATGACCTCATAACCTGAAACCCTCTACTTAAAAAGGGACGCTGACCTTTTTTTTCTATATTCTGTGTGAGTTTTTTCGAGTAAGCATCTCCCAAGAACAGCCATGCCTCCCCCGAGAACATTTTTTTCCCAGCAAGAAAAATTTAAATAATATGAAGTGCAATATGTTTTTTTAAGACCGAGGGTGAGAGATTGGGTGAAAAAAGCTTTCCCGTTTATGAAAAAAAAAAGGATGTGTTTTTGGGGAAAATTTTGTCACAGTGAAGCAAAACGTCCCCAAAAAAGAAAAGGAAAATTTTTCCCACCATCAAGGAAGGGACAGTGGGGTTTTCAACAAGGATGGGCCCAAGATCTGGTTAGAAAGACTTTTCTCTTGGTGCTTTTAAGAAAACTAATTTTTGACTTCAAAAAGAAAAAAATGTACCCAAAATTTGAAACATTTCTACATCAAATCAATGAAAACATGTTTGATTTTTCCCCTTTAAAGTCCAAAAAAAAGACACAAAACAGAAAAAGTAAAAAAACTTGGGTTCAGATTTAGAAATTTTTAAAAGAAAACCCGGTTAACCGGGGGTCACCCCACGATTGGGTGCCCTTTAAACTTGGGATTTTGAGGAAAATTTAAAAAACTGTGTGCACTGGCTACAAAACCTTTTTTTACTGATGAGACGGTTGGGGTGGAAAAAAACCTACTTTGAAGAGTGGATGGCAGGGGCCCTTAATTTGATTTTTTTAAACCAGGGACTTCACTTTTCGACCAATACAAGGGTGCACATTCCCAAAGAAAAATGGATGGCGCGGGGAAGGGTTTAAGACAAACCCTTCCCGGAGCTGGGAAAAGAGTCAAACATATTACATATTGGGAAATGAAGAAGGTTTTCCCAAAAAGGAGCAAACTGTGTTTTATTGGAAAGAAGGGAAAAAAAGACTAAACACAAAAAAATGAACCGGCCCCAAAACTTCGAAGAATGGGTTTCCCAAAATTGTTTGGGGCTTTTCCTCCAAGATCAGCCTTTTCCCTTTAAATTTATCAAAACCCCGTACCACATTATGTTGGACCCAAACAAAATGTCCCTGGAAGAAAGATGAAATAATTTCTTTGGGTGCAGAAAAGAATAATATTCAACCCAAACCCCCTACTGTTAATGGGATACCAAAAAAAACACTAAAAACCGAACTGGTAAAATTCCTTTTGGCCCGGCCATATTTTCCAAAAAGACCCCAAAAGTTACTTTAAGTAATTGCAAAAGAGATGAGACCTTTTATAGAAACTCCTTTTGGGTTTTCGTTCACACGCGAACTTAATCCCAAATTTAGGGTATTTGGGCATAGGTTTAAGGGGGAAAAATTTCCAGAGTTAATCTGGGAAAGCTAATTTTCAACGGTCGAAAACATGGACGTTTTTGGGAGAATTTTGCAAGGATTTGCCTAACATCTGAACTGTGGAAGAAAATGCATCAAGCACAAAATGAACAAATTTAACCCAAAAATTTCTGGGGCAAAAGGGGTCAACTCAAAGAAGACCTTCTTTAAGTAGAAACCAATGGGTTTTTTCGGGGGGTTTCTACTGATTCGAAAAATCCATGACAGTGGGTTCTGAAGAGGACGATTTAAGAATGTTGAGGGGGATTTTTTCTCAAAAAAAATTTATTTGCAGAAATTTAAATCCTCCCTTTTAAAACTGTACTATAATTGGTCGGGGAAACGTAGTTGGTTCAATTCCAAACTTCATAAGCTAAAGGTTGTCAGTTCGATCCCAATCAGAGTCATTAAAACATTTTGAGAAAGATCAGCGATAACCCCCCGGCTTTTTCAATTTTTTCCCTTGGGCCCAAATTAAATTTAAAGACAAATTTCAAAAAGGGAAAAGTCCCGGGCCCTTAAATTTTGTAACAAAGACTACATTCGCTCATCAAAACTTTATCACAAATCATTCGAAAAACCATATCGCCCAATCTTTAATTTATTTGGCGTCTTATGAATAAATAAAAAAAAATAAATAAATTTCATTGACTTTAAAAAATTATACTTTGGGCCCTTTCCCTTTGGGGTGAGAAAAAGTACAAAAATGTAAATATTTTAAAATATATATTATGACAAATTCTTTTAAATTTCAGGGAAAATAACCAATTTTTTAAAATTGCCATTGGAAGGGCCCCCCAGCTCTCATTAAAAAAAGTGATGGAAATGGGATAAAAAAAAATTGAAAACCAAAAATAAATTTCATTATCTTTTCTTATAAAACCTGGGTTTACGACTGGAAATGGCAGCGACTTGGGAAAAAAACCCGCATTTCCCCCCGGACAAAGTTACTCCCCAGCTCAGTGGGGCCCTCGCTTCGCTAAACAAAAAAAAATCACTCCCAAAAAACACAAGGGCTGTAAAAGGGGTTAAAAAAAGTATGTATTAAATATGTGAAATTTTGCTTATTACAACAATGTCCCAAATTCAAACCTCGTCAGAAACACCATTTTTTTAGAAAGATTGTTTTATTTGAAACCCACAAGAACTTTTTTTCTAATAAAAGGAAAAAAGTTGAAACCCCCAATATAGTATTTTTAAAAACCATAACCAATCACATATTTTTATTTTCATCAAGATATTTTGAACGGGTAATTAGTTTAAAACGATTTTTTAAAATCAAGATTTGTTTTTGGGAAATTTGTGAAAAAAACATTTACTTTTTCCGTTTCTAAAAAGTATAAATATGAAAAAAAATAACAAAAAATTTGTTTGTTGACACCTATCAGGCACAAAAAAACAAAAGAAAATATTTTACAGTTTTCCCTTACCATAGCTTTTTTAGGGTTTTAAAAATTTAACTAAACTAAGTTTTTGGTTTTTATTAAACTTGGTTTTTATTATTTAACTAAACTAAACTAGTTTTTAACTAAAGTAAGAGTTTGGAGTAAGCAAACCCAAAATCGAAAACTCCCAAAAATTTTTTTTACGGATAGTAGTGAATCAAGACTGATATATCATGTTTGTATCTTTAACACATAACCTTTCTCTTATTTATAAGTCCATTACCTTTTCTGTTTATTAATAAAACTTTGGGTGATAAATATTTTGATTCCGGGCAGTTTTTTCTGAATTGCATAAAAAATTTAAATTTAAAAATTTTTTTTGTGCTTTGGGTTTTTTACGGTCCTTTTTAAAAGATTTTTGGGTTTGTGTAACCCCTTCCCTCAACTTCAGTAAATTCACTATTTTTGGGGAAAAAGGGTTTCCCTTTTTTTAAATTTTTTTTAAAAGGTTTTTAGTAGTGTTCTGTTAAAAATTTTGGCCATTTTTAAGTTGGGTAATTTAAAAACAAGAGTGATGGGCCTTTTAATCTCTTAATCTCAAAGCTACATTTATCTTATGCTAAGTGTTGGAGAGAGCCTCTTAGCCCTAACTTTGTCTGGTTAAATAAGACCTCTATTATAATGTTTGTTTCATTGGCTTGGTTTTTTGTAAACAGTTTGCTGGCTATTTTGATGTACAGTGTCTTGTACTTCCTTTTTTCATTATTGCTAAATCATCTGCAGTGCAAGATTCATTGCTCTTTTTCAAATGAATCTTGTTTCCTTGTTTTTATGAGATAAATTTAAATACTTGAAGACAGTTTTTTTTTTTTTTTTTTTTTTTTTTGAGAGAATACTTGAATTTAAATACAGTAGGAAATAATGAATTAAAAGTCTAAGAGAAGCAAAATGCAAATTAAAAAAAGGGTTACCTTTTTTTCTGATTTTGCCATCTTTGTGCAGCCACCTTAATGTTGAGGGTTGTATCTGCCCGCTTTTAAATGAGACAAAAAAATAACAGAGAGGGGAACTTGGCTGTCCCGGAGAGTCAGGGCCCGCCCCGAAAAACTTTGGTGGCCCCGGGCAAAGTTTACCATGTGGCCCTTCCCTTTACTTTTAAAATAAATTTTAAATTTCTCTGATTGTCAAATATACTAATAATTGAAAATCTTCTTTTTGCACCAAATTCCCACGTATTCTTACCACTCTTTTTGTTAGATTAACATTGTCCCAGTAATTTAAATTCCCTTTTTCATGGACGTTTTTCCCCAGGGGTAGCTGCGAAGCTCCCGGGAAGTTTTTTTTTCTAAATTTTCATATTTCTTTTTAAAAAAAATTTTATTACCACTACAATAACATCAATTTTCTTATAACAAAACTTTTATTCTTTTAAAGGGAAATAAATACTAAAAAACCAAAACAATGCCACAGTCAGTTGCATATTTGGGGAACCCCAGCAAACTCTTTTGATCGTCCCGGGCAGGGGCCATCCTCGGGCCCAAAGAAATTAGCTGTGGGTGAAGGAGGGAGGGGCCAATAAAATTAGTAAAAGGCCACTTGGCTTCCCCTAGCTAAAGAAACAAGTGGCCGTTGTTCACGAAGTAAAATAATTTTGGGGAGCGCAACCCTCTAGTGCTTTAAAAACAAATCAACTGAGATTTTAGGTTATGTTAAATTTTTTTTCAAAACAGGTTGTAGACCACTGGCACGTAGCTTATTGAAAGTTGGACATTAAAAAACTAGTTTAATTCGGGAAATTTTTTTTTGTCTTTGTGCTAAAATTTAAAAAATATTCCAAATTTTTTTTTCAAAAGGGATAAAAGGCATTTTGTAAACCCAAATTTAAATTTTTTCCCGCAAAAAAACATAGTAAAATTATGTCTGTCAAATTGGGTACTATAACATTGAAGGAATCACAGGTAAAAACGTTTCCCCCCTACATTTACATGGTATTTTAAACCCCCAAACCCCCAAAAAAACAAAACCCCTTCACGAAAAGTGATATTTTACCCCCCCCGCTCAACAATACACGTACAGGTTTTCAATCTTTGGGTTTAAATTTTACTTTATTCCAAAAAAGGGGAACAAACAATAAATAAATAAATGTATTAATTTATTGTTTAAAAATAAAAATGGCTTACTCGTTCGTCAGTGACAAATAAAAAAAATTAGAAAACATTTTTATTGGTCGTTTAAAATTTGTTATGTTTAAAGAAAGACAACATTAATCCCAAATTTTGCTATTTGTTTGGGAACAACCTGTACGGTTGGGGATAAATTTGGGTTTTTTAAACAAGAAACTACTCTACTGAATAAAGTTTTAGAATACCCCCTGTTTTCCCGCTACAGTTTCAGGGGAAATTAAACCAGAAAAATAAAAAAAGTTTAAAAACAAATTAATGCACAAAATATATATTATTCAAAAGGATTGTACAAAACTGAACAATGAAAGAAGCTGTTTTTTTTTCTATTAAAAAGGGTATTAAGACTTCTCTTTTTTATTAAGACCTATGTCAAAAATATTGGAAAAAAGCTTTTCGAAAATCCAAAGTCCCAAAAAACTAACCCAAATTTTAAAATTTTCCAAAAGGGAAAAAATTTAAATAAAGAGAAAGTAAAAAAAAATCATGTACAGTAAAATCGGGTTAAAAACCGGTTTTAAAAATGATGGAAGGTTTAATCCGGATAGTACAGAACGAACAAAATTTTAATTTTTAAAACCCAAAAATTAATTTCCACGCAAATTCCCTTTCCCCATAGCGTAGGCCAAATTTAATTTTAATGCATTATCCCCACCCTATTGTTGCACAACCGGTAAGCCCAGCGGTGATGTTTTGTATTCATATTTTCCAGATTTTAAGTAAACCCAAAATCTACTGTAATTTTTGTGGGTTTTATCGTTAATTTATTCTTTTTAAAAATGAAAAAATATATAAATTTTCTTTGGGAGTATAATTTCAAAACTATATTGAAACATTTATAGTCTAGCTTTTTTGATTTCAATTTAAAAAAATTTCCACAAATTACTGGCCTAAAAATTTAGCTTTTTTTTACTCTTTAAAAAAACCCCTTTTTTTTTAAAAGGAATATAATCATAGCAAATTAAATTAATTGAAAAATTATAAGTTTTTACTAGGAAAAAACAAAAAAACCATTAAAATTTCAAAAATATCCCCTCTATAAAAATAAACCCAAAAACAAAATATTTCTTTACTGGACGACAGTAAAACCCAAAAAAGACTGACCGATGACTGACGATGCCCCCCATCTACCCCTTTATGACAATTAAAATTTAACCTTCCCGCCACGTTTTACAACATTTTAAAATTTTTCCTGCTGTTTTTTTTTGGTTTTAAAAACACAGGGTTTCTACTGAAAAACGACTACTAAAAATTTTAAAATTTAGTGCAAAAATTTAAAAATTAGCTGAACAGTGCCGGAAAATAGTCCCCAACCTTACCAAAGTTCGAAAAAGGGGTGCCGGGTGCCTACTACCCCCTTTGAAACCCAAATTTGGGAAAGGGAAACCTTTTTTCAAAAAGACTTTTCGAAACCTTTTAAAAAAGACAAAATTTAAAAAAATTTTTTTCTGTAATTTTGTTTTCTTTTTTAATTGTGGTTCTTTTGGCTTCACCTTTTTTTTTTTTCAATTTATTAATTTTTCAATAACCCCTTTTGGCCGCAGGTTTTCGATCCCCCTCGTTTTTCCCAAATTAAATAGAAAAATTATTTTGCTACGATGAATCAAGGGGTTTTTTGAAACACTAAAAGAAGATTTTTTTAAACTAAAAAAAAAGTTAAAAATTTTGTCCTATTTTAAACCCGGTGAATTTTTGGGGGGGGAAAAAAAACCCCCGGCAAAAACTTTCATTTTTATAAAGGGAAAGGGGGGGGGCACCCGGGCCCCCCACAAACCCGTGTCCCGTCCTTTCCCCCCCCCCGGCACTCCCGGGCTGTTTTTCCCTAAAAGAGTCACCAACTAGCCCCCCTAATTTGAATTATTAAATTTTTTTACTTTCTCATAATATCTTTAAATTTTTAAAAAATAAATTTTTAAAGTACAACAAAAACTAAGAAAAGTGATATAAAACACGTTGCTTTGATTAAAAATAACGAAATGGTCGAAAAATTATTTTTTTTGCCGGAATACTGTAATAAATTTTTTAAAAGTTTTTTTTATTTCTCATAATTCCCTAAAACTTGATACAATAAATTTTTTTAAGAGTTTTTTTGAAAAAAGGAGAATAATTTTTTTAAATAAGGTTTTCCATACATTTAATCCCCAAAAAATCATCATTAAATAGGCAAAAAACTACATACTTTTCAGTTTATTTGATTAATAAAACAACATTATTTAAAATAAATTCCCAGTAATCTTTTTCAAGCCAAATAAATTTTTTGGGCCCCAAAATTGACATTTTTCCATTTTTCTTCCCTTTTTTTTCCGTGTGACACTGAAATAAAACAAAATCGCGCTAAAACCAATATACAATATTTTAAGATTGCAGTTAATTTTTTACCATTCGTTATATTTTATTACTAGTTCAAATGACATTAAAATGCTTTAAAGCATACATTGAAATGTTACAGTACCCGCTATTCATCAATCATCGCAACCTTATTGTCATGACTAATAAAGAAGTAGTAATATCTTATTATACTCTACTTATATTAAAAAAAAGTTTTAAAGTCTCTGTAAATTTGAAGATAATTATTTTGTTTTACTGTATACTATTATCATATTTTTATACCCTTTTTGTAATCATATATATTACGTCCAATAAAATTTTCTAGGTAAATAGATTTTTATTTTTTATTTTACCTGATTACTCTAGAGGTGACACTCCCAGATCGTTATTTAAATTAAATTAAAAATTAACTGCAATCTTAAATATTGTATATTGGTTTAGCGCGATTTTGTTTTATTTCAGTGTCACACCGGAAAACAACATGGAAGATAAATGGAAAATGCTCAACTTCTGGACACTAAAATACTTTGGCTTTGAAGAAGATTACTGGGAGTAATATAAAATAATGTTTATTTATTAATCAAATAAACTGTAAAGTATGTAGTGTTGCCTATTTAATGATGATATTTTGGCTGATTTAAATAGTATGGCGATAACATAGTTTTAAATTATTCTACCTTTTTTCAAAGAACTCTTAAAAAAAATTGTTCTAAAGATTGGGGGAATTTTGAAAAAATTATAAAACATTTAACAAACCCAACAGTTTTCCGGAAAAAAATAATTTATGGGCCTTTTCGTTTTTTTAAAAACCCAAAACCCAAAAGGTTTTATATAACTTTTTTTTAGTTTTGTTGGGTACTTTAAAAATATTCTTTTAAAAATTGAGAAAATTTGGGGAAAAAAAAAAAAGTTAATTTTTTCCTTATTAAGGGGGGCTATTTGGGGTGACTAAATTAGGGAAAAACAGCCACCCCGCGAGTGCCGGGGGGAGGAAAGGCCCGGGGAAAAAGGGTAGCGGGGGTCCGGCGCCCCCCCAAAAAACCCTTTAATACAAAACTTAACGGGGGCCCAAACGGTTTTAACGTAAATTCCGAACCCGGGAGCGGAAAGGGCAAAACCTTTTATTGGTAAGGGGGAAAATCGAACCCGAAAACCCGTTTTGGGTTTGGAAAAGCCAACCCCCTTACCCGCCTTAGCTCCGGCCGCCCCCTTTTTTTTTTGGTGAACAAAATAGCTTTAGCAAAATTTAAAAATTTGAATTATTAGGGGCGGCTACAAAAACCAAATTTGTGAAAAAAAATAAAAAATTTAAGGAAAAAATTTTAAATCAACAAACCATTTCAAATAAAAATAAATTTTTCGAAATTGTGTATTTTTTTAAAGTTTATAAAATTTTAAAAAAAATCAAAAAATAATGGTTTTTTTAAGATTAAAAAGGCCCCAAGCGATTGTTTTTTCCTACCATTTAAAAAACCCCAAAAATTGATTTAAAAATTTAGGAAAAGGGGTATAAAAATTTTGTTTGAAGTATATATCCCCTTTTAAAAATTAAAGTTAAAAAAAAAAACATAAGGAAACGTTCTTTTTTCCACCGTATTAAACACTTCCAAAAAACGGAGTTTTGAGTATTAAAAATTGAAAATTTTTTGGGGGTTTATTTTGACATGTTTTATATAAATAGTGAAACGAAAAACGAATTCATAAGGTGGCCCACTGTCCCAAAACCCCCAAGTATATTTAAAATTTTTCGCAAAAAAGGAAAATTAAAATTTGGGGTTTGTTACAAGCTGCATCCCTTTTAACCCTTTTTGCAACCAAGCCCAACTGGCGGGGGGGGTACATTTTCAGTCAAAACCCCCAAACCAAAGCGTTGTTTGTCAAAACCCCTATGTCCCGCCGCTGCCCAAAACTTCAAAAAAAACCATTTTTACAATTGCTCCAAAAGGCTCCCGGGTTTTGCAAAAAAAAACCCAAGGGTTTTTTTTAAAATTTTTTAAAAAACCAAAAAACGGGGAAGACTTATTTTCCCTAAAAAAAAAATTTTGACATTTTGAAACAGGCCTGAATCGTTCTTATTTTTAGATTATTAAGTATTTTCATTTTTTTTTGGGCCATAAAATTTTGGCCCCCCCCTGGAACTAAGTCTGTGGGGCCCCCGGGGAAAAATTTCCCCCTTTTGCCCCCCCCCCCCCCCCCCCGGGGGGCCCGTGTGGGGGAGGGGAAAAATTAAAAATGCTACGAAACAAAGGAGAAAAAATGAAAAGGCAGAAAAGGGGAATTTAAATTGGGGTTTTTGGGGGGAGGGGGGTTTTAAATGTCAAAAAAATCAGAAAGAAATTTTGGGTTGGGTTTCAAAGGGGGGCCCCAAAGTTTTTTAAGTTAAAGGAACCTTAAGTTGTAGAATATAGTTTTTCTAAACTTCAAGAATATTTGTGTGATATTAATTTATTTATTTTCTTTATTTCCCTGAAAATGAAAATTAAAATGAATTTTTAATTTACCCGTTTTTTTATTTATTCCGGGAAGAAAAAAATTGTGTCAGAAATTCACAAACCAAAAATTAATGTCATAAATACTTTTAAAAGAAATTTTAAAAATGCAAATTGGATGTGATTTTTCCTGATTCTAAGGTTTGGTGGATTTCCCAAGGGACTTTCCCAAAATAAAGTGTTTTATACCCACAAAATAAAAAGTTGTGTTTACTGTACAATTAAGTTATTTATTTATAAATTGCACTGAAAAAAGAAAAATAAATTTTTGGGTTTTAGGCGGAATAGACAAAAACAGAAAAAAAATAAAAATTTGCTCCCCAATTGTTAATTTTTGAGTTCAAAAATTAGCGTTTTTGGGGGTCCATTGTGAAGTGTATTTGTTGTCCCGTAAATTTTAATGAGTTTAAACCAGTTTATGGTTAGGGCCCCCAATAACAAACAAAAAAAAAGGGCCCAAAAAAACCCTTGTAAAATTAAAAAAATCTATTTTTTTGGGGTATATATATATAATCAAGGATAATACTCAGAGTATAAAATAACAATGTTCAATAGTGTAGAATACTAAAAGTGCATGTCCTATATTATGTTAAACATAACAAATTACAATTTATGTGATTGATAATAGTATTTTTCCCATAAAAAGGGAGTGGAAAGTGAGGTTTTGAATTTTTCGAGACCATATGTTTGAAGTGGGGGTTTTGTCGAGCCCCTTAAAAAAGGTCCGAGAACAAACAAAAAAAATTTTTACTCGAGTTTTTTAAACCCGATATTTTTCCTACACAAAGGGGAATTTAAAAACAGGTTTTTGTTGACTATGGACAATGTTGGGTTGTAAAAAATGTTTATTTTTTCGGTAGTATCAATAGACAGCTTTTAAAAATATGATGTTTGGGAAGGTTGTAAAAACTTTAACGAAAACAGCTAAAACTCATAGTAGTGTAGTGAAAAAAAAAAAAATTTATTTAATGAAATAGTTGAAAAAATTGCAAAAATTGATCTTTGGGGGTTTCTTTTAAAAATTTCAAATATATAAAAAATAAAAATTTCCCCACAATTTTGAGTACACAAAGTTTAAAAAAGTAGTGAAGGTTTTATTTTTTTTCACACAACATTGATTTATGAAAAAATTTGTTTTTTATATTTAAATTTTTTTTAAAATTGTTAAAAACCCAAGGCAAGGACCAGGCCACCCACTTCAAGCATTTTAAATTTCCAAAGGGTTTCTTATCAGGGGCAAAAAATGTCTACTGCGATCAGCTGATTTATCTGTATTTTTTAACCCAACCCGATACTGGGGTTTTTTTAAAATTTGGAGCAGACTTTTTTGTAACCTTTGGGCCGGCCCGGGAAAGGGCTCAGGGGGGTTGGGGGTGGTTCTTCGGTGGCGGGTTTATTGTGGGGCTGGGGGCATAAGTCCAAAATTTCCTAGTACCCTTTTGGGGTATGGAAAATTTTTTTTCTCAAAAAATTTTTTAAAAATTGAAAATAAAAAAAAAAATTTGGGAAAAAAAAAAAATTTTTGAAGGAATCAAAAACCCTATGTGCTCTTGAATAACACCAACCCACAATTTAAGAAAAAAAAAAATTTAAATTGGTAATTTCGGGATTCGTCTTGGTAAAAAAAGGGTTTAGCGCTTAATTTATGAAAAACTAAAAATTTTTTTAAAAACCTTTAAAAAATATATTTAGGTCATAAATTTCAACTATTTTTCGGTATTTTTCAATTTAAAAATTAAGTTTCCTGTTTGTAAAATTTTGAACAAAAAATTTCGGGGCCAAAAACATAACCCCTAAAAAACCCCTACAAGATAACATTTTTTAAAATTTTTCATAAAAGATACTGAATTTTTCCCCAACAAATTTAATAAGGACTCCTATCAGACAAAAAACCCCCAAAAAAACCCAAAATTTTCTCTTAAATGGAGAGGGGAGTCTTTGGAATTTTCCCCACTATGGGCATTTGGGAAACGAAAGCTTTTAGCATGAGTTTTCCCGCAATAAGTTCCTTTTTGGGGAAAAATAGGTCTTTTAAAAAAAAAGTCACTAAACCAAAGTGAAGTTCAAATCCCACCAGTACCCCCCAAGTGGAACGGAAGTGGCCCCGCTCTTTTTAGCAAGGGGTTATGGCCAGCTTTTGGGGCCTTTCCCGGCCCTTTTTTGGTTTGGGGAACCCCAAACCCTGAGGTCCAATGTAAGAGAGCGCTCCACAATATGTCAAATGTCAGAGTGGCACAAATGTGGGAATGGTCCTTGGGGGCAGCCCCCCAAACGAAAAACCCTAAAATTTACCCAAGGTGTTTGCTATTTTCTTTTTTTAATTTAGAAATCTAAAAATTTAAAATAATCAAAAAAACCCAATAAAAAAATAAAAAAAATTGGCACACCAAATAAATGATCTTTAAAAAAAAATTTTTAATTTTTTAAATTTTAAAAATTTTTAAATTTTGATTTTAGGCTAAAAATCAAATTAAAAAAATATCTTCATTCAATTAGCAAAAGTTTTATAAAGGAATTTCCCTCAGAATATTTTTTTATGGAAAATTTTTAAGTAAAGGGAATGTCTTGGTTATTCGGGTAAGTTTTTTGGATTTGACTTTCCGAAAGAAAGGAATAACTATCATTTGAAAAATTTAAAGATGCGGAAAGTTTTTCAAAATTTAAAATTCCCGAGAACAAAAAAAAAACAAAGTTTTAATAGCTAAAAATAAAATGTGCTCATCGCGGGAAAACTTTCCCTTGAAAATTTAACAATCTTTTATAAAATAGGATTTTTTATGCATTTGAAAACAAGCTTCGTCAAATAAACATAAAATTATATTTTAAAATCTTTATACATCTTTTTCATAAATTTTTTTCCAAACCAAAATTTTTAGTTTTCTGTTCTTCAACACTAAACCCAAACTTATTTTTTAAAAAATTTTTGGGACTTTAAAAAATTTTTTCCCAAAACAAACAATTTTTACTAAATATTCTAAACATTTACATTTATTTGATCCAAAACTCTATGAAAAAATTTCGAAATTTCCCAATTGTATCAAAAATTAAGCATTTAATAAAAACAATAATTAGTTTCTTGAACAGAAATTTTAAATTAAAAAAAATACCCTCAGTTAAATGAATCAGGTGCTTGCTGGGGAAAAACTTTTGGTTTAAAACCCACAGCAAGCGAGATATCAGCTGCCCCGGGGCCCTTTTGGTGCTAGTTTTTCCCCATTAGGGAAAAATGGCGGCCCAGGTTTTCCTTTAAAACGGGTTTGCGAAAAGGAAAAATTCCTTACAATAGATTCCCGCGTACAAAATATTGTGACACACTCTACGTCTAAAATTAATATAACCAAAAAACCATACAAATCACTAAAAATATATAATTGCTTACTTTAACTTTTACCGGGACATTAAAAAAACAGGGTTTTAAAACTAAACCCTGCAAACATTAATTGCAAAGAGGATTACTTTTTAAGAAACCCAAAGATTCTCGGGGAAATTTTTATATTTTAAAAATTTAAATTTTCTAAATTCTCTTTTATACTTTAACTTTTTCTTTATTGTCCCAATTTTCATTTTTGCTTATAAAATTTATGTTCTTTTAAAATTTATCCTTTATATAGGAACTACCCGGGGTAAAAATTAAATTTTTAAATTAATAAAATTTCTTTTTAAATATGGGGAAAGATGAAATATTTTTAAATAAAAGGGGAAAATTGGACTAATTATCAAACAGTTAAGTCTTTTTCCATACCTCTTCACACGGGAAAAGGTGAAAATAAAATCCCCCAAATTTAGTTTCCGGGGGTTTCCCGGCGATGACCCAGACTAAATTTTTCCGTGCCGTCACCGCAGCTGAAGCGTTTGCCCTCCAAAAAAGTTTAGCGCCGAAAAAAATTTCCCGCCCGAAAGGGCCCTCGCTCAATTTAAAGTTGTAGAAAAGGGAAAGGAAATGGCCCAAAATAAAAATCACCTGCCCAAAACTTTTTGTTCCGTATGCGGAAATCAAAATATAAAATTTTAAAATTTTTTGCAATTAAACTTGGGCCCCTTTATTTTAAGTGAAATTTCCCCACTTAAATAATATAAAAACTTTGTCCTTTTTGGGGCCTTTTCCTTTAAAATTTTTAAAAATTTTTTGGGGGTTTTTATGATCAACATGGCTTTTTGGAAAACGCCCACATTTGGGAAGTAGGCAATTGGCCCCGAAAAAAAATTTTTAAATTTCCCGTTTCCCGGGCAGTGCAAGCAATCTGCGGGGTTTTTGATAAAAATTGGGGTGATCCCCCCAAAATCGCCCTGGGAAAAAAAAACCCAGGCGCAAAAAACCCCCCCCAACTAAAGGGAAAATTTCCCCCAAAAAAATTTCTCAACCCCGTATCTTTTGGGGTTTCAGAAAATCCCATTTTCCCAATGGCTTCCCCCTGGGTTTCCCCAAAAACCCTACTTTTAAATTTATTTCAAGTCTTCTTTTTCCCTTTTGGGCCAAAACGTATTTTAAAGGCGATGGGGCGATTGATAAAGGGTTTTTAGGAGGGTCAACACAACTACCTTGTCGCCCCCCAGCCTTACTCGTTTTTTTGGTTTTCATAAAGCGATTTGGGACCAGTTTGCACAAGATTTGCTTGATTTCTGTACAAAATGGGAAGCCCGCAACCAAAAAAAATTTTTTGTCTTTCCCCCCGACAATTTTTAAAGCCGATCCCCCCTGTTTCCCCCAAAATTTCCCAAACATACAGCTCTAATACCCCTTCTTTGGGACTAGTTGCAACTGGCTAGTTTGGTATTTCCTACAAAGTGCTGGTTCATAACCCAAATCGGGTTTTCTAAAAAAACATTTAATTTCCCTTTGAAGTTTCCCATTTGCAGTAGTTTGAAAGGGAAACCGTTCTCCCTTTCTTCCTAAAAGCCGCAATTGTTTAAAAGATGTCACTTTAAAACAAGGAAAGCGATCTTAAATTGGGGCTTTATATTGGGGAATTTTTGGGTTTCAAACGAACTTCTTCGGAAACTTTAAAACTGCAAAACGGCTGTACAAACCTTCCATCCCCCCAAATAAAAAGGGGCAATAATTCCTTTTTCGTTTTTGAACACGGTTAAAAATTTTTCTTTTTTTGGACGGATGTGTGATCAGGGGGGGAAAACGTTTTTTCATTTCGCTGCATAAAGATTCCCCACGTAGCTATTTCCCCATTTTTGTGAACGATACCAAAAAAGGGGCAGCACCTGAAAATAAGTCGACGGCTGAGTAAAAACTTTTTTCCCGAGAACCCCCCTGGCTTTTCCGCAGCCCCTTACCGTTGTAGAAACCCTTTCCAAATGTTTGGTCCCCCCATCTTTTTTAAAAGCCCCCACTTTTACACAGGTAGGGAAATTTATTGCTTTCCCTTCCCTTTGAAAAAAGGGATGGGCTCGGCCCAACAAATCTTTTAAAAGCCTCTTTGGTACTGTGGGTTAACCCCGGGGGGGAGATAAATTTTGAGGGTAAAAACAAGTTAAACTTGGTTTGTTTAAATTTGCTTTTGGTTTGTGGAGGTGGTGATCTTTCAATAGGTTGGGGGGTAATCGTAGGGGGCCCAATTGGCAGTTGATGATCCGGGTTTGGGGTTAGGATATAAAAAAATTTCATTTTATTTTCTTGGGTAACCCGACTTTTTTACTTTTTTTGTTTTAATGCTTTTTTAAGAGTTTCTGTTCTCCCCCATCTTTGAATTTATCAACAAAGCCTTTATTTGGAGAGCAATGCCATACTTCCCTTTAAAAGTTCTTCACTTTAAAGGAATTTTTGCCATTGGAATGCGCTAAAATTCTCAAATAAATTTTGGGGGACAACTAGCTTGAAATTTGTTGAAAAATCAGGGTTTCCCCCGTAATCACCCTCATATTCTTCGACCAAGGGAAAATAAATCTTTAAATTTTCGGCACATTCTTGCAAATTTTCCTCAACAAAAAGCTCCCTCAAAAACTGCTTTTTATACAGTTATATTTTTTTCGAAAAATTTTAAAATAACCCCTTTCCCCTTTTGCTTCCCGCTGTGCCTGTTGTCCCCCTGACCCCCTTTTCTTAAAATTTATATTGAATTCAAGGAAATTTTCTAAAATTTAAAGGCTTCTGTTTTACGCTTGATACCAAAAATTCCCCCGGGGGAAAAAAAATTTTTAAACCCAAATTTTTACAAAAAATTTTTTTAAATTTCGCTTAAAGGTAGTAAAACTTTAAATAGGAAACCAAAGTTTCAATGAAAAAAATTTGTAAGAAGAAAAAAAAGAAGCCCCAAAAAAATTTCCTTTAGTTACCGGGAAATGTACAAGAAAAAACACATAAAAAAATTTAAAACCAATTTACCCATATACAAATAACATTAAAACATGAAAAATACTTTAATACGGGTTTTCCATCCAAACAAAAAATATATTGACATTGGGAAGCCAAAGGGACAACAAAATTTTTTTTCCCCCCCAATTTTTTTTTTTTTTTAATCTTTTCTTTTATTAGCTGAAAAATTTATTAATAGAAAACCCTTTATTAACTAAAAGTTGATAAGCAGACCGGGGCCCCCCCCACGTTTGGGGGCCATTTTAACCTTTCGGCCGCGCCAGGCAAGCTCGGGGGGGTTGGGGTGGTTTTTTCGGTGGCAAAGGGATTGGGGGGGCTGGAGGCTTAAAATCCAAAATTTCCTTTTTGTAGCACTTGGTAATGGCCAAATTTTGTAAATCAAACAAATTTTTTGAAAATTTTAAAAAAAAATTAAAAATTTGGGGAATTAAAAAATTTTAAGGATAAACAAACTATGTGCCTTTAATAACACCCCAAACCCAAAGAATTTAAAAACAAAAAAATTAATTGGTTAAAATAGATTTGTCTTTTGGTAAAAAAAAGGTTTGACGCTTTTTAATTAGGGTAAAAAAATAGAAATTTAAAATTAAACCTTTTAAAATAAATACTAAAGGGCAACCCGGGTTTCAACTATTCTGTATATTTCTATTTTAATCTAAGATCCTGACTGTTTAATTGAACATAAAATTTCTGGCCAGAAAACATAACCCAAAAAATTCCCTACAAGAAAAACATTTAAATTTCAAGATCATAAAAGATACTGAAAAATTTCCCCCCTAAATAATAAGGGCTCCCCATCAGACAAAATTTAAAACTTTAAAAAAATATTTTTTCTTAAATGGAGAGAGAGTCTTTGGAAGTTTCCCCTTCGCACTTGGGGGCGCAGCTGAAAACCCCTGAGTGTTCCCCAATTGTTCCCAATTTTTAAATAGGTTTTATTAAAAAAAAACGACCCCAAAATGAATTTTAAAAACCGCCAGAACCCCCCACAGTGGAAAAGGAAGTGGCTCGCTCAAATGCAAGGGGTTGCAGCGTAGGCTTCAGTCCCCGGTTTGGGAATCCCAAACCCGAGGTCCCAAAGTAAGAGAGCGCTCCGCGAAAAATGCAAAAGTCGATGGCACAAATGTGGAAAAAGGTTCCCTGGGGGGGCAGCACCCCCCAAAAGAAAAAACCCCCTTAATACCCCAATGTGTAGTAAAGCTATTTTTTAAATTTTAAATTTGATTCTATCAAATTTTAAAAATTTACAAAAAAAAACAATAACATAATAAACAATTTGGGAGCACCAAATACAATGATCTTTTCACAAAAAGTTAAATTTAAAATTTCAAAAATTTTTTTTTGATTTTAGGGCTTTTTAATCAAATTATTTTATCTTCATTTTAATTTGCATAGAATTATCAAGGGAAATTACTCAGAATATTATGATGGAATAATTTTTAAATCAAGAATGCATGGGTTTTTTCAGTAAGTTATTTGGATTTTTACTTCCCTAAGAAATGGACTAACTACTCATTTTAATAATTGGAAATATGCGAAAGATTTCCCAATTTTACTTCCCGAGTACAAACAAACAAAATTTTAAAAAGCTGAAAATTTCTATTTTTGCTCACTCAGCGGAAAAACCTTTTTCCCCTTTCAACAATTTAAAAATCGGTTTTATTTAAAAAAGATTTTATGCATTTGTAAACAATGACTTTTGTCAAACTAAAAAATGAAATTTAGTTAAACCCTTTTAAATCTTCTACATAAAAATTTGTCCAATTCCCCTAATTTAGTTTTTTTTTTCTTTAAATACTGAAACCCTTTCATTGTTTTAAAAATTTGGGCATTTAAATAAATTTTTCTAACTACCCAAAATTTACTATAATTCTAAAATTTACTTTTTTTTTTGAGATCCCAAAAAACCCCATGAAAAAATTTGTAATACAATTGGGATTAAAATTTATTAAACAGAAAAATAACAATAATTAGTTTCTTTTAACGAAATAATATTATTATAAAATAAAAACATCCCGTTAAAAAGAATCAGGGAAACTCGTTGGAAAAATTTTAATCCCCCTACGGCTTCAAAAAATTGCCTGGGCCGGGGAAAAATTTAAACCCCCGAGCGGCAAAATGGCGGCCCGGATTAACCCTTAACTGGATGCGAAAGGATAAAACCTTTTTCCCCAAAAGGACTTTTCCCCAAAAAAATATTTGTGACCCCTCAAAGTATAAAAATTAATAAAACCAAAAAACATACAAATCCCCAAAAAATATAAAAAATTGTACGTTTAACAATTTTTGACATTTTAAAAAACAAAGTTCAATCCAAAACCTGCCAAAAATTAAAATTGCGAGAGGTTTTTTTTTAAAAAACCCCTGATTCAAAGTTAAAATTTTTATTTTAAAAAATTTTAATTCTAAATTCTGTTTAAACTTTAAAACTCCCTTTCATACTTGTAATTTTCAATTTTTGCTTTTTCATTTATGCTCCATTTAAATTTAAACCTTAAAAATAGGACAAAGGGGGGAGAATTAAAAATTTTTGGGAAAAAAAAATTTTTTTTTAAATAAGAGGCAAGATGAAATATTTTTTAATGAAAGTGAATTGACCCAAATTTTCAAACTGTTTTAAATAGTTGGGCCCTACCCCTTAAAAAAGTAAAAATGTAATAAAAAAACCCCCAAAAGGAGATCCGAGGGTTCCCCAACGATGAGCAAACTAAAAAATTTTTCCCTGCCGTCCCCCCCGCATTTTGAAGCGTTTTGTCCCCAACAAGATAGCGCCGAAAAGTTCGACCCCATTTTGGCCCCGCCAAAGTTTAAAATTGTCAGACAAAGGATGACAACTGGACAAATCAAATCCCTGACCAAACTGCTTGTTCCTATGCGGCCCTCAAAATATAGAATTTAGTTTTTTAAAAATTATACTTAGGCCCCTTTCTTTAAGTGAAAAAACCCTTGATAAAATTTTAAACAAATATCTGTTGCAAAAATTTGGGCATTTCTTTAAATTTTTAGAAATTTTTTGGCGAGTATTTATGTTTAAATGGGAAAATTTTTAAAAAAGCCCACGTTAGAAGGGAGGCAATTTGCCAAACCCCCAGAGTTTCTTTTAAAAGCCAGACCCTGTCAGTGCAAAAAATCTGCCGGGGTTTTTTTAATAATTGGGGTTTTTCAGTCCCAAATTTGGGGCAAACGTAAGTAAAACCCAAAGGCCCTCACAATGTGCAGAGGGGGCTGATGACAAAAGTATGTATAATATTTTTACATTTACCCCCAATATCACTGCGCAGGGTTTTCATGGGTTTTTTTGGGGGAATTGTGGTCGCCAAATACGTTATGGAGAGGTGGATACAGAGAGGGCGTTTTTGGGGTTTAAAGGGGGTAATTACAGAGAGATTTTTGGGAATTAATATTATATAACTATTTATTTAAACAAAAAGTTTATTGGCCACCCCCCCCCCCGCCCAAAGATACGTACAGGGGTATTGACCCCCCCGCCCCCATATAACAATTTCAATGGTATTAACCTCCCCCCCGCCCACCCCTAGACACGTTTTCCGTGGTATTGAATAAAAGACCCAAAATTTAAAGACAAATGGGGTTCAGGAGTTTTCCAGATAATTTTGAAAAATTTTTAAAAACCCAAAGAAAAAGGGGAAAAAAAAATTTTTTAAACAAAACCCAAAAATTACGTTTTGAGAACTGTTAAGAAGTGTAAAATGGTAAGTTAAAAACCAAATAAATACCATGAAGTTTATGAGTAAACACCTCAAAACAAAAAGCCTTTTTGGGGGTTTTTCCCAAAAATTTTTTAAAGTAAAAAGGTTTTTTAACAAATTTATTATTATTAAAAAACTTTTAAAAATTTTTTTGAAATTTCAATCTCAAGCTTGGGATTTTTAAAAATTCAACTGACCAAAAATTAGTTTTGGGAAAAATTTTAAAAAGTGTAAAAATGAGAATTTTAAAAACCCTAAGATATAAAATAAATATGGTTTGTTCTCTTTTGGGTTTTTTAATTTTTAAATTTAAATTAATTTATAAAAATTTTTAAAAAGTGATCTTTAATTTTTTTTTTTCCCAAAATACAAAGCCATTTTTCAAAAATTACAAAAATGCAAAAATTTAAATTTAAAGGAAAAAAACAGACCTTGGGAGATAAACAAGGAAAACAAAAAAACAATAACAAAAAAAAATAATTAGGAAATATTAATAGGAAACAACAAAAACAAATAACAATTAATTATATATCAACAACAAGTAAAATGACAGATATATATGGAAAAACAACTGATAACAAAGATAAATTTATAAATAGCAAACAGCAAAAACAAAAAAATTATAAAATATGGAGTTGAAACAAGAAACAAAAGGACTGTACTAGAAAAACAAAAACTGTAAAGTAAGTCGAAACCTTTAATTAGCATTAAGTGTATAGGCAATTATGCAATTCTCTCTTAAAAGCACTAAAAGATTGATTGAAGAAATCTACTTGAATACACACTTAAATTCTCTGCAGGCAAGGGATGATGCCAGAAAATCCATACAAGTTGAAGAAAAGTCTTCTGCCAAACAATTCCGTAGATCTATGTATTAACCGTTCCTTTTTTATGAAACATAAAATTTGTATAGGGGATTTCCATATAACCCAAAATAAATTCAAGAAAAAAACGAAACCCCAAAAATGTTCAAACAAAGCATTTCATGAAAAAATATACATAACCTCGGGCGATCGGGTTTTTAAAAAGGGGTTGTAGGAAACTAAGGGTGTTTTAGGCTTTCCCAGGGGCCCCCCCTTTGCCCAGGATAAGTAGGGAAAAGGGGTTTGGATCGCCCAACCCCTCATAATGCCGAAAAAAGTTGGCAGCTCGGGTCCCCCGGAAAAAAAGGGCCCGAAAAAATGGCCCCCAAACAGACCCGAAGAAAAAACCCCCAAAGGGAAAAAAAAAAAAATTTTTTGTGAGCTGAAATGAGGGGGGATTTGGGAAAAAGAAGTTTTTATGCATTGGGATGGGCAAGAGGGGACTATTCAAAATACGTCGTAGTCCCTGTGAGGGTTTGGTATTTTGGGTTGGGGGGGGAGGGGTGAATCAAAAAAGCGGGGGGGTTAATCAAGTGGGGGACGGGGGAAGAAATTAAACAAAAGGGGGAGGGGGCGTAAAGTACCCGCCCGTATGGGGGGTCAGTGGCTTTTGGGGAGGGAGTTTGGTGTTGAGTTGGTTGAGGAACTCACGCAAGGTGGGGATATGGAACAGAGTGTAAAGGTCTTGGGAGCTCTGGTTGGGGTCCAGGTAGTAAGCTAAGCGCATGGTGCGTCGCTCGGTTTTCTCAAAGTTGGAGAGGTGGTTATGGGAGATGGTGGTGAGGGCTGCATGGGTATACGTGAGTACATGGCGGATGACGGTGGTGTAGAGAGAGGTGAGAGTTCTGGCAGAGCACCCCTGGTGTCTGTTGTTAAGGAAGCGGAGGGCTTTGAATCAGGCTGTGGCGGTCTTCTTGGTTTTTCGGAAGTGGAGTATGAAAGAGAGCTTGAAATTCAGGGTGACTCCCAGGTACTTGCAGTTCTTAGTTAGTGGAAGTCTGTTGCTTTGGAGGGTGCTCCGGGTTTCCTGGTTAACTTGGAACTTCCTGTCGTTGTAGTTAAAATAACAGAGCTGGGTCTTAGAAGTGTTGATCATGATGCGCCATTGGTCAGGTAATCTGTAAGAATTTTGGTAAGTCGTCTACGTAGTGTTTCGGTGTATCTGGAGTCTCAACAGAAGGCTGTATCATCTGCGAACTGTGCGAGACCAGTGGTGGTGTCGATGGGGTACCTGAGAGTGGGCGAAGGGAGATCCCGCACATACAAGATGTAGAGGAGTGGGCTGAGAGCTGATCCCTGGGGGACACCTTTACTCTGGCCTGGGCAGTCCTAGCATCGAGGAAGTTGGAAAATCCACTTGATGATGGAAGGGGCAGTTGGAGTTGGAGGAGTTTGGCTCTGATGCCGTTATGCCAGACAGTGTCCGAATGCTTTGTGGACATCAATGAGGGCCATGTTGGTAGGCATACTTCGATAGGAGTTCCGCTGAATGCAGATCACTGAATGCTGAAATCACTACCTTGAGGATATGGTCATACATATTTATACCCGGACGGAAGCAGGCTTTTTTTGGGATTTTGGAAACAGGTTGAGTTCGTTGAGATGATTATGGAGGCGGGCGATCAGAATATTCTCGAAGAGTTTCGAAAGGGACGAGGTGATGCTGATGGGCGGTAGTTGTCTGGGTTTTCTAGGGCTTTGGTATAATATGATAAGGGGTATTACTTCCAGGATTTTGGGTAGTAGCCTAGGAGGAGGGTGTATGAGAGGAGGATTCATAGGGCCCTATTAAGCGAAACCGGGGCCTTTTTTACCAAGAAGATGGAGATGCCGTCAGGACCACGGGCAGTGTTCTAGAGGGTCCTAAGCCTGGTGGCAACATCTAGATAGGTGATGAGGGAGGTCAGTGGATGGTCAGGGAGGCCTGAAGGAGGTACCTGGAAGGGAGCAAAGAGTTCGTGGTTCTGGGCTATCGAGGCATTTGTCCGGTTGAAGTGGGCAGCGTCGAAGGTGGAGTGGTGAGGTACTGAGTGGATGGCGGACAAGGAAACACGGAAAGCCTCAGCTCTTCATTCGGGGTCTACCACAGGGACACCATTCACTGTCAGTGGGACTGGTGGATTGAAGGGGGTGTTGTGGGACTTGACCAGTTACCAGAAGTTCCGTGGAGTGGAGAGGAAGTCCTGAGCTGCCTTGACACAATCTTACAGAGGCTGTCTCTCTTGAAGGCAGTGACTGAGGTCTTGATCCTCTGGACGAGCGCCCTATAAGATCTATGCAAATAGGCGGACCCAGGATCTTTGAGAATTAGGCGCCTGACCCGCCTCTGTTGCTTGATGAGAGAAATGATGTCGGGGGAAAGCTATACGGGGTGTGCGTGACCATCTTAGTGGGGACAGAAACCCCTTTGGCCCTGATGATGGTGTCAGTAAGGGAGTCAGCCAGGGCGTCGAGCTGGTCAGGGGATTGGGGAGGTGTGATGGCCAGGTTACGTATGTCCTTATCGATAAATTGGGTACGCTGCCCAGTCTGTTCTTGTAGTCTGTGATGGCCTTCGGGGGAGGGTGAACTTCCTAGGCATAAGGGACGTGTCTGATCCTGAGATCGAAGAAGAGGGGGATATGGTCTGAGCCGATACAGTAGCCTGTGAAGATATTGAGTACCTCAGGAGCAATGGACGTGGACATCAGAAGTTTGTCGGGAAATGTAGGGTGCTCCACCTTGTGGGTGGGAAAGCGGGTGTAAGGGAAAGTGTAGAGGCCAGTGGCGTTGATTAAAGCGACTAGGTCTCTGCCTTCTCGTGTAGTGAATCTGTCGCCTAAGGTAGTGTGTGGTGACGGTTCAGGTCTGTCGAAAACAACAGTCGTGGGACTGTCGGAGGAGGTCAGCGTGGCCTGCCAGGAAAGGGAAGTTATGGAAGGTCTCAAGGTAGATGGTGTTTTTTTTTGGGGAGATTTATCCTGACCTAAAGGGCAAATCTAGGGTCGTTGGGGAGTAGGACCCGGGTAACATCCAGACAGTTGCGAAAGGCAATGGCCACTCCTCAGCGTATGGTCTCTCCTGATGAAGGAGTACCTGGGGAGATATGCTGCGGAACTAGGGGTGAGGTATGTCTCGTTAAAGGTGAAGATGTCAGGCTGGTAGTCTGTTATGACATCCCTGAGGGCAGAGCATCTACAGAATAAGGAACGGAGGTTGATGTGGCAGACCCGTAGGGCCGAGCGGGGCTTAGCATAGCATGAAGAGGATCCATGACGGGTGGTAGCAGAATGAAGGAAGATAAGATTGGGGCCTACTGAGTGGAAGATAGTCCGCATGTCAAATGCGGACTTGGAAGCTCTGTTGATGGAGTCCTTCACCCTGGGACAGTCTTTGGGAGGTACAGTGGAAAGGACAAAGGTAGTGAGGGGAGTCGAAAGCCCTCTTGAAAACCTCGCTAATCACAGTGAGGAGATTATCAAGGAATGTATATAGGGCGTCGGTAGTGACAGTGTCTGAGGATGGTGAGTGTGAAGGCTGTCAAGGCGGATTACTGGGTTTAGTTGGAGCCTGGGGTTCGGGATCTGCGGTGTCCGGGGAGGGATCGCAGAAGTCGGTCGGGGGGATATTGCTGGGAAGTCCGTCAGGCGGAGCTTCCAGTGGTTGCCCAGGTGAAATGGTGCCGGAACGAATTTGATGGAGGTCGGAGTAGGTGTTGGGTCCTTTGGGGAGCGGGGACAGTGACGTTGCCCCATGTAATGGCCGAAGCTATTGCACGTGGCACAGTAAGGCTTCGAAAAGTCGTGGTCCTCGTGTAAGCACGGTCCCGTACCTTCCTGGGTAGCACCGCAGATGCGACAGAGAGGATAAGAGAGGGCGTAAGCTCCCGGTCCATGACGTAGTGGTGTCACTTAGAGCTGTCGTCACACACTAGCGATTACTATACAGTATATCACTAGGGACACGAAAATAACACACGCTCAATTTAAGTACACGGGCGTTTATTCACCTTGAAACACAATAACACTGAACTCACAACTCACAATGATTTGCACTACCGCAATATCCGAGTTGTTCCACACTAACGAACTGAATAATCACTCACTGACTGAAAACTCAAAACTGAAAACTAGCAGCGGTGCAGTCGCCTTATATACATTTGTTACAATCTAGAATTTCAAGAACAAACTCGACCCCGAAGGCTCCAGAAGCCATGGAACATATTACAACAAAAAGAAAGTTATAGAACATTCTGTCGTCAATATGTCAAAATACGACAGTATGACATCTTTTATCCTATAATTGTCAAAAGTTTAATATCAAAGCATAAATAAAATCAGTTTTTGTTTTAAGTAGTCTCTTTGGTAAATTTACACATAACTATTAATTATAACATAAAGTTGTATAGCTTCATGAAGCTGCTGGAAAGTTCTAATGTAACCTATAATGATTCTACTCTTTACCTGGTAATTCAAATTATACTATTATGTAATATTTAATATATTTACAATAATTGAGCCTATTACTACGTAGCCTAACATAAAATAAAAATAATAAAAAAATCTTAAAACATGATTTGAAGGTTTTCCCAAGTTAGGTTACATATAGGCCTAGTACTGGGCTAGCCTACATACGACAATTGTTCCCCCCCTAAAACCTTCAATATCTGTTTTTATACATTTCTTACTTTTCTAGGTCTTAAATTATATCTTTTCCCCTAAGTCTAAAATCTTCATCATGCTGATCATCCAGAAGTATCGGTGTTCGTTGATCTTCGTTGGATTCAGCAGCTTCATCACCACCTGTGAAGGAGGTATCCGTGGTTGATCCTCTTCTTCGCTTGGGTGTTCTCTCGAAGAGTCCGAGGTAGAAATCTTCAGCTCCGAAGCGTGGACTTTGATCGGTGGATCGGATTTCAGGAGGTACACTCCATTCCCCAGCTTCCTTTCCACCTCAAATGGCTCGAGCCACTTCCGAGCCATTCCCGCATGGAACTTCTAAAGTTTGTTGCTCTGGGAATGATTTGGGCGAAGCAACTAGTGAACCTGGCCTGAAATCAGTTTCTTCAGGCTCATCATTATTCTCCCGCCCTCTCCTTGAACGAATTTCTGCCTGACGATTCATGCTTTTGAATCTTGATTTGATTTTCATCATTCCAGGCAGCAGGATCCACCGGTTCCTCTTCTCGTCCGGGGATGATTTTCCCAAAATCACCGGTTCTTTTTATAGGCCGTCCAAGAAAGAGTTTCCCCCGGGGGAAAGAAGCCTGTGAAGCGTTTACCCGCTGTCTGATGGCCAGAAGAGACTCATGCAGGTGTTGGCCCCCTTTGGTATGTTCTTTGTCAAACAAATGAATCCGAACATCTTCTTGAGTTCCTGATTCCTCCTTTCCGGGGGGTTTGCCTGTGGATGGTAGATAGGCGTAGTCCAGTGCTCAATTGCCCCATTCAGCTAGAGTTTGCAGCCACTGTCTTGATGTAAATTGGCTGCCATTATCCGTCAGGAGACATCGTGGGTAACCATAACGGCTAAAGACTTCTGTGCGCAAAATCTGCAGGATCCGCCCCGATGTTGCTTCCGGAATGGCAAATGCTTCCACCCACTTGGTGAAAAGGTCTGTCACCACCAAAAATCCCAGTTTGCCCCGTGATGTTCTGGGAAACGGGCCCCATCAGATCAAGAGCAAGAACTTCCCAGGGTTGGTTTGGTCGACGTCCTCTCATGCTTGTATTCACCTTCTGGTTGTTAGCCTTGGTACAAGCGCAAAATGGTACAGGATTGGACGTAGTTCTTGATGTCCCGATGCATGTGCAACCAGAAGAAACGTCGCCAAATTTGGGATGTGTATGTTTCTTTTTGCCCGGGATGACCGGCTTCAGAACTGTCGTGGTATTTCTCTAATATCCGAACTGATTGAGACCTCGGAATGACGATCACCGAGAAATCCAGGAAGATGAGACGTGTACATAAGTACATCATCTTCCAAAGGGAAAGTGTTTTGTGACATCCCCTTGAACTGGACTGGAACAGTCCTTGATTCAGTACTCCCGTTTGCTTATCCAGGACTTCATTCTGCTACAGGACGTTCTTCAGTCTGCCACTTTCTTATAAATTTCCCAAGTCGATGTCCCCATTCCCTTGTTGGATTGCCAGAAGAACAGGTCCTCTTTGTATTTTTCTTTCCAGTACAGGAATTTCTCTTTTCCAGGAGTTTATTTGTTTGACTTACATCCGTCCGCAGGATTCCTGACAAACTGTCAGCAGCTTGATTCAGTTTCTGCTACGTGATGTATTTCAAAGTCAAAATCAGCCGAATCAAAGCCCACGCATCAGTTTTTGATTTCGTTTCCAGAAATCTTGTTCAACCACGAAGCGAGGGAGTTTGTCTGTGAACAATTTAAATTTTCTTCCCTCCAGGTAGCCTCGGAATTTTCCCACCGCCCAAATTACAGCTAAAGCCTCCTTTTCAGCTGTACAATAATTTTTCTCGGTAGGGGAAATTTTCCCCTGCTCGCATACTCAACGATGTCCTTGCCTCCATCTGTCCTCTCGTGAAATAGGATAGCTCCAAGTCCTACATCGCTCGCATCTGTCTGCAAGCATAATTTCCCGTGATGAATCCAGATAAGCTAATCCTGGAGAATTCGCAGATAGCCTTCTTTATATCCTTGAAGGCCAACTTTTCCCTTTTTCTGCCCCATTTAAATGGTTGCCCATTATTGAGGAGATCCGTTAACGGCGAAGCCTTGGACTCGAAGTGTGGTACAAAACTGCTATACCAGCCGCAGAGCCTAAAAACTGTCGCACTTAAACGTTTAGTACGAGGTCTTGCGTACTCCTCAATAGCCTTATTCCTTCTCAGTTTGCCTCTCCAAGCCCTTGTCTGTCAACACATGACCAAGATATTCCACCGAACTAGAGGCAAACTGACTTTTCTTCATTTGGCAGGAAAAGTCCATGTAATTTTAACCTTTCTAGGATTCTGCCCAAAATGTTCCAAATGTTCAGAGAATGTCTTGCTGTATACTAGAATGTCATCTAAATATACTTAACATAATTTCCCATTTTTTTCCCGGAAATAAAACTTTGTCCATCAAACGCATAAAGGGTAGCGGGAGCATTTTTCAACCCAAACGGCATAACCCTAAATTGGGTACAGCCCTCTAGGCGTTGAAAAGGCTGTCATAGGCCGTGAAGTTTCCCCTCGACTTCCCACTTGCCAGTAACCCGAATTCAAGTCCAAACTGCTGAATATTTTTGCTCCGTTGACTTGCTTGATAAGATTTCGAAGATCAGGCATTGGGTAAGCATCGGAGATGGTCTTATTATTTACTGCCGCAGATCTACTCAAAGTCGGTATTCCCATTCTTATTTTGGTAGGACAATTGGGGAAGCCCCTCCTGATGACGAGGGTTCAATCAATCCTTGACTTTCCATTTCCTTTACTTTTTCTATTACAAACTTCTTTTGTCGGGATTAAGTGGATAAGGTCTTTGCTTAACTGGTGTTTTTATCCTTGCAAACTATTTATGTCTAACCGTGGTTGTGAATCCGACTTTATCCGTAATTACCTCCGGAAATGTGCTGAGTAATTTCACTAGTTCTTTCCTTTGGTAAAGTATTTAACGGTCCTGTTTTCAGATCTGTCAAAACATTGTTCTCCAAAATTGGTTTAATTTCGAAGTTTTTGTTCTCTACCCACCCAATCTTACTCTGTTTTTATGGCCGAAAAAAAATTTCCTTTGCTGTATAAACTATAACCACCGTAAATTTTTCCAGAAAATCATGTCCTAAAATAAATTTTTGGAATTAAATCTTTTACCACTTTTACCGGAATAAAAATTAATTCCCTTTTGAACATTTGGCTTCTAGAAAGGTAAATCCTTCAATCTTGTAGTTTACGTCATGCACTGCCCCCTTGACAAAAGTCACCTTGTCCCGGGCGAACTGGTCCCTTTAAAAATCTAGCCACATTCATACTAACGAATGAGTGAGACGCTTGAGTGTCAAGAACTGCAGTATAATGGTTTTTGCAAATCTAAGTGTGATTGCCGGGGGGGGATGATCAGCCCCACCCTCTCCTCGAATCTGACCAATACAAGACCGTTTAAGCCCTGACTGGTCGCCTTGGGGCATAATCAATCTTCCGGAACCATTCCCGCCCGATTAGAACGGTCCCGATCTAGTTTTTCCGGGCAGCGAGCCCTACAAGCCCAGTAACCCACATTTGTAACAATTCATAGGGTTTATTTGAGGTCGGAACTTTGGTTTTGGATGAGTGGCAGCTAGTCTCTTCATCCAGCTTCGCCACAATATTCCTTAGTTCATCAAACGTTTTTGGGTGGGCCACCTTAACCAGTGACCTAACCTTATCATGTAGAATTTCCTGATGTAAGGAACACTCTCATTTACATTTCCTCCATTATTAATTCTCCTGAATAGCTGTAATTTTTGAAAAAACAAAAGCCCCGGGTCTCATGCCACTAGGTTGAACCTCTGTCAAAAATTTTTTGTGATAAAAAGGCCTTTACAGCCTCTGAGTTAAATCGTGTAAAAATTCCTGTTTGAAAGAGTCCCAGTCTAAACTTAGGCCTTTAATGTTTTGCCACATGTCCCTGCTGAACCTCTCAACTGTTGACTAATTACTTGCAAAAAAGATTTCCTTTGGTATGCAAATACGTTTTAGTAGAGATTCACAGGTAATGAGGAAAGTTATGGGACATTCTTCCAACCTCCCCTTTGGGAATTCCGGTAAGCTTCCTTATCACTTTTTTGGGTCCAAAAGGTAAAAACACGGGCTGTGACCCCTGATTACCGGAATCTGTTATTGATTTTTCTGGCATCGCCATTTTGTTTTCAATCGTCTGAATTTCGTTTTTAAACTTTGCTTCGATATCGTTTATTTTGAATTCCAATTCTTTTGTATTGCCTGTAATATCGTTTATTTTGAGTTCCAATTTTTTTTGTATTGCCTGTGACCTCTGCCAATTTTAGTGTCAACATCAGTTTGAAATTTCGAGAATGATTCAACCATATCAATTAAATTTAGAAATTTTAACTTTTAACTTTAGTATCCATTTTTTTATCATTTTCGCTTATCTTATTGTTTAGGAAACCAATTATTCTTTATCTCTGTTGACTGGGGTGCTAGCTTTCTGACTGGGCTGCTAGCTGCGCCGAAATTTGCGCGATTATGGTACTCACCATATCCGTGCGGCGCTGCTGGTGGTGGGGGCTCCTGATAGTCGAACTCCTCTGGTTCTGTCCTTTATCCTGTACGTCCCGGGGTAAACGTAACTCGGGGTCATATTTTCCGCCGCCCGTCGGCAAACCACGCTCCTCCAGCGCCGCGCGTAAAAATCGCCGTTGTCATTTGGTCGATTTTCATCCTGTAGTAATGTCCTGTCATGGTCGCCAATTGTCGTCAAACACTAGCGATTACTACACAATATATCACTAGGGACACGAAAATAACACACGTGCAATTTAAGTACACGAGCGTTTATTCACCTTGAAACACAATAACACTGAACTCACAACCCACAATAATTTGCACTACCGCAATATCCGAGTTGTTCCACACTAACGAATTGAACAATCACTCACTGACTGAAAACTCAAAAAAACTGAAAACTAGCAGCGGTGCAGCCGCCTTATATACAAATTTGTTTACAATCTAGAATTTCAAGAACAAACTCGACCCCGAAGGCTCCAGAAGCCATGGAACATATTACAACAAAAAGAAAGTTATAGAACATTCTGTCGTCAAAATGTCAAAATACGACAGTATGAAATCTTTTTATCCTATAATTGTGAAAAGTTTAATATTAAAGCATAAATAAAACAAGTTTTATTGTTTTAAAATTTGTCTCTTTGGTAATATTTACACATAACATTTAAATTTTAAACATAAAAGTTGTATAGCTTCATGAAGCGCTGGAAAGTTCTAATGTAACCTATTTGATTCTACTCATACCTGGTAATTCAAATTATACTATTATGTAATATTTAATACATTTACAATTAATTGAGCCTATTACTACGTAGCCTAACATAATATAGCAAATCTTAAACATGATTTGAAGGTTTTACCAAGTTAGGTTACATATAGGCCTAGTACTAGGCTAGCCTACATACGACAGAGCAAGGACGGACAAGTTGGTTCCTGGAGGGTTCGAATCTGTACATTCTTCCCATGACGCACATGCCATGCTCCAGGGTGGTTGCCACACAAGTCTCGCTGGACGAAAATATCTTCACGCGCCCAGTAGGTGAGCCTTCCTGGCTGACGATGTGTCGGGCGCGGGTGAAGCCGGAGCCCGGGCAGGACTGGGATTTAAGAATTACTGATAGAAACTGATCGTCCCCTACCTCAACATGAACGCCGCAAACGACAATGCTGAGGAGGGCAGGGCAAGGAAGGATGCCGGGGCGATGGGTTTGGTCTGGTGCGAACGTGGCGTAAACTCGTAAGACGAGTTCGTGCAGAAGGTAGAGTTCCTTGGAGACGAACTTCAAGGCATCACCAGGATTGGAAAAGAGAAGGAGTGTTGATGTGTTCTTCCTGGAGTAGAAATTCTGTGGAAGAGGGAAACGAAGATTTTGGGAGGCCAAAACGTTCTGGAGTTGGAACGGGTTGTCCCCGCCAATCGTGTGGCCACGGATGGTCACTCGGTTGGACAGGGTCCGGGGGAAGGTCGGGCAAGGGGAATCTTCCGGGAGGGTTTGTGGGGCAGTAGGCTGGGAGGTTGAGGCTACCGGGACCGGAGACCAGACGGAGGAGGGTCCGGGGGCGAGGTGATGAGGGCGGTGTCGAACAGGGTGAAGAAGAGGCAGACGAGGGGGGCAGGTGAGAGGATGTCCAATCAAGCATGGGTTGAGGAGGTTGAGACTTTGATGTGGTGGGGTACTTAGCAGGTTCTAGACTGAGATGCGGAGGTTTGGGGACAGGTTTCGGCGTGGGAATGTTAGGGTGGCCGTGGAGGAAATTTGGGGGCTGCAAGGAGATGGTTTTTGACCTTCTAAGAGCCGGGGAGGTGGATGGTCTGGTGGGTTTAGGGGCTGACAGGCTAGAAGGGTAGGTTTGGCCCCCGAAGGGACCGGTTTCTTCCCCATTCCGAGGGACGAGGCCAGAAAGAGCGTGTGAGGATCAGGTAGGGCAGGGGAAGTGTAATAGGGATGGTAAAATAACAAGGATGGAAAGAGAGAGGCCTTAATGAGGGAACGATGACGTTTGTGATTGTAAAAAGTACAGTAAGTTGTCTGTGGAACAACGAATGGACACAGCAAGGTCACTAATAAGAAAGGAAAAGGATTCCCTAAGCCGACACTTATTGCACTAAGGCTTATCGAGGAAGAGACCGTGCAGCTAGCTGGTTCTCACTCGGCTGTCCGCTGCCCAGGCGAATTGGTCCGAGGAGTGTGACGAAACATCCTCACGGAATCACCAAACTTGCCTGCTCCCCACTACATGGAGTAACACCTGTGGTAATACACCACGAGTGGTAGACTATAAGGTCTCGAAGGTCGCAGGCTGGCAAGCGAGCAGTCAAGCGTTCGCGGTAGAACTGGTGGCGCCGGGTCTTATTCTTACATTCTTACATATAAGACGCCGACACGACGTTGTTGGTATTTTAAGGCGAATATGAATGGTTATATGAGTGTAGGCTGAGTGTGGATGAGTGTAGTCTGGTTACTAACTGAGTTCAACTGTTCCTCAGAAAGAGCAATTTATTAATAGCCCAACAGCCAGGGCAACTAAGGGACCTACAGCTTTACGTGGAATCCGAACCACGTAGTGCTGGTCTAATTTTCAGCTAATTGACAAGCCTCATACTCAGTTATCTCCCCCACACAAAATCCGCAGAATGATTACCACCCAACATGGACACCCCAGACTTCTCTAGTAGTTCCACGCCGATAGCAACCATCAAGCGGACGCCATGCCGGTATTAAGAGAACTGAGCATCCAACCTATCGCCTACAATCTCCCAAACACTTTGTCCCCATGTAGCTGGGTTACAGCACTGCGCCACTAGTAGGCAAGCCGATGTCGACTCAGCCTAGGGTGGCAAGCAGCAGCACCACCGTGGGCTGAGTGGTGGTCACTGGAACAGCTGGATCCGAAGTATCGCGGAGGTGCCCGAAGTCCAACGAAGATCTCCGACGTCCTCAGCAGGTAATAATCCAGTGATAACCATATCCCGGTATATTGGATATGAGAGTGCAAAGGGCTAAAATCGTCTAAAACATCATGTTACGAAGACACAGTGGATTTTCACAGCAATTAACCATGGTTTAGAACGTTAAAATGGAAAATAAGAGATATTGTCAACTTATGGAGACTCAGATTTAACCATGATATTGTAAATAGCAGATTTTTTAAATTTCAACTTTATTTTATACCACTCTGCCTTAAATGTACATCTGGTTTGAATGAAACACTTTTCGAACCAGATCATATTGTAATAGAATGTCTACATTATCAACTCGCAAGAGATAGCTGTTTTAAATTAATATTTAAAAAGACAAATACCTCAAAAATATTAAAAAACCAGTTTTATATATATAGACACAGAACTAGCCAGTTTTCCAAACTAACAAAAAAGCACATTTAAATATTACACATTTGCCATTGTCATACATCAATGTTGATGAACTCCTGGCTTTCCGTAGTCCTCCCTTTTCGGGTTAGGAAAGCCAGAAAGACCGCTCTCCACTGGCGAGAAGACAGCCCTCAACCTTCCCACCTCTTGAGATCGGATCTATTTTAGAATCCCTGTATTCCCCCTTTGTAAGATGCTAAAATAAAATAAACAGAGCAATATTATTTAAAATTCTGAAGCTACACATTTATGTACATGTCACTATTACAAGTAATAAGTGTTTTATTCAATTCCAGATCAATCTTAACAATCGGCTACAAGACATGACGCAAGGAAAAGATTATCTCAGCAAATGTAGAGTACATCGTGGCTTCACAGCTTCAAAGTTATAGCCTGCCTGATTCAAGAGACAAAAAAAAAAGACTTGGGAGTCCTGACAGATACTGATTATTATCATCGATTAACCTCAACTATTATAATTGAATTAATTGTAATATTGTTTTCGTGCTAATTATTTGATGTATAATACATGTTACGGTGTTTAGTGACAAAGTAAGTTACGATAGTAATTATTGTTTGTTGATCATTTTAAAGTAGACAGTATAATTTATATAATATGTTGGTTGTCCCTGCTTTGACTAATAATGATTATCAGACTGATAATCATTGATACTTGTTGTCAAATCTTACAGGATGACTGGCTGTATCATTGATCAAATCGTATTTAGAAAATAGGGTTCAGTGTGAATCTTTTGATAAATGTTGCTCTGAGTTTAAATTTATATTAAATGTTTATATACGGTATCAATATGACCTACCTAGTAATATGAATTGTAACACATTGGACTGCCTTCTATATGCTGATGTGTGTTTAACCACAGTATAAAACACCCAATAGGGACACTCCTGATAAACATTGCGACAAGCACAGCACTAGCGCTCGTAGCAACAGGAGCAGAGAAGTGTGTATTTCTGAAATATTTACATCCACAGCTGTTATTAGTAAATGTCAAATAACCTGTCATGGTTCATTTTCTATCTATATATTTAATTTCGTAAAGCGAATCGGTTGTGTCAAAATTCCAAGCGTTATACTCCATCTACGACTTTCGTAAATGGCTCATTTTAAAGCTCTGATATTGTAGATGGCGGGAAAAATAAAAGTTTTGCAATTCGCCTTTTCTCCGCCCCATTGGCCTGCAACGTTCCAATGTTAATAGGTAATTATGTGATATAGCACATTATGCTTTTTTCAAGTTTTTTATCTCAAAACCATCATAAAATGGGTTAATTTTGAAAGGACTTTGAACTTTTTTTTGCGGGTAAAGCGATTTTGTATGAGGAAATTTAACATTTTGTCCTTGCAAAAGTGGCCCATTTAATGAGAATTTTGAGAAAACATTTTAAGTTATACATTGAATTATATATAATTTTAATGGAATATTTTATGTTTTACTCGGTGGGACAGTCTTAGTTTTTATACATGGTTATTACAACTATAAACAAACAAAGTTTACGCACGCAGCTTTATGCCTCTACATGTTTTACAAGATGTTGCAACTACTAGGCTAGTTGTCTCAGTTTATCTAGTGCAAAGTTTATCAGTTATCTCAGTGGATGGGCCTATGTTTATCTTAGTCAGTATACATTTAACCCTCCTGGTGTTCACTATACAAACCTAAAATGTTGCCATGTTTTTAGTGGTCGCACAGACTTTTCTTTAAAAAATCATAATAAATTTAATTTTTATAGTAGAAACAAAATTTGTATACTAGTTTGCTAGTAGTAACATGCAGATTTTACTAATATATATATATAGAACATTCACATACCTGAAATTTTGTTTTCCAAATTGTATCTATTCAAAGTGAAAAGTTTTTTTATTTTTTTCCCAAAACATTTCACTACTCCAAAGTACAAAATATACAATACAAAATAAAAACCAAGATGGCCACTTTGTTGCAAATTTTGTCCTGATTACAAATATACACTTTATTATATGGTATGACAAGATAAAAAAAGTTTTGGAGTTAAAATGTTCTACTACGGTATATACACAAATGGCTAGGCTAGTTACCGCCAGTAGCGTCAGCTGAAACTAGACATCGGTTGTATTTCGATACTCGCCTAATTAGTATCGATACTTTAGAACCAGTTTTAAAACCACTAATCGATAGTTCATAATCTGCCGATTACATAGATATCGCAATAATTCGATTACGTCAAACGGTCGCCTAGCAACAACGCGTATAAAAAAGGCTTGCGCAGTTGTCGGTAAACAGACCTATAACATTTTGGCGGGCGGAAAACCTGGCGGTAAACCGACAATAAACAAGAGAAGGGTTAATTATGGTAGCCTATTTAGTAATTACAATAATTTAAAACAAATATCTTGAGAAGAATGTTGTCCAATTTTAATAGCAGGGAAAATTCCAAGAATTGAAATTACTCTCTTTCTGCTTCTATTGAAATTCAAAACTATATAAAAAGCGTGATAACACCATAATTTTCAGACCAGATCAACCAGAAAGGTATACGTTTTAAAAGTGTTCTCAATACAATATGTGTCATTGAAGGCATCAGCTCCTTTTGTCATTCTTTCTGTAAAGAGCCCTTTAAGAGATGCAGACGAGGAGGCTCTTTCAAGATGATATGCTGACCTATCTGTTCTGATGATGATAAAAGAGTCTCGCCTTCATATGCTGAGTAATTTAACTTTTTTACACAAAGCATTGCAAATGGAGGCAAATTTTAATTATTGAGTACCATAGCATGTATTGTGTTGGGAACGTTATAACATCTCATCAGACATATAGTAAGTGTTATAAGTTATCACGCTTGTATTAGATTCAAGAGAAAGAACCTAAACTTGATTTCAGAAGTATGTTATTTTTCTTTAAATAAACCAAATAAATAAAAAGTCAAACCAATTTTCTTTTTATAGATATCATCTGGGATTCATTGAGCTTCATATTGATGAAACTGGTTTTATTCAGATAATGAGCAAAATAAAGGTAAGTTATACAGTATTAACTTATTGCAATCATGTACGAGTCAATCCATATGAAATGGTCCAGGAATAATTTAATAAGTTGCTGCAACATTTTTATTATTTTTCATATTTTTATATCGAAAAGTACCACTCATCAAAAGTACAAAAAGTATGTTATTTAATCTTTAACATTTTTATTTTACCAATGGTGGCCATTTTGCCTTCGGCAAAACACCTCTTTTAAGTGAATTTCGAACTTTGCAGAGAAGCACATATCTCCTCTTCTATTTATCCTAGAACATTCAAACAAAAACAAATACCTTCAGAAGAGTCGGAACTGTAATATAAGTCCTTACTGGAATGTCCTTAAACTTAAGTATAAGGGCCCAAATACATCTCCAAAGTTTATCATGGATTTTTTCAAAAATCAATTTTCACACATTAACTTTTTCAAGAAGGCAACAGTAAATTTATTTGTTATTTTTTAATATGATAGGTATATCAAGCTAATTCAAACTCGCAAAGCTGTAAATAGTGGACTAGCATAGTATTTTATAAAACATTTTTTGAAATCATGAAATTTTTTAAATTTTTCAAAGTTCAAGGATTAATATCTTTTTTGGGCATGAAAATAAAAATTTGAAATTTAACCCAGTTTTAGTACTATAACAAAGGAACAACCTTTCAAAAATTTGGTTTTATGTGCTTTATTATTTACCAAGGTCTTTTTGGAATTAATAAAGTTTGTATATTAATAAATGGTATAACTATATGTATGTCATTGATTTATATATTTTCAGGCATAATAAAGCATAATATTTAGCTATATTTAGCATTGTAAGTAGCTGGAGCGATATTATTTTTTTTTTTATTTTGGCACTTTTCTACATTATATTATACCTTGGTAATTAAAGTCCACAAAACCAAATTTTAGCAGGTTATTTCTCTGTTCTAGTAAAAAACTCAAATTTTTATTTCCATGACCAAATAAGATATTAATCCTTGAACTTGAAAAATTGAAAATTTCATGATTTCAACAATCTTTTTCTAAAAACTATGCTAGTCCACAATTTGAAACTTTGTGAGTTTGAAGTACCTCGATATACCTATAAAAAACTAAAAAATAAATTAACTGTTGCCTTCTTGAAAAAATAAATGTATGAAAATTAATTTTTGAAAAAATCCATGATAAACTTTGGAGATATATTTGGGCCCTTATACTTAAGTTTAAGGACATTCCTGTAAGGACTTATATTAAAGTTGAAATCCTTCTGAAGAGATTGGTTTTTGTTTGAATGTTCTAGTATAAATAGAAGAGGAGATATGAGCTTCTCCGCAAAGTTCGAAATTCACTTAAAAGAGGTGTTTTGCAGAAGCCAAAATGACTACCATCGGTAAAGTAAAAATGTTAAAAATTAACATACTTGTTGTACTTCTGATGAATGGTACTTTTAGGTATAAAAATATGAAAAATAATTAAAATGTTGCAGCAACTACTGCTGGACCACAACTACATATGGATTGACCCACAGTACAAGTGAACATCAATTCAACTTAACTATTCAATTCTTAACTAAAAAAATGTAGAATAAACAAATCAGTAAAATGTTGTTATATTCTCCCTTTGACTCAAGGTATTTGTGGACTATGTGGTTCATAATGTTGTAGACTCTGTGTTCAATATTTGATTGAATAGTGTAAATAACATGGTGAGACAATAAATGCAATTTAGTCATATGTTACTTAAAAAGTCTGTGTAAGGCCACAAGTTATAAGTGGGGTATAGAGGACTGGGGCCTGTTTCACAAAAGTTACAAGTTACATATTCACTATTTCACTAGTACAGGTAGTTGTAGTTACAATTTCACAAGTACAGGTGTTTCTTGAAAGCACTTGTTACTTTTATAATAAAAAGTCACAGTTGTGACCATGGTAACTAGAATAATATGGTAGGGTTCACGCGCATGGTGCGCCGTAAATCTTGGTGTCAATGATGTCACACAGACGTATCAGCTGGTTCATCTGTTACACTGAATGTAGTAATAATCAGTAACTGCTCTTTCTGAATCACTGTCTTCATTAACAACAAAGCTGTAACCCATTAATAACTATTAATAAGGCTATACAAATACTTTCAATAGTAATATTATTATCACGCACGATCGCTCTCAGCTGCTGACATCATTGCCATCGTCAACGGCATTTAACATTATAATAAATACGCAGTGAATAGAGTTTTTTGCGTTGCTATTTTACATTATTTATCATATTTTTGCATTAATTATCGTTGTTTATATTTATTCGACGTGTACTATATAAAGTGGCACTCTATTTGAAAGCTTAAAAAATATATAATACAAACCAGTATTTGAAATACAATTAAAAAATTGTGATTACTTACCAATAATGCACTGCCGTTGTATTTTGACAGATATGCTGGCATAGTTTGATTATAATTTTAGATAATTTTTCTTATTTAACGAATTCTTCTAATTTGACCACATTTGTCTCTTAAATAAGCATAAGTTATACATAAAATTTAACTATTTATTCAAACACTAGTAGTAGGTTTATTAGTTTAAATTTTTTTCATTTTCTTCAATTTTTTCTATCAGCTCCTTTTTGGGAAACAACTGTTCTTTTAAGATTGTTCTTCCTGTTTAGCTCTTTCATCCTTATGAATGATCGTGTTCGTACATAACACATTATAGCAAATTCGTCTGTTATTAAATTTTCGTTGTAACTTATTCACAAGTGTTTTCATGACATTATCACATTTATTAATACCATTGCCATGAAATTCCTCAAACTCTTTTTCACATTGTAAAACTATTTCCATCCATTCTTGAGATGGGTTAATCAGAGACCCCCTTGATAAAGTTGAAAGCTAGTCTCTATTCTTAACTTGTACTAGTCCTGTTTTTTCACCATGTATAAATGTTGATTGCAAGTTTAGTTTTTTAACACGATATGCAACGTATCCTACCAACACTTTTAATAAGTCCGTCTTTAGACTAGGTTCGTCTTCAAGCTTAACTAGGGTGGACATTTCCTGAATAAAATCGTCAACTATTGATTTGAATTCCTTGTCATCGAAATCATTCTCCGATAATTTATTTTGCTCTAGAGACGGTTCGTTATCAGAGATGGTACAATCAACTGATTTAAAGACTTCAACAATTAATGTCTCACAATTTTCACTTAAACAGTTCCCCGTTGTTATAATTTCATATGCACTACGACTAAGGAGAAGGGATTTTATCCTATGTGTTACTGTAGTAGGAAGAGGGTGGTCATAAAATCGTCCCATACCTCTAATTTGTGAAAAATAGGACTCCAGAACATCTTGATTACATTTGGATGATAAAATGTAGCTATAACCCTCTGATTGCAAATTTTTAAACATACCTTGCAGACTTCTAATTGAAATCATAAATCCAAATTGGAAAGGTAGTAACTTCGATTTGCCAATAACTCTCATAGAAGAACACAAATCAAAAAGTTTCTCTAAAATAATATTTTGTTCGATTAAATTTGTACCATATGCACTTTTGAGTTTATTCGTTGGATGGTGAGGAAGTCTTGAGTTTAAAATGTCTTATCCATCATTTACCGTCAGACAAAAATCAACGACGTGATCTTTTCCAGTGTAAATACTCGTATGCGAAATTGCCTTGCCAGCAGTTCTAGACAACAGTTCAGCTGCTTTCCTCACATTTTGCCTTTCAGATCCAGCAACTAGAAGGTGTTTCTCAGAAATTTTGTGAGCAAATTTTAAATCATAACTTTTTTGGTGACTATCTAGATCTGCCCAAACACTTTTATTCACTGTATTTCCATTGGAAAGCTCATAACCGTAATCTAAAAGATGGTTTCTTAGAAGCTTTAGAAGATGAGGGACGTCACAGAAACCCCAGATTACACGATTTTCTGAACAAGGGTTTTGTATACTAGGCGTTTCTTATGTAATTCCAAGATCTGATAATATTTTCCTGTTTGGGCCACCCATATTACAAACAAATGCTCGAATTCGAAATCCAGTTAACTCGATTACATTAATTGCGTCAAAAAACAACTTTGTTGTTACTGTCTGGTCAAAACTGTAGTAAATTGGTTGTTTACACTTTCCCCCTAAGCTTCGAATAATCATAACCTGAACGTTATTGTGTGGCTCCCTGAATATATCTTGAAGATGGTCGTAACAAATGTCTGATTTTACTTTCATTTCATCGAAACATAAAATAACATCTTTTTGAAAATTATCATTACAAATTGCTGATTGGCACTTCAATAGACTTATACTAACATCTAAAAACCCAGTTGGAGTCGAAAATTGTGCCAGTCGTCGTTTAATTGTTACCTCACTTGGTAGAGGATAATTCAAAACTTCTCTTAGATACAAGAGATTTTTTTCGATAAACAACGTACTGTAACGGCCTTTGATATGTCTTCAGAAGCCCAATTTGTACATTTATTTTTCTGTATATATTGCTGCTGGCATAGTGAATACATATTTTCAAATTTGTTCAGTTTATGCTTTAATGTGTCTATAAGTAAATTGGCTGACTCCAAATCATTAGACAGTTTTTAATTGATTTCTTTTAGGAATGAGTTTTCTTTAAGTATTGACTCAATGTCTATTAAGTTACTTTTTGTATTTTGTAATAAGGATTTTGTGATTAATTCATTCTCACTAAGTTGTTCATGAGAAACTTCTGTTTAGAGTTATCTAATAAAGAGGTAATAATTTGTTTATTTTCTCGTTTTTCAACAAGACTACTGCTTTTTGACAAGGTAGATGATGGTAGATGATGGCGCTTTAAGGCTTAGGAAAACACTTTTCTTCAAAATAAATCTTGGTTTAAGATTCAATAAATCTGACTTTAAATCTCTCTCAAAGTCACATTCTGTAAAGTGCTCAGAACAAATTATTGCCGTTTTAGAATTAAACACATCCTTCCTCTTACAAAAATGTACCCACTGTTTATGAATTATTTCATCTTTAGGAATCCTATGGAATGTTATACCTAACTGTTTACCTTTATTGCTGGGATTTGTACAGCCCACAACTGCACAACAAGGGATGTTTACATATCTCACTTATACACAAATAAAACAACACACCTGTTACATTTTCTGTGTATAATATGTAAATATTGAATAGTGATTCAGGAATAAAAGTGTTAAAAAAAAAACAAAAAACAAAAAAAAAACACAACAACAAAAGTGCAACTAAAACAAACTGTCTTTTTCCAGCTGGCTCAGCCGTGCAGTTTGTCCTATTAATCCAAATAAAAAGATGGTTGTTTGGTTTGGATTTGGAAATATATAAATAAATAACATGTGTCAAGTATTGAATCAGCTGTTTAAATTGAGCATAAAATTAATATTCACTCTTGAATTATTACAACAATTATGCTTTTTTTAAATAAAAATAGTCAGTTCTTTTGTCTGAAATTGGCCTATTTTTATTTATTTTGACCAAATTTCCATAGTACTAATAGTATTATTAAAAGTATTTGTATAGCCTTAATAATAGTTATTAACGGGTTACAGCTTTGCTGTTAATGAAAACAGTGATTCAGAAAGAGCAGTTATTGATTATTACTATATTCAGTGTAACATATGAACCAGCTGATATGTCTGTGTGACGTCAATGACACCAAGATTTACTGCGCACCATGCGTGTGAACCCTACCGTATTATTCTAGTTACCGTGTTGTGACTAATTGTTACAAGTCAGCTGATTACTGGTACAAGTTTATTTTAATGTTTACATTTACATAGCTTTTGGAATTCTACTTAACAACTGTGTTAATAATAATGATTAATTATTGTTTTAATTTTTTTAGTATCCTAAAAAAGAAGGCAAGATTTATTTTTTAAAGAATTTACAGTTTGCAAAGATGTTTTATTTGGATTATATTCAAACACTTTAACTAAAGAAGACAAAGTAAAAGAATGGCAAGTTTTACATGAAAAAGCGTTAGTTTTAGGCTCGGTTCCGGCCAATTAAGACTATGTCCATACAAGAGACTTGTACTAGTCTGTACTGACCCACCCGCCCACCCATACACGTACAGTGGGTCGGGCGGGTCACTATCACTGTACTGTATGGGTGGGCGTGGTGGGGGTCACTCTAACTGTACGTGTATGGTGGGCGGGTGGGTCACTCACTGTGCGTGTATGGGTGGGCGGGTGGGTCACTCTAACTGTACGTGTATGGGTGGGCGGGTGGGTCACTCTAACTGTACGTGTATGGGTGGGCGAGTGGGTCACTATCACTGTACATGTATGGGTGGGCGGGTGGGTCACTATCACTGTACGTGTATGGGTGGGCGGGTGGGTCACTCTAAACTGTACGTGTATGGGTGGGCGGGTGGGTCACTCTCACTGTGCGTGTATGGGTGGGCGGGTGGGTCACTCTAACTGTACGTGTATGGGTGGGCGGGTGGGTCACTTTCATTACGTGTATGGGTGGGTGGGTGGGTCACTCTAACTGTACGTGTATGGGTAGGCGGGTGGGTCACTCTAACTGTACGTGTATGGGTGGGCGAGTGGGTCACTATCACTCTAACCTACAATAACCTAACTACCTAGTTATGTTAGTGTAGGTAGGGTTAGTTTAGTTAGGTAGTATCAAGTTTTTACTGGCAAAACTTGAAGAAGTAAAATTTGGTTTTAAGCGTAAATTGGCAAAGAATATGTAATATATTGGGGAAAACTTGGGGTAGTTATATGGAACAAGGGCCTTACAAATTTTTTTGCTTACATTCTTTTTCATACTTGATACATAGCTAAAAAACAAGTATATAATTTTTTGTCAGCGGAAAAGCCGAATATATTTATTAATTTTTTTAAAAACTATTTTCTAAATGTAATGAAACTTTACAGTTATATACATGTCCATATATCAAACATTTAGACTGATTCACAAGTACAATTTCACCAATTCACTACTGTGTTTTTTACATTGTTACAAGTTACATGTCTACACTTGTTAAATGTGAAATTAATTTTAACGTATACTGAAACATAGGTAAATTTTATAAGAGGGCTTGTTACAGTGTTTTTATTCTTTTCTGCTTAGTTTTTTTACTCATGTATTGTTAAAATACTAAATTTCTTTGCTTTATTAAATTTTGTGCAGATATATCTTGTTGCAACTCTCATTGTATTTCAGGTTGGACAAAGGTATGGAATATATTTATTAACTTTAAAACTATTGAAAAAATTTAATGAAACTTTGTAGTTGTGTACACGTCCCTATACCAAACATTTAGACATATTTTACTCGTTTTTTTTGCATAGCCAGGGGATGGCTATTAAACATTTTTAATGAAAGCCTACTTAGAGTTATACCTCATTTTAAAGGTCTTTGTTTGTACAATTCAAAAGTACAAACCTGAGGTCAAAAGAATAGCCTGGTCAGAAAATACAGCAGTAAATACAGGTAATATCATACTCGTATAATTAATACTTTTTAGTTATTCGGTTTTTTATTTATCCCTGTTGTTGAGCATGTTCTTGATTGTTTACAATAGTAACTAAAGACTGCATTATAAAAATAACCTTATTATTTAACAAAAATAAAAAAAATAAAAGTACTTTGGACAGTAAGCATACCCTAAAAGTAGTTTAAAAAAATTATTATACTCATTTGTTAAATATTTTTTGTTTTAAAATGATTTAATATTTTTCAGTAAAATTATAGCTGCAAGAAGTAATAGACAAGTAGAAGTATTAGTTATATCACGTTAGTTCTTTGATAGGCTATATTTTCTGATTTTATCATCCTTTTGACCTCATATTTACACTGTTTTTTTGTACAAATATGAACCTTTAAAATGAGATATAACTCTAGTTAGACTTGAACTAAACATTTTAAAGACTTCCTTTCTTGTGAGCCATCCCCTGGCTATGCAAAAAAAACGAGTAAAATATGTCTAAATGTTTGGTATAGGGACGTGTACACAACTACAAAGTTTCATTAAATTTTTTCAATAGTTTAAAGTTAATAAATATATTCCATACCTTTGTCCAACCTGAAATACAATGAGAGTTGCAACAAGATATATCTGCACAAAATTTAATAAAGCAAAGAAATTTAGTATTTTAACAATACATGAGTAAAAAAACTAAGCAGAAAAGAATAAAAACACTGTAACAAGCCCTCTTATAAAATTTACCTATGTTTCAGTATACGTTAAAATTAATTTCACATTTAACAAGTGTAGACATGTAACTTGTAACAATGTAAAAAACACAGTAGTGAATTGGTGAAATTGTACTTGTGAATCAGTAAATTATTACTGGTTACTACTAGACTTGTAACTTTGTGTTTGTTAAACAATATTTTTACAGGTTTGTAAAAATTTACTGGTGAATATGTAACTTGTAACTTTCGTGAAACGGGTCCCTGGAAGCTACTTCTCAAAATGTTAAGGTACAAAAACAGTACATTTATTTTACAGCATATTTTATATCTTTTGTTGATAAATTAAGGTAAAATGTTTAGTTACAATGACTTAGTGTGGTAAGACTTAAAGTGGTGAAGTTGACTTAAAATGACTGACTTAAACTTAAAGTGACTGACCAGTGTTTATAAGAGGTACCTTTCTTTTTTCTTGGTTGCTAGAGGATATTGCAAAAGTTACATGATAACTAGCCTGTTCATTAAAAAAAATTAAGTTAATATCAATTTCAGTATTCACTAATACTAAGAATGGAAGCCAAGTATATTCATACAGGAAAAGGCAAGATACAAAGTGGCACACTTAAAATCATTACAAATCTTAAATTGGCAACTAATCATAATCCAAATAATTGTGTGCATGGTATTAATTTTGAAAAGTTTTATGAAAGTTTTGATGATTACTTATATAAGTTAACTGCTTTTTGGATTTACAAAATGTTTAAGAATCAAAGAAGATTAATGTTTTAATTTCCATCTTAAGTCCTAAGCTTTTTTCTTCACTAAAGAATTTGCTGTTTCCTTCCACGTTTAGTGAAAAGTCTTTTGATAACCTTGCAGGCATCTTACACAGTCATCTTAGTCCAAAGTATTTGATAATACCAAGTAAGTAGGCAAGCGTTTCAGTCAATATGTAACAGAGTTATGTAAACTGGCTGTCCCTTGCAAGTATGACTCAAAATGCTAAATACAATACTACAGGATTGTTTTGTTAGTGGGTTACACATTAATTGCATACTACATAGATCGTTCGAAGAGGATGACCCAAAATTTGACAAAACTGTATGAACAGTTTTGGCTATGGTAAAAGCTACATCAGGGACTAGTGAAATTCAACAATTAACTGCTATAGCAGTATGCCTCTACCAACTAAACAACAATTTTTCTTATGATCAAAATAATAATACCAGTAAATTTAAAAACAGTTCAAAATCTAATTCAATCAACAAGCCATTTCCAAAGTGCCAATTAAATACAATGCAAAGGATGTGGTAAGTTAGGCCACAAGCTCCTGATTGTAAAAGTAAAATACATTTAATTTGTCTACACTTTGCTTGTAAGACCCTCAGCTCACAGCTCACCTGTATAAACCTCTCTAAGTGTGTGTTAAGATGTTGAAAGTAAGCTATCATGCCTCAACCCTAATAAAGGCACTGGACCTAATGAGATCCCTCCTCTGGTCCTGACTAAGCTGCTTGCATCTCAGCTGACTGTAGTCTTCAATCGTCTTTTGGAGCTTGGCATATTTCCTGATAGGCTCAAGGCTAGCTATATAGTGCCTATCCACAAATCCTTTGACATAGACGATGTGAAGAACTATAGACCAATTGTTATCCAACCAGCTGTTGGTAAAGTATTAGAGTCACTTGTACTCGATTGTATTGGTTTTCAGTGAATTAGTGTTTTGAGGCAGCCCTCTCCAGTGGTTTCGTTCCTATCTTGCTGGCTGGTCTCTTATCATCAAGTTTGATGGCGCTTACTCCAAACGTTTTGTTGCGACCTTAGGAGTCCACAAGGTTCCCATCTGGGACCTTTCTTTTTTACACAGTGAATGATATTGTCGACCTCATAAATGTCAGATGTCTCGTGATTGCTGACGATATTAAGATTTATTCCCCTGTCTCGACCTTTGAATGAATTGCATGAAGATCAATGCAGGCAAGTGTGTTGTTGTCACCTTCCACCATTCCTTAAAATCTATATTGTTTGACTACTCACTTGATGAACTCACACTGAGATGTGAATCGTCCATTCGTGATTTGGGTAATACATTGTCATACAACCTCAGCCCAGACCTTCACATTGACGCCATCACTGGAACGGCAGCACATGCTCTGGGTTTGCTCATTAGGATTTTGAAGATGGACCCGAGTGTAGAAGTGATGAAGATTGTCTTTACTTCTCTGGTGAGGTCGATTCTTAAATATGGAAGTCTAGTGTGAGTACCACACCAGGTTGGATACATTGAAGGTCTCCAGAGAATCCAGGATATATTTTTGCAGGTTGTCGGCTAGAGGCTCGGCTTCAAATACTAGACTATTCTGCTGGATGTCATGGGGGGAATCTTGGGCCTAGACCCGTTGGTGAAAAAAAGGTCGTCAGCTTCATGATTTGACATTCCTGCACAGGCTTCTTACTAGTGAGATAGACTGTCCCAATCTCCTTAGGCTATTGGACCTCAGGATCCCAACCCAACAAAGATCTGTACATTTATTCAGCCAGCGTGTGTGCTCCTCCAGCTATGAGCTCCACAGTACCGTCCCACGGCTCTACCTGTTTGGCAATTTGTTATCTCCACTCCATGATTTCTTTTACAATATTAGTCCATCTGAAGAAAGCACTATTTTCCATTTAGGTACAATACCTTTGTTCTACACTGTAATTGTAACTACAGTAGTCCTCATTAATCCGACACAACTAAATGTGTAGGATTAGTGAAAAAGCCGGATTACTGGAGTTCAGTTGAAAAACATGCCGAAATTTACATAATAAATTGTATATTATACCTGAAAAACTCAATTTTTACAATAAAGATGTACAATAGTTTCAAAATAAGAAAAGTACGGCACAGATGTTGAAACAGTGTTAAAATATACCAGTGATATATATGCATGAAAAACAAGTTAAAAAGCTTACAGCAGTAGTGTACTCCACGCACGTAGAGTATAGATAACTGAACTGACAACTGAGCGAAGTGATATTTCAAAATACAATACAGTAGAATCGATAACTGATAACAAACTAACTGTTCTCACATTGTCCCATCCTCACATAGACTACCTTTACCCAAGATATGTAAAAAATGCTATTTATAACAGTTGTAGTCTCCCAACTAATTAGTTGACAATAGCATTGTTTACCTTTTGCTTCCTGGACCAGCCACTCCCCCCCCCCTCTCTCTCTCTCTCTCTCTCTCTCTCTCTCTCTCTCTCTCTCTCTCTCTCTCTCTCTCTCTCTCTCTCTCTCTCTCTCTCTCTCTCTCTCTCTCTCTCTCTCTCTCTCTCTCTCAAACATCAACAGTGACTTGAATGATGACACAGGCATTAAAAGACTGCCTTTGTCTACTGGCCAGATTACTGGAGGGGCCAGATTATAGAGGGACTACTGTATATATATTTATTGATGCATAGTGAATTTTATATTAATGTTGTATTAGTTTTTTGACAAGTCATCAAATTTTTATTTATTTATTGCATTTGGTGATCTTAATTTAAGATATTTATTATATTACTGTTGCATTGTTTCTTAATTAGTCATCTCACTGCACATTGTTGTTATTTATTTTTTTGCGTGAGTTGTTGATTTGATGACTGTTAATTTATTGTTTATTATTTATTAATAATTATTATTTTTATCGTTGTGATTTTTTGCATTAAGATTTCCATTATTATTAAGCATTCTTGTTTACTGCATATTGTTATATAGTAATCATAAGCCTGTTGTATAACATAATATTGTAATATTGGTGTAAATCGTTGGCATAAATAAATGACTTAAAACTGAACAACAATTCTAATAAAATGAACAGTTCATGGAATTGGCTAGTAGTAATACTTAACGTTAACGCCCAACTTCATTAGCTAAAAGTTCTTAGTTTCATCCCGATCAGAGTAAAAAAATGTTGAAAGGGGTCAGCTGAAAACCAGTGGCAGTTCATTTGCCATTGGTCTATTAATTAATTATAGTCTCTAAGGAACTGTCAGCATTAGTTTGTAACAAGGGCTTCACTAACTTACATTCATAACACTGATTCAAAATTCATATTCACCCTTATCTTGACGATCGGTGTCATATAAATAAATAAATCACCCAAGGATTGTACACTATATATATAAACTTAACATGAAGAATAAAGTGCCAAATAATTTTGGTTACCCTCCTGTATTTATTTCATTTATTTATTTGTCCAAAATCCAGATTTTATAAAAAAAATGGATTACATGAATAAAAAATGTTCAGTCTAAGCTTACAAATGCTTTTTATCACCAATGAAGGTTTGCTTCAGACTGACTTTAACCAGTTTTTTTTATTTATTTTTTTTTATCTGAAACACATTGATGTTATCTACCCAGTTATTTTGGCTGGCATCATACCATGACTTGATCATCGTTCAAGATGTCTTCAGCTGTCGTTCTAGAAGAGTCATGACAACAACACTCTAGTAACAAGCAACAAAAATTTCTCAGACTCAGAACTTGGTTTCAGGCATAGTAGCAATGTCACAGATTGTTCCTTCTTTGACGTAACATTTTGTTCTTGTTCATAAGTAGGCATATTGTGTATTGTATTAGCTAATAATCAAGGTAAATTAATAACAATTAGTTAAATTGTTTTTAATCAGGTTTTTTTGTATATGTATATCTTATGGTTTGTTGTCAGCTACCATTTGTTAATTTTAAAGCTGCGACATATATTTGGATAAATATCCAAAAGTCATAATGGTATATTAATTGATTAAAAATTTAAAGTGATCTATAACAAAGCTAATTACAATCCATCGAGCCATCTAACACCTGCCTCACTGATTCTGTATATGCTGGCTAATCCCTGCCGTAAAAGAGCACAGGGGGCACTCTGCAACTGTGTGATCCATTGTATGGATAGACTCCCTGCAGGTTTTAGGTAATATTCATGATTTTTATTTTAAGACTCATTCATTTGCTTTGTTCTTGGTCATTATTATGTTTGAATTATTTACTACATTGTTATCTTGAATTAATATTTATTGTTGCTTTGGCAAATAACTGCTTATCTTAATTTACTGTGAATGTTATCGTTATTGAAAACATAATTTGGTTTTCAGATAACTTACCAAGTTGTTATATTTATTGTATAACTCATTGACATGTTGTTGCTTTGGTAAGTAACCAATCATCTTGGTACATATTATTTTGTTGCAGATCCTTTGTCTTCACGGATATCAACAAAATAAAACTGATTTTCAGCAAAAAACTGGATCTTTTAGAAAGCCATTAAAAAAGTATGCTGAATTTATATTCATGGATGCACCACATTTATTAAAAGACTCAAGTTTAGATAAAGTATCAGAACTTACAGAACATTCTGCAAATGTGCCTTCAGAAACATCTTCAGGTAAAGCCAGTTGCTTTAACCGTTTTCAATTGAAAGCCGCACCGTTTGTATTGCGACTGAATAATGTCTATAAGTTGGCCTCCCACACGCTGAGTTATGTGATATAATCTGTTGTAAACAATTAAATTGTTTTTTTTTGTTTTTTTTTTTTCTAAACAATTAGAGCTATGTTAATAAAGCATCTTTAATAGAAGTACAATTACTGCAATTAAAATATTATTTACTAGTATTTTATTTCACAGCTCATTGGCCATCGATGTATATAAGAATAACTAAATCACTGACAGCAGTAGTGGCACTGGTGCGAATTCGTTCCACCTTCTCCTGCTATTTTTGGGCAAGAATAGGCAGCTGGTGCCATACACGCTGCTGTGTGTGTAACAGTTTCTTTAATTTTTTCATTTTTAGCCGATAATAAAACTTATTTAGCTTGATTCTTGTTTTGAATACAACTGCACTGAGTGTGCAACGTATACATACTCATATTACATTTAATAGATAAGTAATAATAATAATATACTGTAATAGCCTAAAAGGGGGTTTCAGTCATGAGGTTACGTGGATACTCTGATTTCCTCCTGAATGTATTGACTGTTATTTTGATAAAAACATTTACTTTAGTGTTTTGGATACTTCAATTTAAGACAAAGACTTGAAATCAAATTTAACATGTTCTACACACTTGATATGTATTTGTTTGCCTTTAAAAATGGAAAAATATTGATAATACTTTTATACATTAGGTAAACATTAATTTTATGTAAATTTTTAAAATGTTGTTCTTAATAAAAGTTGTATGTTTCTGCTATATATATTATATAGCAAAAACATACAATACAAATTATCAGCTTTCCATTCTATGATAAATCGTCTAATAAACATACCAATGAACGAGAAACACTTCAATGAAGAAAAAAATATAATAAAATATTTGGCAATAAGAAACGGATACAAACCAAACATGATCGACAAACTAATAAGAAACAAAAAGAAGAAAAGAAATAACAGCTCAACAAATCAAGACCCAAAGAAGACCAAATTTATAAACGTACCATATAACACAAGCCTAAACAAAGCTATTTGAAAAACATTTCAAAATACAAATTACAAACTAAGTTTCTCAACACGCAACAACACATTCAACATTTTAGATAAAAAATCTCAAAAAGAACATAATAATGACAACATTTACAACAAATCAGGTATTTACAAAATTAATTGTACAGACTTTGATAAATTGTACATTGGACAAACTGGAAGACTATTCAAAACACGCTTTTAAGAACACATACAAGCTCTAAAAGCTATAACACAACTCAATAAAAACCACATTCGCAAACACTTGCTCTCTACGACCACACGTCAAAAAAAAGGGAAGAAAACATGAAAATTTTAAAATTTTATAAAAAAGGGGAAGAAAATGAATGCAAAGAAGAATTACATAATATTTAGATAAAAAAAAAATCCAGGAACAATTAAACACACAAATATTTTTTTTTGATAATATTTGAACCCTTTTTTGATAATATTTGAAACTTAAAAATTAAAATTAAAATTATCACCAATTTCCATATTCATAAATATTTTATAAAAAACATTTTTTAAAATTTTTTTTTAAAAAAAGTTAATCTTAACTTAATTTTTTTATTTACACTTGAAAAGACAATAAAGTTGAAACTTTGTTTTTAAACCCCTTGAACTGGCAAAGTCGTATTTGCGACTCATTAATCGCCCGCTAACGGGCAAAGTCGTCTTTCACGACGCTTAGACACCCCTCACTTTTACTTCTTTTTCAAATAAAATAGTGAGTGGAAGGTTAAATAAAAAATCGTTATAAGGGATTCTAAGTTTTCATTTGATGATTTTGTTATATATAAATGCCCGTCATTTTTTATGGTTTATAAAAATCCGACTAAAGATTGACAGTGGAGGCGTGACTTGCGGGAATGCATTTTTGTTTTTGTTTCACTGCTTTCTTTTTTTGTTGTATGTTTTTTTTTATTTTTAATTTTGTGAAGTGCGATTTATAAATTTTAAATTATTCTAAAAAAAATGTCTGTGATTTCCCTTTCCCAGTGAATTGTGACATTTTATTTAAAACTGATTTGTCGGATGAAAAAAGTGACTTCCCCAATCGAAGTTTTCCCCTGCCCAAGTTGATTTAAAAAAGTTTTTCCGATGGAAGGGGGATGTTAGTCCCAGATCCTCATGATTTATTTTAGGAAGTAGTGTGCTGAGACCCTAATCCTGGGCCCAGGCCTAACCACCACCAAGAGGCCCATAACTCTGTGACTCGCATAGTTTCACCCATCGCCACCACTGACAAAGTTTTTGTAAATTTTTTTTGTTTGTGTTTGTAAAAATATTAACAGGTATATTTTATTTTTTTTGTAAAATTTTGAAACTTTTTTTTTAAAACTTTTTTGAAATAGTTTTTTTTTGTTTTCCGACAGTGTATAAAAATTTTTCAAAATTTTTTTATAAAAGTGTTTTTTTGTTTGGAGCGGGGAAATTGCCAGTTTTAGGGTAAGTCCATTCATAATTTTTTATATATTGTAGAGATGTTATTTAAAAATTTGATATATAATACATTATAACTGTTGCAAAGTAACCAAATTTTTAAAAATTTTTTTAAAAAAAATCTGCATAAGGGTCTGAAAACACCTGCCATTTGAGTCAAAGCATGTGCCCGTTCTAGGGTTAATCAATTTTTAAAAAAAAAAAGTTAAAGGGTACTCATTTTTTAATTTTTTTTTACTCTATATATAAGTAGATAGTAATGTGATGTCCTAACCAAATTTTGGGGACATATGGGTTTTTTAACCTAAATCTAAAAAACACTTTTACCCCCACTATTACCAAAATTTTTACAAAAAATTTTAAACCCCAAAATTTTCAAATTTTTTTAAAAAAAAATAATAATACCAATACTCAAATAATCAAAAAAAATTCAATATTCTTATTAAAACTACCCAAAAAAAAATAAAATTCTTATAATATTTATTCAAATGAAATTTTTTATAAATTTTATTCAAAAATTTTATAATTTCACAATCAATTTCGATAATTCTTATAAAATTTTTAAATTTAAATAAATTCTTTTTAATTTTTATTTTAAATTTGAAATTTCACAATCTAATTATAAAATTAAAAAGTTTATTAATACATTTTTGACACAATATACTCTAAAAATTTTTCTGAAACAATACCAAAAATAGCAATTTGTCTTACTTGTATAAAATTCATAATCAAAAAACCATATTTAAATTATATATTTTTTTTACAGAAATATTTACAGAGTTTTTTGTTTTATCAATACATATAATTGGGCTATTATCTAAAAATTCTTTTGGATCAAGTACATTTTATTATTTTTTTGATAAACCTTTTTTTAACTTATACATTTTCATACTAATTTTAAATTTTTCATTTAATGTCTAAATTCATTAATCATCGGATAATAATACCATTTAATTTAACTTAATATTTTTTACATAATGCATCAAACTTTGAAATATCAAAAAATTTATATTTAATTTCCTTTTTTAAAACCCAATTATAATAAATTTTTGGGTTTTTAATATTTCTATAAATATTTTGTTATATCAAAACATAATTTTTTCCAAAATATTTTTTTACTTCAATACACTGCCAATGATTAAATTTTAATGTTAAATTTTTTTCATTTTTAGTTATTTCATTTATCAATTGAATTTTACTTGTTGTTTTATAATCAATTATTGGAACTCTAATGTAAAATTCTTCAATAGTTATTTTTCCTTTTTAAAGGTAAGTAGCATCATCATATTTCCATCAGTTTTTTTATCTCCCCATCTATAAATTGCATCATCATCTTCAGATCTAACAAAACTTATATTGAAACCACCTTTGTAAATTGGAAAATTAATATTTTCAAAAAACCTAGTCCAAGATGTGATAAACTTCAATTGTTTCAAATGTTTTTTTAAAATTAGACTCAAATCCATTATTAAATTGTTCAGTTTTTGAATAAGTTATTGTTCCTTTAATTGTACTTAAATGACCTGGATATTCAACTTCATCTATAAGTTTATTATGTTTTTTCACTTCTTTTTTTAAAAATAAGAAGGGAATGAAATTACTACAAGTTTAATATTAGTTTTTGTATAATCAGAATTATCAGTTTTTGTTAATTTTCCAAAAATATAAAATTGAAATTTCTCAACACGCAACAACACATTCAACATTTTAGATAAAAAATCTCAAAAAGAACATAATAATGACAACATTTACAACAAATCAGGTATTTACAAAATTAATTGTACGGGACTTTGAAAAAATTGTACTTTGGGACAAACTGGAAGACTATTCAAAACCGCTTTTAAGAAACACAAAAGCTCTAAGAAGCTATAACACAACTACAATGAAATCCACATTCGCAGAACACTTGCTCTCTACAGACCACACGTACACAAAAATGGAAGAAAACATGAAAATATTAAATTTTATGAAAAAGGGCAAGAAAATGAATGCAACAGAAGAATTACATATATATTTAGCATAAAAATAAAATCCAGTGAACATATTGAACACACAAATCAATTATTTTTGATAATATTTGAACCCAATTTTTGATAATATTTGAAACATTAAAAATTATAATTAAAATTATCACCAACTTATCCATATTCATCAATATTTATAAAAATCACATGTTTTACAATTTTATTTAAAGAATTGTTATATACTTAACTTAATTATTTTATTTACACTTGAAAATGACAATAAAGTTGAAACATGTTGTGTTTAACCCTTGAACTGGCAAAGTCGTATTTGACGACTCATTAATCTGCCGCTGAACTGGCAAAGTCGTCATTCACGACGCATTAGACACCCCTCACGTTTTACTTCATTTTCAATACTAAAATAGTGAGTGGAAGGTTAAATAATATATCGTTTTTACACGTGAGATTCTAAACTTTCATTTGATGTATTTTTGTTATATAAAATGCCGCGTCATTTTTACTGGCTTTAGTAAGAATCCGACTAAAGCTATTGACAGCTGGCAGGCTGATGACTTGCAGAATGCATGTTTGTTGTTTGCTTTCCACTGCGTTCGGTTTTGTTGTTGATAGTGTGATGTTTTTATATTATTTTTGTGAAGTGCTGAGTTTTTAATAGTTTATTATTCTACAAAATGTCTGTGATTTACCTTCCAGTGAAATTCGTGACATTTTATTTGAAACTGATTTGTCGGATGTAGAAAGTGACTTGTCAATCGAAGATTTCCCTGACCAAGTTGATTTAGAAGATTTCTTCTGAGGGAGTGGGGATGATTAGTCCCAGATCCTCATGATTTATTTCTAGTGAAGATAGTGATGCTGATGACCCTAACCCTAGCCTAGGCCTAACCCACCACCAAGAGAGCCCATTAACTCTGATGACTCGGACTAGTTTTCAGCCCATCGCCACCACTGTACATTAGTTTGTTGAAAATTTTTTTCTGAATTTGTGTGTTGTGATAAAGTATTAACAGTGTATATTTTATTTTTTTTTGTAAAATTTTTTAACACTTTTTGCATTTAAACTTTTTTTAAATAGTTATTTGTTTTCCGACAGTGTGTAAAAAATTTTTCAAAATTTTTTTTGAAAAGTGTTTTTTTTGTGTTTGGATGCTGGGAAATTGCCCGTTTTAGGGTAAGTCCATTCATAATTGTTATTATATTGTAGAGCATGTTATTCTAAACAATTTGATATATAAAAACATATAACTGTTGCTAAGTAACCAATTGTTAAACATTTTTTAAATAAGTGCTGCATAAGGGTCTGAAAACACCTGCCAGTTAAGAGTCAAATGCATGTGCCAGTTCTAGGGTTAATCAATTTAAAAAAAAAATGTTAAAGGGTACTCAGTTTTTAATTTTATTACATCCTATATATATAAGTAGATAGTAATGTGTATGTCCTAGACCAAATTTGGAGACATATGGTTATTTTAACCATTTAAAATCTCCAAAAAACACTTTACCACCACTATTTACACAAATTTTTTACAAAATTAACCCAAATTATCAATTTTTTAAAATAAAATAACTAATACCTAATACTCAAATAATCAAAAAAGTTATCAATATTCTTATTAAAACTACCAAAAAATGAAATCAAAATTCTTATAATATTTTATTCAAAAGAAATTCTTATAATATTTTTTTTCAAATTTTGATAATTGCACAATCTAATTTCGATAATTCTTATAATATTTTATTCAAATGAAATTCTTATAATATTTTATTCAAATTTGATAATTGCACAATCTAAAAAAAATAAAATTATAAAAGATTAATATCATTTTTGATCACAATATACTCTAAAAAAATTTTTCAAAACAACTCCCACATAGCAATTAGTTTATTTGTAGCTAAAATTTCTAATCAAAAACCCAATTATAATTATATCATTTTTGAACTAGAAATATTTACGGATTTTTTGTTGTATCAATACATATAAGGGGTTTTAATCAAAAAATTTCTTTAGATATGAAATTTTAATTTTTTTATAAAAAACCTTTTTAAAATCTTGATACATTTCTACTAATTCAAAATTTATCTTATTAAAGTCTAAATTTCATAACCATCTGGAAAATAATGCCCTTTTTAAATTTAACCTAAATTTTTTACAAAAAGATCAAACTTTGAATATAAACAATTGTCATTTAATCTTCCTTTTTTGAAAACCAATTATAAAAAATTTTGGGATTATTAAAATTTTTCTTAAATATTTGTTTATAAAAACTAAAATTTTTTTCCAACAATATTTTTCACTTAAATACATGCCAATGTTTAAAATTTGAATGTTAATTTTTCACTTTAGTTATTTATTTATAAAATTGAATTTACTTGTTGTTTTTAATAAAATTTATTGGAATTAAGTAAAATTCTTCAATAGTTTTTTTTTTCCTTTTTCAGGTAAGACACTAATTTTCCCATCAGTTTTTTTTCTTCCCCATCTATAATTGCATCTATCTTTCGATCTAAAAAACTTTTATTGAAACCACCTTTGTAAATTGGGAAAATTAAATTTTCAAAAAAACCTAGTCCAAGATGTGTAAACTTCCAATTGTTTCAAATGTTTTTTTAAAATTAGCTAAATCCATTTTTAAAATTGTTCAGTTTTTGAATAATTATTGTTTTTTTAAATTGTATTTAAATTTGCCCTGGTATTCAACTTCACTATAAGTTTTTTTGTTTTTTCACTTCTTTTTTTTGAAAATAGAATGGAATGAAATATCTAAAGTTTAATTTTAGTTTTTGTATAATCAGAAATCGTTTTTGTTAATTTTTCCAAAAAATAAAAATTAAAAAAAAATTTCGAAGAACAAAACCTCACCAAAGAAATATTAAATTTCTGTTTTCTTTTGGTTCTTTTAAAATGTTTTTTATAAAGGATAAAAGTTTTTATTTCAGTCTTAAATAATAAAATCCATCATTTATAGAGAAAAAATGTTTAAAATGAAAGAAAACAATTTATTCAATAATTAACATCTCAGGCTTTTGTTTTAGATATTTCTAAAGAATGTTCAATAAAAAACCCTTTAAAAGATACTTCTGATTTTCTAAACTAATTCCCAAAAAATAAATCTTTATTTTCTCTAATAAAAGATTCATTTAATTTTTTGATATCACAAATAAATCATATGATCTCTTAAGATAATCATATTTTCTTAATAAAATCAATCTAAAAGTTTGGAATCTAGCAATTTTTCTCCAATTTAAATGTTATTTTTGAAAAAATTTACAAATTACTTATTTATATTTTTCTAAAATATTTTCCCAATTTTTATTTTTTTAATTTATTTTGGTTTCTAAAAATAAACAAATAAATGACAAAACAAAATCATTTTAAGAAAAAAATTACGAACCATATTTTTTTAACATTTTATAAATTTTTTTAGTATTTTTTATAAAAATGTATGTTTATTTTGATAAAGGATGCACTTTAGTTTTTGTTATTCATCAGTGAACTCACTATATTTTTTATGTTTTCATTTTTAAAAGAAATATAAAAAAACCATCAGTATATCTAAAAATGATTTTTTCCTTTGGGAATCCAATGAATTTATCAAAAAAAAACCTCTTTCTTTACTCAAAAATAATCATCAATTTTGCATAGAAATCATCATTAATACAAAATTTTGCCCTGTATATGAATTAAAAATACAATTTTTTTGTGAAAAACCCAAAACCCAAATTTTGGTTTTAAACTTATTTAGCTATCAGTTGAAGATTTTTATATCAAAAATGAAAATATTAAATAAATAATTAACACTTTCCTTTTGGGTTTTTGATACAATCCATTGATTTTTTTAAATAATTAGGTAAAAATGCAACCAATCATTAAAAAAGGGGGGTTTCATATTTATTATTTTCAATTACCCCAAAAAAATTTATGATGTAATACATAAACCCTTTTATTAATTATCACAAATTATTAACATTTTGTTGATTAAAAAGATCAATATAATATTTCAGTTGTGGATTCTTCAGTTGTAGAAATTTTTAAAGTTGTAGTCTCATTGTAGAAATTTTGTTTTTGGGTTTTTCCCATAAAAGCTTAAACAGCTAATTTTCATCATCATTTAAATCAACACACACCCTTTTTTTAAAAATTTAATAAGGAAACAAAATTGCTTTTTTATCATGAGAATGAATTTAATGAATGTTTTTTCATGGATAAAACTAAAAAACTTGTTTACCAAAGGTCTTACTATCATTTTTATAATCCAAAAACCTGATTTAAATTATATGTTTTCATTTTTAATTTTCTAAATAATAAGGAAAATATCATGAGCTAAAACACCAAATAAAATTTCTGAACAATTATATTTTAAATTAATTTGAAAGTTATGTTTTAGTCTTTTTCAGATTTAAATATCAAAATCGTTATATTGTGTTCAAATTTTAACCCTGAATACTTTTTCCCCAATGCTAAAAAAGCTTTGTTTGCTAAGGAAATTATATTAGGTTTGCTAAAAAATAATGCCATTAATATGATATTGTTCCACTTTCCCCCAAAAAGTCTATAATTCCCCAAATTCTTTTTTTTCCACATCAGATTTTTCATCAAACTCAAATTTCATTTTTAAAATTGAAACAACCTTTAATTATAATTTCTTAAAACATAGAAAATTAATTTAAAAATATTATCAAAATCCAACGAATCAGACTCATTTTGTATCCAAATTCAAAAAGAAAGTTTTTACAAAATTAATAATCATAAGAAAGGGTGTTTTTACAAAAAAAGTAAAAAAAACTCTTAATTTTTTAAAACAAAATTTTTAACATACTGTTTTTTATTTGAATTACAATACAATTTTTGCTTTCATTTCTTTTTATCGATTACTTTAAAATCTTTTAGAATTGGTTTTTTTTTTACATTTAAACAATATATTAAAACCATTTAATAAAATAAAAATTACTTTAATTATCAATTTTCTTGTATAATTTTAAAAGTTCATACATTTCCTTACAAAATTTTTAACATGTTGTTTTAAAATTTGAATAATTTTTTGTTAACTTCAAATGTTTTAAATAAAACATCTAACGAATCTTTACAAGCAATCATAGGGAAAATCCCTTTATTTACATTTGATATTCTTTTTCCCTTTCCCTCTAAACTACTTAATATTTAATTTGTTAAATCAACAATTTTAAGTTTTCAATAATTCGAAAAGCTTTTAATTTGTTCTTTAATAACAACTATTTTTTTCAATCCTGGTTTCACCCCAACTATTTTTTCTTTTTTTTAAATTTATACAATCCTTTTCAAAATTTATTGCTTCTGTAATTTTTTTTCATCATCAACAATTGCCTTCCAAATACCAAAAATATTTGTAAATTCAAATTTATTAAGTAATAATTTGTTAATAAAGCTTGAAATTTTATTTTTTACAAGTTCATTTTAAAACAAAACACACAAATACCCAAAATAGGTGGCTTATAATATTGAATTTGTGATATTTAAAATATATCATTTTTAACCAAAATTTTTAAAACCATTTCAGTTGGGGATTTACTTTTCCATATGAAAAAAATAATTTTAATTTTATCTTTTTTTAAAATAAAAAAACCCAATTGAACCATTTCCAAAAAATTGAATCAAAATTTAACAACTCCAATTCAAATTTTTAACTTTTTCAGGAATGTATTTCAAAAAAACACCTTTGAAATGTTTAATATTCTTACAAAATTTTTCAATTTCCCCAAAAGTTAAAGGTTTTATTTGAAATTTTTTTAATATTTTTTTTTTTTACAAAATTTAAAGTTTTAAAATCCAATCCAGATCCCTTACTTTCAAATTTTTTTTAAATCCAACCAATTTAAAAATTTTTCCCACAATTTGGGAAAATCAATCTTTTTTAAAAATGGGCCGCTTTCTTAACATAGGGAAATAATTTTTAACAAAAGGAATTTTTTCCCCAAAATCTAATAAATCTTTTAATAAACCACCATTTATAAGTTCTTTCAATGTTATAAAAAAATTTTAAATTTCTAATCCCTTATTTTTTTTCTTATTTTTTTCAATTTTTGTATTGTCTATTTTTTAAAAAATATTTATTTTTTTCCTTTTTGAATTGATCTATTGAAAATTTTGAATAGTAAAGGGTTTTTTTTAAAAGGATTTTTTTTTTATCATATTGTTCTTACAAAAATTAATTTTCAAGATTTCTGCTCCTTTTAAATATAGTTTAAAATTTTTTTCGTACATTTTTAAACCCTTCCAAATTTTCTTTTTAACCAAAAAGCACCTGCAGTTGGAATAGCTACAAGCTTTCGAAATAGGTTCATCATGTATAATGCTATATTTTTTGCTTCTTTTTGAATTCTTTATCTGCAATTTCTTTTCTTGATTTTGTACTTTTTCCCCTGTAAAAAATGCAGTTTCATTGCTGCTCTATCAAAATTTTATTAATTCCTTATCACCTTCTTTAAAATCTTTAACTAATTTTTTCCCGGGGCCCAAGATAGTGATAACCGGAACATCATTAAAAAGGTGGGTTTATTAATAAAAACATTAAAAATTTCCCCACCACTTTTTAAAAATTGGTAATTTTAATAAAGGGTAAAATTCTATTAAATATTTGATTCCTTAGGTTTTTAAATAGTTTTTATCTAAAATTTTTAAATAAATCCTTAATTGTTTTTTTTCATTAAAAAAATTGTTATTTCCTGTTTTTTTCTTGTGCATAGATAAAATGTTTCTTTTCATCAATTCTTTTAAAATATTAAAAAATTTTTATTCAATTTTTATTCTCATTATATTTTTTTTAAAACCTGAACCCCCTAAATATCTTTTTTTTTTTTCCCCAATTGGTTTAATTTAAAAATTCTATTTTTTTTTACCTCCATTTGATTTTGGCTTTTTAGTTGATGGTCATTATTTTTAAATTAAAACAGTTTTCCAAAAAATTTTGAATAATTCTTCAAATCATTTCGAATATAAATTTCAGCGACATCTTTATCTGTTAACAGTCTCCAAAATCCTTAGTTCCTTTTTATATTTTTTATATAATTATAATATCATTTTTTTTAAAATTTAAACATTAAATTACCAACAAAAACTCTTTTTTTTCCTATCCCCATAAAAACCAAATTTATCATCTTTTGCTCTTGGAAGAAACTTTTAAAACCAAATTTTTCACCAATTATACACTTTGTTTTTGTAGGACTTTTTGGGATAAAACCTTTGGTAATTCTTCAATAATTCTTGGTCTAAATAGGTTAAAGAGGGGAAATTTTTTGGTAATTCAAAATCCCCTTTAGATTCACTAATAGAATCATTTGCAAAATTTATTAAAAACGGGAACCAATTCCCCATAAATTTTTGTTTTCTTTTAAAAAAAAAAAACTTCACCTTTTTTTTTTTTTAAAAACTTCCCCAATAGCACTTGTTATAGGTTCAAATGATTTTTGTTTAATTTTCTCATAATTGTTTTTAAATTTTAATCTTTTCTTTAAATTCTTTAATTAATTTTTTTTCAATTTAAACAGTTCTTAGTTCTGAACAGATATATTTTTCTCCATTTAAGAAAAAAAAAAAACATGAACATAACAAACAAACATGAACAAACTAAAACACAACATGAAACATAAAATAACATAACATAACACAGCATGACCACAACATAACTGATTTGGTTATTTGAACATGATTTTTGTTATTTTTTGAAACGATATGTGTTTAATTGAAGGGAAATCATTATTTCATTAAATAAAAAACAATAAAGAATTAAAAATATTAATAACACAAAATTTATCAGCAAATATACAAAAAGCCATCTTTTTTTTTAATGTCTTTAAATTTATTCATTATTTTGTTTGTTTTTACATTTATATTTAAAAACCCATAAACTTCTTCCAACTTCATTACAAATCTTTTAAATTCAAAAAAAAGTCAATCAAACCCAAAAAAAATTTTCATAAATTTTTAGTATAATTTTTTATTCTGTTAAAAATACAAACATATTTAAAATTATTTCTAATCAATTGAAATCAACTTTTAAAAAACATTGTGATAATAAAAAGGAAATTTTTATCCCTTTCCCCAAAACAAAAATTTTCTTTTAATAATTTTTGGGTTTTTTAAAAAATACAATCATAAAAAACAATTAATGAATTTTTTTTACATTCACAAAAAGGGAATTATACCCAAAGAACTAAAGAAATAGGATAATTTTTTTTTTAAATTTTTGTTTCAATTTTTTTAAATCTTCTTGTAATTTTTATATCGGGGGGGGGTTTGTTTAAAGATTTGCTAAAAACAAAAAATTTAATAGGGGAATTTTATTATTAAAAATTTAAATTTAATAATAATTTTGTTTTTCCAATCCATTGCCCTTTATTAAAATCAATGGTTGACACACTTCTTTTTTTCATCTAGATTAAAAATTTTTTTGATCTTTTTTTTTTAAAAAAATTTTATCCATTTAAAAAAGAGAAATTATTAAGTTTTCAGAAATTCCTAAACTGAATTAAGATTAGAACATCCTATCTTTTGATAAAAAGTTATATTTTTGGGTTAAGTGGTTTTTATTCTGAAAATTTATGTTTTTAATTTTAATGTAGTGCCCTATTGTTTAATTTCATTAAAATGATATAACTAAATATTATGGATTTAATAAGGTTTACAGTTTTGAACAAATTAAAAATTTTATTAATTTTAAAAAGAATTTAAACAATCCAATAAATCTTAACTTTTAATGAAAAAATTTTTGAAATGGAAACTTTTTTAATAAAATTTCAAATTAAATCCCAAAAAAAATTTTTCAAAACAGTGATAGTTATTGTTTTTACTGGGTTTTTTGTGAAACACAAGCAACAAATTTAAACCCAAATAAAATATTTTTTTAGGAATAGAATTCCCAAAGTTTTAGCCCTTTGATGTTATTAAAATTCATTGTAATTTGTTAAACCCCAGCTTTAAAACAAAAAAGAACAATCTCATTTACAAAAAGAATAAAAAATTTTATTTCATTCTTTCCAAATGTTGCTTTTGGATCAAAAATTAGTAAAAAACCAAATGAAATAGATTATGTTCCAAATTAAAAACTTAGATAAAAATACAAACAATTACAATATCAATAAAAGATATGAAGGAAATTTTTTTAAAATAATAAGATGTTAAAAATATTGTTTTTTTTGAGATTGAAAAAAAATTTGTAATTTTTTCATGACAATTATTTCATATAAATAAGACAATTGTTGACTTGGTAAATAAAAAACTTAAATTTAAAAACAAAGATTTTTTTTGTAGTTTTTGATAGTGAAAAAAATCCTTGTTTAAAGTAAGGATTTTGTGATATTTTAAATAGGGAAAATTTCAAGAGAAGCAATTAAAAAAAACATGTTGATGTTGATGATAAAAAAAAAATATTTGTTTTTTTTTTGGGAGAGGTGATTTGCCTCCTCTAACAATAAAAAAAAAAATAAATTTTTATAAATAACTGGTTGTATTCTTAATTTTAAGACAAAGAAAGAAAAGCAAAACAATTTAAAGTTTGGGGAAATTTAAAGAATTAATACCAAAATAGAAAAATAAAACAAATAATTTTTTTCTAAGAAAAAAAAAATTAAATATATTTAAATTTTATGAATGAAAATATTTTTAATTTTTTAAATGATGATTTATTTAAAGAATTATGGTTTTATTTAAAAGATAAAAAAAATATTAAAACCCCAAATTTGTTAATTTTTAGGGGATTTATAAAAGATAATCAAGTGGCAAATTTTTGCCACATTTTTTTAAAAAGAAAAAAAAAGGAGATTTTTGAGTTTTTGAAAAAAAATGAAATAAAATTTGAAAAAATAGTTTACCAAAATGAAAAAATGAAATTTTTCTTTGAAAAAAATTCGAAGATATAAAAATATGATAAAAAAAAATACATTTAAAAAGGGGTTAATTTTAACAATAGAAAATTTTAAAGAATGCATTATGATTTAAATAATCAAAATCAAAAGAAGAAAGAAAATATTTTTTAAAATTAGAAAAAGTATTTTACATGTATTAGATTATAAAAAGATTTTCAAATAAAGCAAAATAAAAATTTATACTAAACAAATTTGCAATTTAATTTAATAAAAAACTTAAAATAAGGGTGATGAAATTAAAAAAAAAGAACAGTTAAAAAAAATACTAAAAATTTCATTGATAAAGTTAAATTAAAAGTTTAAAAAAATGGTTAATTTATAAGAACCTGAAAAGATATGCTTAATAAAAACTTTTTTAAATTGGTAAAACTGAACATTTATCATTGAGAAATTCAACTTTTAAACATCACAAAAGAAGAAGAAATTTTATTTTTGTTTTTAGAAAAGGGTTTATGTAAGAATAAAATAGAAAAAATTATATGTGATATTTTAAATGTTTTTGGTAAAAAGAAAAAAGAAATGTTTGTTTTACATTATAAATCTTATTATATTTTTTTAAAAAAAAAAAATAATTCTTAAAAAAACACCTTTTGATGAATTTTAAAGATTTTATTTAAAAAAGAATTAAAAACTTATAAAAAAGAACCCGATTTCCGAAGAAATAAAAAAAAGAAAAAAATTTAAAACAAAAATTATTGAATTTTTAAATAAATTATATCTAAAAAACAATTTTTAAAAAAAAACAGAAAAGAGCTATTAGAAAAGTTAAATAAGTTGATAAGAATGAACTTTTAATGAAATTTAAAAAAGTAACAAAATTGGAAAAGTAGTAATTTCCAATAATTTAATGAATGTAACATAAATATTTCCTATTAATACATTTAAAAAAAAATTGATAAAGTGAGTGCAGGTAATTTTATGAAAATAGTCGATATTTTCCTGATGAGTTTTTTTTGGGAATTAGGAAATTTAATATTTTAAATAATTCAGATTATTTTCTTTAAAATTTCTGTGCACATTTTTTTTTTGATTTTCCATTTTTTAGTAAATTTTTATTCAAAATTTCCAAATTTTAAATTTTAAATTTATCTAATAAATTATTCTCCTTTATGAAATATGTAACTTTTTGTATCCATAAGGGGGTACAATTCTATTTTTTCCCAAAAAATTCTTTTATCATTTTTATTCTCATGCTAATTTATTTAATAATTGTATCAACCCGATTTTAAAATTTTTTTTACAAGTCATTTCTCTAAATTCCTTTTATCTTTAAAAAAACATTTCTTAAAGTTGCTCTATGGATTTTTTATTACAACATTTCTTTTAATTCCCTTACATTTCTGGGCTTTTAATATATTCAAAAAAAATACATTTTGATCTTAAACCAAATATTCTTCAAAAAAACAAAAACCCTTCAAATTTACTTTAAATTTTCCATTTCTTTTTTATTTTACTGTAAAAACTTCATGGTCTTTTTTTTTTTTAATATTGTATCAAATTCATTAATATTTTTTTTAAATAATTTTATAAGGACCTTTCCCTTTAATTTTCAAAAAAATTCTGATCATAACAAAAGTTTCAATCTGGGCATTATCTTTAGTTTATCATAATAAAATTTATCATAGTAGTTTTGAAAATCCAAAAAGAAAATCCAATTAAATTGGTTTGTTTTTAATTTAACTTTTTTTTTTTAGTGACTTGCAATACAATCATTATCAAAAATTTTTAAAGTTTTTTAAATTTGGTTTTTTTTTTTGTTTCAAAGAAATTTTTCATTTCCCAAATTTTATATCCATTATTTCTAACATTTTCCTAGATTACCAAATCAGAAATTTTTCATCAATTTATAAAAATCTTTTTTAAATCACTTGTTCTTTTGGGTTTGCTTTTGTATTAAAGTCATTTAAATTCTTTATGTAAGGTTTTTTGATCAAAAGTAAACTCACTTACATGTTTTAAAATCATTCCTTGTTCTAAAAATATTTTTAATTTCTTGAATGAAACACATAATTGTTTTATCAAGTACGTATTTCATAACTTTTTTTGTAAAGTTTGGTGCTAAGGAAATCTTTGTTTTTTCTGAAGTTCTTTAGGAATTTTAAAAACAACTTCAAAAAGGGACCCCTAAAATTCATCACCCGAAGTTCTAAAAATTTTTTCTTTCCACTGATCTGTAGTATATGTTTTAGGTTCATCCAAATTTTTATTTTTTAAGGTAATTTTTTTTGGGTAAAAAGGCCCCTCCAAAAGATTATTTCATAACATATAACAATAATTTTTTGGTTTAGTTGGTCATAATTTTTAACATATTTGTTATTTGCTTTTCAATATCTTGTAACACATTGAGAAATCCTCCTATTCCTTTTTCAATATTAAAACATGTCTAATCATGAAACAATGTAAATTAATCTTTGTTAACTTTTAACAAGCTCCCCTGCAAACTTGGTGCAGTCAAATAAAATTTGGGGTCTAATTTTAAAAATTCAAACAAATTTTTCTAAAATTCTCAAAAAAATTGAAGTAAAACACATCTTGAATATTATATAAATCCAGAATAATTTCCAAAATTTTTTACTTTTAATTTATTCCAAACCTTTAAATAATGATGATAATCCTTTTCAGAAATGCTTTCACCTGTTAAAAATTTAATAAAATACTTTTTTTAATTCTTTTTTTTATAAACTAGTTTTTTAATACATCTATAAATTCATAAAGGGAAAATGCCTTTTTCCAGATAAAATCTTAAAGATTTCTTCTTTACTTTGGTTTTCTAACTATTATTTCATTTTATACCTTATTTTATAAATTTGTTTTATGTTTAAAACTTTAAATTTTAAATTTTTTGTAATTTAATTTATGAAGCTAGAAATCAAATGTATCAACAAAAGAAAATTTTATGAATTTTTGTTGGTTTTTTATCACTATCAAAACTCATAACCTAACCAGAATTTTCAGAATAATTTTTATATTTTTTACATTATTTGCTATTAAATCAACTTTCCCAAAATTTTTTACTAAATTTTTTAATATAAAATGTGTATCATAAATTTCTCATTTTGACAAAAAAACTGGAATATTTTGAGGGAATTTTTAAGTTTAGATTTCAGTTTTATGGTGCTCCTCTAAACTTTCCCGATAAAGACAATGATCCCTTACTTTTTCTTTTTCAATTTTACTTTCCATATATTACAAATTTTGAACTCTGATATAAATTTTTCTTCTTCTTTTAAAATTTATTGGTTTTTTTTTTTTTGATTATATTTTTTAGCAATATATTTAGACAATTTATTAAGCACCTCAAATAATTTTTGTGGGGTTTGGGAAATCTTCTTTACTTTTTTGTCTATAACTATGGTTTTTTACATTCTATTTGTTACATTTGGAAATAATATAATGTAAAAACCCCCAAAAGGAATATGTTTCTGAATTTTTTTAGTGTTGAATTTTTTTGGGAATTTTTTTCAAGTTGGATTTTCTCTAAAAGCTTTTTTAAAAACCATTAAATTTTTCATAAGGATGTTCAAAATTTTTATTATTTTTTTGAAAAAGACTGTTTTGTCCTTTTTAAAAAAGGGATTATTGGTCACATGTTCTAAAGATTTCAAATTATTGATGATTTTTAAACTCATTTCTATAGAAATGACTTAAACATTTCTACAAATATTTTCTTTTGGTATTTTTAGACAACTGATACTTACTAATTTTTCTTAAATGTTTTTTAATATATAATGAAATTACTTCAATTTTATATAAAGCAAATCAATATCAAGCTTTCATTGTAAATTTCTGAAATTTGTAATGGAAAACTTTATTTTCTTCAAGATTTTTTAAAAATTTATGAAGAAGGTAAATAATTTTTGGTCAAATTTCTGTTTTCAAATATTTTTTATAAATTTTCAAATATTGGATAATCAAAACCTTTAATTTTCATCATTTAGGTATTTTCTTTTTGTTTTCCCCCTTTTGGGTGATCAATTTCTTTTATTTCAAATTACTCAGCACATTGATTTCATAAATTAACAATTTCTCTGTATTTTAAAATTAATACAACATTTTTTTTATTAATTTCTTAGGTAATTGAAATAAGAACCCATTCAATGAATTATTTTTACTTTAAATTTTAATTTTTCAATACACTTTTGAATGCCAACCAGATCCTTTTTTTGGATTTTGTAACATTCTCTTTAAATTAATTTTTTTAAATGATCATCAATAAAACACAAAATTTTAAAAATTTACGCTTCTTAATGTAAAAATTTGTGTAGTTTGTATTCCAGAATCAACTAATGTTCTTTCATATTCACAAGTCAAAGACATCTGTCCTTTAATGTTTTTAAACTCTTGTTTTTCAATTAACTTTTAATTTCATTTCTGTTTGATTCCAAATATTCAGGTATATCTAGATCTTCATTAGAACTGGTCAATGTATAGTCTTGGAAATATCCTTTAGAGGATGCCATTTCTTTAATATCAATTACATTTTCTTTTGTATTGGTTTATTTTTAAAATGATCATTTAATAATCCACTTAATTCTTTTCTAGTTTTATTAGCAATTTTAATATTATTTTTTACTGCTAAGTTTTGAATATAATATAATGACCTATACCTTAAATTATTAGGATCTTCTTTTACTTTGTTTAATCTTTTGATTAACTCATCTCTAGATAAACTTTCATAATTTCTAACAGATAACTTATTAGCAATATTGTTTAATTTTTCATGGTTAAATATGGAATAATTTGTTGAATTGTATGATTTCTTAATTTCTTTCAATTGTTTAAGATTTTTATTTTTATAATCATGAATTTGATTCTTTTTACACCAATCTTTTAAATAATTTTTTTCTTTATCATATATCATTCTATTTTCTAAATGTATTTTAGAATTATAATGCCTGTCATAGTTCTTACTTAATATAGTTTTATTACAATAAGGACATTCAATGTTGTTTTCATTAGGCATCTTTATTTATAAAGAAAAATTTTAGATAAAAAATTTTTGATTTTATTATAAACTTAATTTTGATGATATTTTGATCGAAAATGATTATGAAAACTTGTTAGCCACTTTATTTCTCTTCCACAACTACTAGCCCAGTCAATGAAGGGTTTTATTCGCAACTAATTAGGGGAAAGCTGGATTTTTCCCTGATGATAGACCATGATAAGAGGTACATTTTCCCAAAAGTCCCCACTTCTCCCCCTTGTGCTTCCCCCCCTACCCCCCCTTGAACATGTTATTTGCAAGCTTTCGCTATAACGCGCATATCTCAGTTGTTGTTAGTCCGAAAATGGTTTTATTTTTTGTTGTTGTATTTGTCTATAGACGGACTACAAATGTTATGAAGTGCACTTTTATTGTAAAACTAATATTAAAGGCACCACAAAGTGATTAACTAAAAAAATATATGAATTAGGGTGGCGAGTTTACAGTTTTTTCTGTATATCTGTTTATAACATAACTATAATAAAACATTGCTCATAAAATATTGTAGCAAATATAATTATCTTTAAATTGATACCCTTGGTGTGTTGGTATCGGGTAGTATGAGGCCCTAAGGGTCATTGCAAAGGGAGCGCGCACGTCTGGTTTCGCCGCGCTGGAGGTGTTATCTTGAGTTGCAGCATGCAGCGTGCTAACTAGCTAGCGTGTTATCGCACATAGACCTACTATTAACTATGGTTCTACATATAATAGTGTGTTATTTTAAAAGCATGTAACAATAGCAATCACTGTATTTAATATTGTTTTAGTTATGAAAGTGTTAGTAATGGTATGTGTAAAAGAAATTAAGTTTTAAAAACTGTAGTAACTGCCAAATATAGACTTAAACATTGGAATACACTCAGGCTTACTAAGAAAATACAGTTGTTTTATATATAAATGTATTATTTATAGGACGCAATTTTCAATTTTGCCGTGCAGTTCCTTCCATAATGGGATAAAACAAAGCTGCAGTAGTTTTGAACTATGTCTCCATACGTCGCTTCATTTGGCCAGGGTACATAGTGCAGCAAAAAGCCACCATCAACAACCGTGTATGCGTGTTGGAATGGAAGTTCTTCAATAATGCCTTCACTAAAGACTTTGGTGAATGACGATTTAGTTCCTTTGCGCAATGATAAATCGTCAAACATTGATGGTGGAGTGCAAGCTAATTCGTACTCCAAGTACTTTTTCAGTTTGTTTGGGGAGTCACACACACATAATATTCGGTTGAAAAGTTGTTGGGGGTTAACAGTAACTGCCTTGGATCGCACCATAACTGTCTTGTGAGTAGCTTGCGTAACAACCATATCTTTTCGGTGTAGTTTCATCTCTCCAAAACTTATTCCGCTCATCTTTTTCATTTCTGCTACACCAACTTCATAAGCGTTATCACAGTTTACACTTTTGTTTGAAACAAAACCAGATTCTAATGAAACAAGTTCCCCAGACAGTTTTGTGAATGGGTTATACTGTCTCAACCATTCTGTAAACTTGTCAATATCACATTCATCCCTACGTTTTCTTTAAGCTCGGAGCTCCACGTGCTGCTCATTGAATTTCAGGGAACAATCAAGGTACTCTTCAACTGCCTCGTGAACTTTTAAACAGTACGGGGTTCATAGAATCCATTTAGATAATGTATTATCCGAAAACCCTCGACCGTGAATTAAACCTCCTATAGCTTTCAATGTAGGAAAAGAAGCCAATCATGCGTCGTCACATTTGATCAGCCATTTTTTTTTTTTAAATCTTCGGTAATTGTACAAAATTCTGATCCTGACAGCGATTTATCGAAAGCCATAGTTCGCCTTGGAGGATTTCATCTTATAGTGTCGTTCATGGGGATCTGTAGGGCGTAATTATGGAAGGTAGTGGATTGGAGAAACTGTGGGAAACTGTATATGGTAATAATACAGTTAATCACATGTTAAGTGGTCATGCGTACTCTAGAAGTATTCGGGCATTCACTCTTACAGCAGCATCCCTTGTTATTGTGTTGAGAGAACAGTACCCACACCTAGTTGAACAACTCAAGAAGTTAGAATCAGTTTACTACCAGTTGTTGAACCATGAAAGAGACATGGAGGATTTCAAGACAGACCAATCAACTTATCAAGACATTTACAGAATTGAAGAGATTCTAGTTGGGATAAGAAATTCAAGCAGAACAGCAAAACTGTGGATTAATCTATTAACATGCGTTGATCTTATGTTAAGATTCATTTTTGCTGAAAGAACTGGAAACTGGGACATTCACTTACACACCTGTCTGGAATTTTTGCCGTATTTCCACGCTGCCGGGCACTTACCTTACGCCAAGTCAGCACACATATATGTACAAGAAATGTTGTAGTGAGATTCTAAACTAACAAAGGAAGAATTTGAAGTATTTACTAGGAAAGGATACTTCACAGTTCGCAGGAAAGGATACTTTTGGTCGGGTGAATGTATTCACGGTCGAGGGTTTTCGGATAATACATTATCTAAATGGATTCTATGAACCCCGTACTGTTTTAAAAGTTCACGAGGCAGTTGAAGAGTACCTTGATTGTTCCCTGAAATTCAATGAGCAGCACGTGGAGCTCCGAGCTTAAAGAAAACGTAGGGATGAATGTGATATTGACAAGTTTACAGAATGGTTGAGACAGTATAAACCCATTCACAAAACTGTCTGGGGAACTTGTTTCATTAGAATCTGGTTTTGTTTCAAACAAAAGTGTAAACTGTGATAACGCTTATGAAGTTGGTGTAGCAGAAATGAAAAAGATGAGCGGAATAAGTTTTGGAGAGATGAAACTACACCGAAAAGATATGGTTGTTACGCAAGCTACTCACAAGACAGTTATGGTGCGATCCAAGGCAGTTACTGTTAACCCCCAACAACTTTTCAACCGAATATTATGTGTGTGTGACTCCCCAAACAAACTGAAAAAGTACTTGGAGTACGAATTAGCTTGCACTCCACCATCAATGTTTGACGATTTATCATTGCGCAAAGGAACTAAATCGTCATTCACCAAAGTCTTTAGTGAAGGCATTATTGAAGAACTTCCATTCCAACACGCATACACGGTTGTTGATGGTGGCTTTTTGCTGCACTATGTACCCTGGCCAAATGAAGCGACGTATGGAGACATAGTTCAAAACTACTGCAGCTTTGTTTTATCCCATTATGGAAGGAACTGCACGGCAAAATTGAAAATTGCGTCCTATAAATAATACATTTTATATATAAAACAACTGTATTTTCTTAGTAAGCCTGAGTGTATTCCAATGTTTAAGTCTATATTTGGCAGTTACTACAGTTTTTAAAACTTAATTTCTTTTACACATACCATTACTAACACTTTCATAACTAAAACAATATTAAATACAGTGATTGCTATTGTTACATGCTTTTAAAATAACACACTATTATATGTAGAACCATAGTTAATAGTAGGTCTATGTGCGATAACACGCTAGCTAGTTAGCACGCTGCATGCTGCAACTCAAGATAACACCTCCAGCGCGGCGAAACCAGACGTGCGCGCTCCCTTTGCAATGACCCTTAGGGCCTCATACTACCCGATACCAACACACCAAGGGTATCAATTTAAAGATAATTATATTTGCTACAATATTTTATGAGCAATGTTTTATTATAGTTATGTTATAAACAGATATACAGAAAAAACTGTAAACTCGCCACCCTAATTCATATATTTTTTTAGTTAATCACTTTGTGGTGCCTTTAATATTAGTTTTACAATAAAAGTGCACTTCATAACATTTGTAGTCCGTCTATAGACAAATACAACAAAAAAAAAAACCATTTTCGGACTAACAACAACTGAGATATGCGCGTTATAGCGAAAGCTTGCAAATAACATGTTCAAGGGGGGGTAGGGGGGGAAGCACAAGGGGGAGAAGTGGGGACTTTTGGGAAAATGTACCTCTTATCATGGTCTATCATCAGGGAAAAATCCAGCTTTCCCCTAATTAGTTGCGCATACAGGCTTTTTTTAGTCTTTATTGACTGGGCTATACATATAGTTGGAACTACTGCCATTTCTTTGTAACATTCAATACAATATGAAAATTTTTTATCTTTATTATATACTGATTTATAAAATTTTGAAATGTCCTTAGTTTCTTTACAACTCTTACATTTCTTTTCTTTTATTTCAAAATTATTATCAAATTCTTTTCGACATTTCTTACATTGACTATGTAAACCATCTTTTGTAAATTTATTTTTATGGAATTCTGTAACATCTTTTGTTTTTTTACATATACCACATTGTTTTTCTTTTATTTCAATATTATTAACTTCTTTACGACAATTTTTACAAGAACTTTGTAAACCATCTTTTTTTGTTTTATCTTTAAAAAACTCTGTGAAATATTTAATCTCTTTACATTTGCTACATTTCTTTTGTCCTTCCATTTAGTATGAAAAAATGTTTACAACAATGTTTTCTTTAATTCATAATCATAAAAACTTCCGATTATTTCTTCATTATTTAAATCTCTTATACTATATGTAACAGGATCTGTATTATTTATTCTATAGATTACAAATATTTCCCTAGACCAATTATTTTTATATTTATTGGAAAATGTAGACTTTTTATTTGAAATTCTAACCCTATCACCTATTTTAAATTTTGATTTTGCTACTATTTTTGGTGGAACATATTTAAAAACAGTTTCTTTTAAATCTTTTTCTGCTTCTTCATTCACTTCATTTGGTTTCATTTTTATAGTTGAATGATAAGAATTATTATAATCTTTAACAATTTTTGGTAAAATATTAATCCATTTAAAGTTTTTATTAATTTCAAAAAGAACTTTCATTTTTTCATTTTGTTTTCTATTATATCTTTCAATTATACTTGATTTTTCTTCATTTTCTGTGTGATAAAGTTTAATGTTGTATTTTTCTAAAATTTCTTTTAAATCTTTATTTAAAAATTCTAAACCTTTATCAGTATGTAATAAATTTGGTGGTTTATGGCCAATTTCGATTGCATTTTTAATTATTTCTTCAAATGCTTTTGCAACATTTTTACCATCTTTTTTCTTTAAAGGTTTTGACCAAACATATTTTGAAAAAGTATCTATAACATTTAACATATATTTATAACCATTATTTTCTTTTTCATAATTTTTCATAACAATTAAATCAGCAGCCCATAAGTCATCAATGCTTAAAGTTATTATTTTTCTTTTTTCAAATTTTTTTCTAACAGGTGCATGAATTTCTTTTGCTTCAATTATTTGATCCTCTTTTTTTAATTCTTTTTTAATAATTGGTTTCATTTCTTTTTTGATAATTTTACTTTTATTAGTTCTACAAATTGCACATTTTGTAGCTATTCTGAACAATCCATTTTTCATTTCTACAATTTGTGGAGTGATATTTTTAGTTTTCTTTTTACATTTGTGGCAATGTATTAATTCATTTAAATGTTCCATTTAATTTAATTAATACATTGCTTTTTTCTTCTTCGAAATTTTTTATCTTAAATGGAGTTCTTAAAAGAATTGAATGATGTAGGTGAATTAAGATTTAAAGCATATAAACCTTTAAAAGATTTAGAACTAAATAAAAAATATAAGATTATAAAATTGGAAAAATTGAAAGATAGATATGGTTATACAATTATTGCAGAATTAGAAGAATTTAAAGTACATTTGCCAAGTAGATTTTTAAATGTTTTTGATGATAAGAAGATTAAAGAATTTAACAAACTTGAAAATATTAATTTGATAGTTACAGAAATAAAGATTATTAAAGAAAAAGAATGTGCAATTATTAAATTTGAATAAAATATTATAAGAATTTCATTTGAATAAAATATTATAAGAATTATCGAAATTAGATTGTGCAATTATCAAATTTGAATAAAATATTATAAGAATTTCATTTGAATAAAATATTATAAGAATTTTGATTTCATTTTTTGGTAGTTTTAATAAGAATATTGATAACTTTTTTGATTATTTGAGTATTAGGTATTAGTTATTTTATTTTAAAAAATTGATAATTTGGGTTAATTTTTGTATAAATTTGTGTAATAGTGGTGGTAAAGTGTTTTTTGGAGAGTTTATGGTTAAATAACCATATGTCTCCAAATTTGGTCTAGGATATACACATTACTATCTACTTATATATATATATATATATATAAATAATTAGATCGTAAAATGCATTTTAATCATTTTCGGAATAATTATATATTGTTATAAGTGTTTCATGTTTACATGCATCATTAGATGTATGAAAAAATTATTTATTAATAATATTTTCAATTAAAATCTTAACCAGACCTGATAGAAACCTGTAACCCAAGTATTGAAATATTGGCTTGTATGACTATCATTTCATATTGCTTTGGAACTCCAATTATCCAAACTCCAACTATCCGAATTGCCGATCATCCAAATTGCTTTCAGAATGTCATAAAAGAAATTTTACGATCTTCAGTTTTTTAGTTTTGTTCTGGAAAAAACTAAAAGTATACAACAACAAAGAGTAGTATTTTTAATACTTTAAAAGATGAATCATACATTATATGTATCACAATAAATAATTCATAATATGTCTCAATCAATACTGTATACTGTAACACCATCTTAAAAGAACAAATCCAAATTCTACCAGGAATCATAATATTGAACAGTTCCATATTGTAAAAAAGGATGACAAAATCTTCTAATGTTGGTTTTCCATTTGATTTTATAAGCAAATAAACAGTTTTTACCAAAAAAAGGAATTTTTATTTTCGTACTCCTTTATGGTTATTTCTGTTGACATAGCTGACTCCTCAATACAACTACATTGGAACATCATATGACATGCTCACTCACCAACAGGTTAATAATGAGCAACATTTATCTTCATTTATGTAATATAATGAAAATACTTGTGCTTTTTATAGACCTACTGTTTTAATACATTGATAATGTTCATAAATACTATTCCTCAACATTTATTAAATTTAATAATTTGAAAAATTAATTTTCATTTACGTAATATAATTATGATACTTGTGATTTTATATACCTACGGTTTTAATGTACAGTAAACCCTTGATTTAACGGACCCCAGTTTAACATACTTCGTATTTAAAGGACAGCTTATAGCTGTATTACAGTATGTAAAGATTCTATTCACTGAATTAAGGAATTTTTATAGAAAAATTGTAATTTAAAAATTTGTAGGTTAAACACCTTTAAAAAATATTTATTAATCTTTGAGTTAACTATTAGCTGGCAGCATCTCAGTTAGTTTTGATTAAGGTGTGGCAATCTCATAACAACTTGAGGTGAGTTCATCCTGATTTAACGGACAATCAGCTTTAATGGACTAGAGCCTGTCCCATATAGTCTGTTAAATTGAGGGTTTACTGTATTAATATTGTTAATAAATATTTTTTCCGAAAAATGTATTAAATATAATGGTTTGAAAAATGAATGTTCATTCATAACCTACATTTCATTAGTTATAACAGCCCAAACAGTATATTTTTCCATTGTTTCTAGGATCTAATAATTATAATATTCATTATTAGGAAATCTAAATATTTGTAGCTAATTGAAAGCAAACAAGATCTATAGAATTACACTAAAGTTATATATAATTTTTAAAACTAACCAACAATCTTTTGCGTAAGGAGAGGAACTGATCAAACATAGGCAAGTTAGAGCAACAGAAGGTCCTTTTGCCAACAAAGTGGTAGGAGAAGCGATTGGCGACTGGACCGCAGGCCTACCACAGAGCGAGCAATCTAGTTATTCTTATATACATTCAATGTCATTGGCACTTCGCTCACGCTCATAATAGCAGCTGTTAATAGTAATAGCTGTAAATAGGGTTAGTGCTTGAGTGATTGTTGCTTTTTGGGATTGTCTGAATTATTTTTTGTTTTGTTCTTACATAGGTATCTTAGGTTAATTTGTTTAACTAGGGGTTTAATTTATGGTTTCAATAAATGGGACGATGACCATCAGAGGGTTGCAAGTAGGAATAATTTTATGTAATAGTTTTAGGCTCTGTAGTGTGTTTTATCAATAACTTATGGCTGTTGATTATCTATATTTATAAAAGAGGAAGTTTGTATATATATATATATATGTTTGAAGTTTATGCGCTGCCAAACCATCCAACCGATCGCCATGAAACTTTAGGATGTTGTCCTGTATACTCCTGAGATGGTTTCTGTGAAGTATGATGCAGATTCGTCCACAGGGTCCCGCCCCACGGGCTCCTAAAGATCCCATGTTATTCAAATGGAGAATCTGAATTGTTTACAAAAAACATATGACTGTGTGGTTTAATGTAGTTTCACATGCCATAAGCAGATTGAAGTTCTTACAACAACAGTACTATATATGTTTTGATTTATTGTAGTTCTACATTTCACCTTGAGAGTGTAGCACACACTACAAAAAACCTTTACATTTATACACCAAATAAGAAGACCAAAAATATTGTTTACCCTCTTGCACTCATTTAATAAATAATGGTTTTTTTTATAATTCTTTTTATTGCTTTATTTTGGTATGTCAATGAAAAATGAAAGGCGAGACAACGTGCACCGGGTTTAGCTAGTATTTAATAAAAATTGTTAGTACTGTATTCAAAATTATTTAGGGGAGGGTGTTGTTTGATAATTTGTACATTAATTAATAATAATTCTTTTAGACAATAATCTTATTCTTTATCAAATTATAGGACTTAATAAAAACCTCTGGATTTTAATAAGAATTTTTTAAAGAAAAATAATAGGAAGGAGTGCACTAACATATAACCATCCACAAAAATTATGTTTTGGGGATTTAAAATTCAAGTATAAATTAATAAGTATAAATCATAAATAAATAAAGAGTAAATATAAACATTAGTAGAATATTTAATATTAATTATTATTAGAATCGTAGGCCAGATTATATTTTTCTTAAAGGATAGACCAATATTAGTAATCTTACTCCACCCATTCTCCATAGACTACTGATCTGTCAGGAGAACTTATCCACGCTAAGGAAGGGGGAGAACCAATACTCTGCAAGGGGAATATTACTGATAAAAACTTCCAGTCAAGACAAAGATTTGAACCTCAATATTTAGTATATTAAGAGAGATAGGACATCAGCAAACTTACCTTAAAAGACAAGTTCACTAACATCAGAGTAGTAGTCACAAACACAAAATACACAAAAGCTCACAAATTTTCAACACCACTGGCATTTTCTTCAGGTGAGTAGAGGGAGAGAGAGAGAGAGACACTGAAATGACTTCCACTATTGCTGGGTAGGTGGCTGTGGTGGGGGGGTGTACATCCATAGAGCAACACTCAGGTGTAGATGCAGTATTTCAGTTAGTATATATATATAAAAATATAAATGAAGTTTGCTGATGGGGAAGGGGTTGAAGGGAAGTGGTCTATCTTATGTTCAGATTAGGTGGGTCACGGGATTTTGTTATCCATTGGTGTGCTAATTCCATCCTTCGGAGTTGGGAACTATTGGCATGGGAAGGAAGGGATCTGATTACCTTAGTGGTGTAACACTGATCAAAATTTTGATTATGGAGAAGAGTATGGGCAGAGACAGGTTTTTCAGGATTTTGGACTTTGCAATCATGTCTATGGCCATTCATGCGTTTACGAAGGGTTTCACTGGTAAGGCCAATATATTGGGCAGGACAGTGCACTTATAGTACGACAACTTCCTTCCCACGTCCAGGACACCAATCATTTCCTTAGTCTCCTCTCCAATCTTCCCCAACCTCTACCCCTTAACACCAAACTGGTTACCATTGATGCTACTTCACTGTACACCAATATACCCCACGCTCATGGCTTAGCTGCTATTGAGTATTTCCTCAATACACGCCCTCCAAACACCAAGCCTAGCACTTCCTTCCTAGTTCAGCTGACTCAATTCATCCTTGAAAAAAACCACTTCCAAAGTTCTGGCATTAACTACCTCCAGATCAAGGGTACCGCTATGGGTACCCGCATGGCCCCTTCCTATGCCAACCTGTTCATGGGGAAATTGGAGAAGACTTTCCTTCAAAAACAACCCGTCCAACCCCTCTGCTGGCTCCGTTTCATCGATGATATTTTCATGATCTGGACTGACTCCGAAAACAATCTTGAAACCTTCCTTCAAAGCCTACAAAACTTTTCATCACTGAATTTCACCTGGCAATCCTCTTCTGAACGCATAGTCTTCCTTGATGTTGAAATTGGATTGGAGGACGGTGTCCTTCAAACTGATATTCACATCAAACCTACCAATAAACAACAATACCTTCACTATACCAGCTGTCACCCCAACAACACTAAACGCTCCCTACCCTATAGCCTAGCCACCCGTGCCAAACGTATCATTTCCTCTCCCAGAAACCTAAATCAATACAACAACCAACTTGTCAGTGCTTTCCAAAAGAGAGGTTACCCTACCAACCTTGTTAAAAACCAAATCCGTTTAGCCCAGTCCCAAAACCAACCCCAAACCAGAAGCAGTTCCCAATGCTTACCCCTTATCACTAATTACCACCATGGCCTACAAAAACTCAACAAAATCCTGAAAGATGGCTTCAACATCTTAAAAGCTTCCCCCCACACCAAAGATCTCCTTGAAAAACCTCCTACTGTAACTTTCAGACAAAACAAAAACCTCCGCCAGATCCTGGTCCATCCTAAGTTACCTGATCCCAACATCCTGACCTGTCCTAAAGACCAGCAACCACCCGGTTCCAATCCTTGTAACAAGAAATCTTGCAAAACCTGCCCTATTCATCTCTCAGCCACATCTTTTACCAGCTCCACTACCTCCTTAACCTACAAGATACCTGGAAACCACTCCTGTGATTCCACCAATCTAATTTATCAACTCCAGTGCCAGCACTGTCCTGCCCAATATATTGGCCTTACCAGTGAAACCCTTCGTAAACGCATGAATGGCCATAGACATGATTGCAAAGTCCAAAATCCTGAAAAACCTGTCTCTGCCCATACTCTTCTCCATAATCAAAATTTTGATCAGTGTTACACCACTAAGGTAATCAGATCCCTTCCTTCCCATGCCAATAGTTCCCAACTCCGAAGGATGGAATTAGCACACCAATGGATAACAAAATCCCGTGACCCACCTAATCTGAACATAAGATAGACCACTTCCCTTCAACCCCTTCCCCATCAGCAAACTTCATTTATATTTTTATATATATATACTAACTGAAATACTGCATCTACACCTGAGTGTTGCTCTATGGATGTACACCCCCCCACCACAGCCACCTACCCAGCAATAGTGGAAGTCATTTCAGTGTCTCTCTCTCTCTCTCCCTCTACTCACCTGAAGAAAATGCCAGTGGTGTTGAAAATTTGTGAGCTTTTGTGTATTTTGTGTTTGTGACTACTACTCTGATGTTAGTGAACTTGTCTTTTAAGGTAAGTTTGCTGATGTCCTATCTCTCTTAATATACTAATTCCTGGCCTAGTGCCCTTTAACCTAACCTAGAACCTCAATATTTCTAACTTAAGCTCAAAGCCCTGATGCTTTAGACTGCTTGTCTACCAGCTTTCCCAATATCAAGTTAAAATTATGTACTCGCAAAAAAACAAGATTTTTACAAAGAATACAAATATCAGAAATGTATATACTGCTGCCCGCTAAGACTACTCTGTGTACGGGGAGGAATCGCTCAGTAAGCCTTATATAACTAAATATAAAACTAATTGAAATTCTCATACTAAATAAAAAAGCAATAAAATGAAAGAAAAATAATGAATAAAAAGAATAATCTCAAAATAAGCTTATAATTAATTATTAAGTATTTATTTAAAAAAATATATTTAATGAACTATAATAACGCAAACTTTCTAATATTATAAGTTTTAACTTGTAAAGGAAGTAATGGGGCGTTTACCAATTTTAATTTACCAACCTCAACAAAGGAGGGGGAAGATAAATGATTAATATGACTAGTAAGAAGGTGGTGGGTGTGAGTATTAGTGGTGGAAGTATGTAGGCCTATATATGTGAGGTAATGTTATATATAAGGGAACTCGATAAGTGCCTTAGCAACCTCTCTCCCAATAAGGAACAGCCATACATTTACCTTTCTTTGGTACACAGCTATACTGCCACCATCATTCAGAGCTATCTCAGGAGGAAGGTTAGCCAGTGATCCAAATAACAAGTGTTATGCAGCTGAAAAGAATGAGTAGCTTGAAGTGTTTGATTATTGTATATTGTAGTCTGAGCCTGGTTCAGTAATTGTGTTGAGTTTCGGAGAAATACTTGTTTTACGTATAAAGACTAAAAGATTTAAAAAAAAAAAATTTTTGCCCAACATGTAAATAGGGAATTCCAACATTAGAAGGTTGTTAGGATACATATTATTCTTTTTCAATAGAGTTTTAATTATTGACCTCTGGGTGACAGCAAGAGTCTGTAGTACCGAAGAGGCACCACGCCAAAATGCCATATTCTAACAGTGACTGCTTGTAGGCAAAATAAACAGTCCTGAAGTGTGTATGTTTAAAGCTGCGTGAAAACATATATAAGTTGCTTGATTTTTGCTTGTAATAATGAATTGGAGGAACCCAGCATAGTTTGTGATTAAAGATGACTCCCAAGTATTTATATTCTTCAACGCATTCAATATTGTCGCAACCACAAAAAACAGAGTAAGGATCACCACAGGGATTCAATTTAAGTAACCTAATATCAGGGTCGTTGCGCATACAAATTGGACAACGACTTGGTGATTGAAACATTCAAGGGAGAATATTGTGGTCGAACCAGTTCTTCTGTAAGTTTCTCACGAACAACCAGAAGAAACCAAAACCATGTCATGAGCAAACAGAAACAGTCTACCATTGATTTTTTTATTTTGAAATATTGTTGATATATATATGAAAAAAATTTATGTAAATCAAGTTGTAATGTTGCTCAAAACTATCTTGAAACAAAATTACTTCCGTTTCAATAACAAATTTTACTTACATACTAAACGATGGTTTAGCTATGGGTAGTGTCATTGACTAAGCCGCCCGCCCATACACGTACAGTGGCATTGACCCACCCACCCACCCATACACATACAGTGGCATTGACCCACCCGCTCGCCCATACATGTAGGCTACAGTGGTGTTGACCCACCCGCCCGCCCATACACGTACAGTGGCATTGACCCACCCACCCGCCCATACATGTACAGTGGCATTAACCCACCCGCCCGTCCATACACGTACAGTGGCATTGACTCACCCGCCCGCCCATACACGTACAGTGGCATTGACTCACCCGCCCGTCCATACACGTACAGTGGCATTGACCCACCCACCCACCCATACACATACAGTGGCATTGACCCACCCGCTCGCCCATACATGTAGGCTACAGTGGTGTTGACCCACCCGCCCACCCATACACGTACAGTGGCATTGACCCACCCACCCGCCCATACATGTACAGTGGCATTGACCCACCCGCCCGTCCATACACGTACAGTGGCATTGACTCACCCGCCCGCCCATACACGTACAGTGGCATTGACTCACCCGCCCGTCCATACACGTACAGTGGCATTGACTCACCCGCCCGCCCATACACGTACAGTGGCATCGATACCGCTGTACGTGTACGGGAGGGTGGGTGAGTCAATGCCACTGTACGTATATGGGTGGGCGGGTGGGTAAGTACCACTGTACGTGTATGGGAGGGTGGTGGGTCAAAAACACTGTACGTGTATGGGAGGGTGGGTGGGTCAATGATACTGTACATGAATGGGTGGGTGGGTCAATACCATTGTACGTGTATGGGAGGGTGGGTGGGTTAATACTAATGTAGCCTACGTGTATGGGTATGCGTGTGTGCGAGTGTGAGTGTGTGAGTGTGTGCGTGTGTGTGTGCGTGTGTGTGTGTGTGTGTGTGTGTGTGTGCGTGCGTGCGTGCATGCGTGCGTGCGTGTGTGTGTGTGTGTGTGTTCGTCTTTTGTAGTTTTAATTCATCATTTTTTTTTCACTGTCAGCTATTTTGTCAGAAGTTTATATACAGCATCATGAAGACTCCATTTTAGATCAATTAAAAAAGGAACATGATATCATATTTTACATTCATTCTGTCGATGATATTCTGGTTTTGGTAAAGAGAAATCATGTAATGACTTAGATAATATGTTAAACATACTTAATTGTCACTACCAGAAGCTTAGTTTTTCCAGTGAACTTGAATCTATGAATGAAATTAACTTTTTGGGTCTAAAAATAATTCGTGATCACAACAAACTTTCATATAGAATTTTCAGGAAACCTCCTCAAACCAACTGTACAATAAATAACAGTTCTGTCCATCCCCCGTCTCACCAAACAGCTAGCTTCAGAAGTATGTTTATATAGTGCGTATTCAATACCATTAAGTGTTGCAGATAGAAAACAGGAAATAAATGTAATAAAATCAATAGCTATTGCAAATGGATACAAGGCATCAATCATTGATGAAATTGGAAGTAGAATAAAAAAGAAAATAGAAAATAAAATTCGAGATGATAAATGAACAACACTTAAAAAAGAAAAATCTGATAAAGAACAAAAGAAGTATGTATCTCTCCATTACAATGGACCGTTTACATAAAGAGTTGGTAATAGATTTAAGAAATTCAATTTATCAGTTGCTTTTAAGACTTGTAATACTATGTCCAACATTTTACACCCGAATATTGAAAGTGAAGATAAATTCAATAATTCAGGAATATATAGGATTAACTGTAATGATTGTAATATGTTTTACATAGGTCAGACTGTACATTTTAGCAAAAGGTATAAAAACCATGTCTCTGCTTTTAAAAACAAGAAACCTGAAAGATCTAATGTAGCTAAACACCTTCTGAATTGTACCCACAGTTTGAATAAAATAGATGAAAATGTAGATATTCTAAAAGTTTGTAAGAAGAGTCGTATTATAAATGCTTGGGAAGAGTTATTTATTTTTAAAGAAAAATGTAAGGATCCATATATGGAAAAGAATAGAGGTCCGAGCTTACTACCTTGCAAAACACCATAATCAACACTAACAGAATCGGTCTGGATATTATTTATCAAAGTAGTTTGTTGTACCTAATGTGCAAATCAGTTAGGTATCTTAAAATGGATCTAAGGTTACAAAAAGGCAAACATTGAAAATTTCTGTTTGTAGTCTTGTGATTTATTATTCCAAACTCACAAGAAATATTCAATCCTAGAAGATGGCAATGCATTAAACGCACAATGAAAAATTAGTGCAGGCCTATTGAAACCACCTCTGGTATATACACTTCCTAACCTAATGTAAGCATTAAGTATTTATTTGTTTTAATTGATTTGAGCTACCTTTATTAATACGTAGCTTCGAACAACAAAGTTTTTTTCAGATAAACGTGGTTGGTGGTTGAAAAATCCTGCTGATGGAGAAGACGATGGATTGCATCAAAGTTTACAAGTATTTGAGAAAATACTCAGTGAAGATGGTCCATTTGATGGTGTGATGGCATTTTCTCAGGGGGCTGCATTTCTTGCATTAGCGTGCATCTTACTTAAGGAAAAATGTAAGTCTGCTCAATTTCACAGTAGTTGCTCGTGAATGCATGAAAACTTAAATTGTTTGGAGCATATATATTTTTCATATCATTGGAGGAAAAGTAATTTTCATATTCGGTAAAATTAATTCATGCTCGGTTTTCTCAGGTAGTGCCAGAAGTCTCCCTCTCTATCTCTCTTTTCCCTCTCTATGTTTCTCTCCAGCATATGCTGAAATTACTGATGACTTAGTTAATAGTATGTAAAACAGTTGTTTGGCTGCTTATTTTAAACCAATCATTGTTTTAATAACAGAGATAGCAGAACAGGCGCATGTCCACAGCAAATTTATTGCCTGAGAATGTCTGTTTCTATACTCAATGACATATGCATAATAAATTTGCTCTTGACTTTAATGATCTGAAACTTGGAAAGAAAGTAGTTTATTCACTGCAAACAAGCGAACTTCATTCACACCCTATCATTGCTTATTTACAATGAATACACATCTATAAGAAGCGAAAAGGCAATGTTACAAAGTCAGACTACATTTTTTATAATTTTGTTAACTTGACACAGTCGAGATTGTTGCATGACTTCTTAGAGTGAGACAGAGAATGAGAGAGAGGGCAGCGCAGGTGACTGAAGAGAGAGGGAATATTACATAATTTTCAAAGAGTGAGAGAGAAAGAAAACGGCGGACAGGGTTATTGGTTTGGGAGAGGGGTAAGTGGCAGATATTTTAACCAGTGCTGTGCATCGGCAGCCGCGCTAAGCTCATTTTGTCTGCTACAGGATGTCTGACTATTTCCCTATCTCTTCGCTTATTATAGTTGTGAATTCATTGTTATTTATTGAAGTTTATATATATATATTCTTTTCAACAATGTAGTAAACATAAAATGAAGACAAACTAAGTAAAATATATAATAATTCAAAATATATAATTGTGAAGGTTGTTTGTTTTTCTCTCATGTTATTAACAAAATCTTCATAGGTAAATTAGGTTCTAAAATTATTTGTCATGCACAGCATTCTTGATGTGCACAGTATTAAGTTTTCTTTTATAAAGTTATTGTTAGAAAAACACATGGTTCGACATATATATTTTTATAAATTCACTACCAAGCAAAGGTAATGACTGAACAGAAAAATTTCAAAGATTTTCTAGCTTTCTTTTAAGTGTTGGCTGTAAACATGTTCATTAACTAATTCTTTAGTTTCTACAGTATATGTATAGGTTATTGAAGGTTTTAGTTAATTATAGTTTTTTTTTAAACACTTGCTAGGATTCATTATGACTCAGTTGTTTACCCTTCCCTAGTGGGACTTAAATAATATTGTAATAAATGAATTTTGATAACAGTAGTAGATATATTTATATTTGTCTTAAAAGTAAATGTTGCTGTAATTTGTCTTATGTGACCCAACTTGATTGATTTTTTTTATGCTTTTAGCAAGCTTCAATTCCATAAGATTTCTTATATTTGTGGCCGGCTTCAAATCTAGAATGCCTCTTCATGAACAATTTTATGACATAAAAACCAAATTAAGCA